>QJPP01000482.1:0-429396 GCA_003996215.1 Jaltomata sinuosa | reverse complement strand
TTTTAGACCCGGTTACGCTCAGGCACCCTTGGAGGGGTTTTTGAGGCATTTTCTACTACTTTAGTCCTGGACAGGGTCTGGGCATGCATATTCGAGACTGAGTCTCTATCTTGATCCCGGACTTGCTTCCGGATGACATGTCTTAATACTTAGTTTTAGTATGGGGTCGGGGACCTCCATGGACTTTGCCGCTCTGGGCTTGGGGCTTCGAGCTGCGTGCGCCGGAAGGAGGGGTATATGGTGGAGTAGAGGTATACGGGCTGAGACCTTCCATGGAACCTGCCTGCTGGGCCCGATTGGCACCGGAGGAGGTATATACAAAGGTTCTATTTCATACATCATATCATATCATATCATATCATATCATATCATATCATATCATATCATGCATTGGATTTCCACCCTTGTTTGCTGTGTGTTCAGTGTACTCTCTGGTAGTATGGGATGTCGGAGGGTTTGCTTTCACTTGATTGTGTTCCTTGATTGTATGGGCGGCCGTTGGGACTGTAGGTAGACTATATTTACTCCTGTATTTATTTAGAGCTTGTCTTGGCACTCGGTTAGTGAAGGATTAGTGATGGTTAACCTGTTGAGGTTGCGGTTGTGGGATATTTGATTATTGTGAGGGCTAGGGAGTCCTATCTTATTGAGGCACTTTTTTGTGGCCTTCTGAGCAGAGTGTGAGACTCTAGTTCTATTCTTGTGGGAAGTTGAGTGGTATCTCTCGGTTATTATGGTCTAGTTATTTCATCCTAGGGTGGTACTTGTGAGGTGATGCCCTGGTTATGCTATCATGTGATTGGATTGGTGTTATGATTTCCTTATACTGGTTGATTCCATTTTGAGTATGTTAGACTGCTCTCCGTCTTTTCTTTCTACTTGAGGTTACTGGTATACTGCCATTTTCTCAACTCTCTCTCTACTTACTTATATTGTTGTACAAGGACTCCAGGTGCGTTCTTCTTTCCTTCACCAGTGATTCTGTGTGATTGTATCTCTGTGCTAGCATGTGTTACTTGAAGCTCTTGGTTATGGATGATCTGTGCTAGCTCCTTGTGCCTTGCTTATTGCTTCAGTGACTGCTTTCTTGCTATATGTTACTTACTGCTCTTATATCTTATATGCGCTCAGTCGGCCGATGATACCTACTGAGTACCCGTGGTTTTGGTGCTCATACCATACTTCTGCACTTTTTGGTGCAGATATTAGCTGAGCTTTCGTTGTTGAACGCATTGGAGACTCATGCAACTTTTGGATCTTTGAGACTAGGGTTAGCGCCTGATGGTCGGGGCTTGTCTACATCTCATCTTTTGTATTGCTACTCTTTGTACATTCGGAGACAGTTGTACTTATCATTTTGTTACGTCTAGCACTTGTATTCTATTAGAAGTTTTTGTACTGTCGATACCAAGTCTTGGGGTTGGTGTAGTTTCATGATGTATATATTCGGGTAATCTGCTTCTGCGTTGTCTTATCTTTACATTCTGCTTCTTCTTATCTCAGCTTATTGAGCGTATTGGTTAGGTAGTAGCCCATTACTAGTTGTTCCGGGCTACGGGAATTGGTTCGCCTACTGGGGGGTTGTAGGTGCCATCATGAATTGAGAAATTGGGTCGTGACAATATCCCATACCAGGTGTGGTACCTGAGCCAACCGTTAGTATACCCGTACCAGGTATGGTACCCGAGCCAACTATTAGTATACCTATACCAGGCGTGGTACCCGAGCCAACCAAATGTTATATAAATCCATAGTCCTAAACAATGAACCATCAACACTTGTAAACCAACAATCAATAACACCTAGTTCATTTCACAAGACTGAAAACAGGACTCTTAGACATTCCTAATCATTCCCTAAACATGCAACACATACAATACTTAGACCAAAGTACACAAATATATATTGCATACAGGAATCAATAACCATTGCCTACCTCGAATAATCAAGCTCTACAGTGCTGGAGCTTTCCCTTTTTCAGGATCCCTTGGTTGTTCTTGGTCTAGAAATAAACACAAACACTATAGTCAATTTACTGGCCTAAATTACCTGGATTAAACAAAATCCTAATCCCCAGGCCAAACCATGATCATCCCAACCCTTTCCGGGCTTTCCCGCTATTAATTCACCTAAGATTATCATTTATACCGATACATTTAGAGAATTTAATCTTGGTGATCATTACCCATTAACTATAAACAATACCCAAAAACTCTAGCACCCTAGAATTCCTCTTTTTTCCTAGATTCTACAATCCTAGGTTATCCCAAACCTTTTCCCAAGTCTACCCCTAGCAATTCTATAACGTAGGAAAGATGTTACGGAGTTTAGGGAGTAGAATCCTTACCTTTAGGACGAAAAATGGTTAAAAATGAATGGAAATCGCCCCCTTCTTCTCCCAAAACGTCTTGAAGAAAAACTGAACTATTTTGGAGAAGTTTCTGTATTAAATCCCAATGCGCTCCTCTATAGCGGTCCGCTCCGCTATAGCAGTACCGTCGTAGTAGAGTTATCCGCTATGGCGGAGGCTGACTGATATTGACTTCTGCTATAGCGGTATTTTCTCCGCTATGGCATAGGTTGCTATGGCAGAGTGTCAACCGCTACGGTGGTTGACATGGGACAGAAAGTCGTAAAGTCCCCAAAATTGGTCCTTTTTACAACACACTTATTTTTTTGACGTCTCGGAACAACCCCTTCATATCAACCTCAATTTTGAGAGTTATACTTACCTGAATTCGATTCTAAAAAGTCCATCGGACTCCTTTATATCTTAGCTAAATGTAAAACTAGCTCAAATCAAGATATTTAACTCAATTCTTACTCGAATTGCCCTAGACCATACCTCGCTCCAAAACTGGCCGAAACTAGCCTAGCCCAGAATTTCAAACTCCCAAACTTGGAGTTTTCTAACTCTAAGGATTGGCACGAATGGTTCACCCATAATGATGGTACCGATTGTTATAACAGATACCAATTTACCCATCGTTCATCCTTGAACAATCAAACCCAAAAATGCAAAAAGTAAAGAGCGAAAAGAGTAGTACATGTATCCTCAAACAGGTGAGGGTACTTGTCCTGCATACCCTTCTCGATTTTCCAAGTGACTTCCTCAACCGAATGATGCTTCCATTGAACCTTTACCATACTGGTCATCTTTGTCCTTAATTTCCGGACATCTTGATCAAGAATCAAAACTGGTTCCTCTTCATAGCGAAGATCCTTATCAAATAACACCTCATCCCACTTGATGATGTATTCCCCATCCCCATGGTATCGCTTCAGCATGGATACATGGAATACCAAATGGACACCCGACAGACTGGGCAGCAGTGCTAATCTATAAGCCACTGGCTCTACGATCTCAAGAACTTCAAACGGTCCAATGAACCGAGGGCTGAGCTTGCCCTTCTTACCAAAATGCATAACTCCCTTCATTGGTGACACTTTCAACAATACTTGCTCACCTATTTGAAATTCTATGTCTCTTACCCTGCGATCCGCATATTCCTTCTGCCTGCTTTGGGCAGCTAGCAACTTGGTTTGAATGCCTCTTACCTTTTCTTGTGCTTCTCTTACCAAGTCTACGCCCAAAGGCTTTACATCGCCTTCCTCAAACCACCCTATAGGTGACCTACAACTCCTCTCATACAGAGCCTCGAACGGTGCCATATCGATATTAGAGTGGTAGCTATTATTGTATGAGAACTCACACAATGGTAGAAACTAGTCCCAATGACCACCGAAGTCAATCACATATGCTCTCAGCATGTCCTCCAGTACCTGAATCATCTTCTTCGACTGACCATCAGTCTGAGGATGGAAGGTTGTACTAAAGGTGAGTTGAGTACCCAACTCTTCATGTAACTTACCCCAAAACTTAGAGGTAAACTGTGTACCCCTGTCTGAAATGATGGACAGTGGTACCCCATGCAATCTTACAATCTCCTTCACGTAGATCTTATCCAATTGTTGCTAAGTAAAATCCACCCTGACCGAAATAAAATGAGCTGACTTGGTCAGCCTGTCAACAATGACCCAACTAGAGTCATACTTCCCCAAAGTCTTAGGGAGACCCATCACAAAATCCATGGCTATCCGTTCCACTTCCACTTCTAGAATGGGCATTCTTTGAAGTAGTCCTACAGGCCTTTGGTGTTCATACTTGACCTTCTGGCAATTATGACACTTAGACACGAAATCCGCTATGTCTCTTTTCATCCCAGACCACCAAAAAAGTTGCCTCAAATTTCTGTACATCTTGGTTACACCCAGATGAATCAAATACTGAAAACCATGAGCCTCTGCCAACACCTTCTGAATCATGTCATCAACTCGAGGAACACAAATCCTTCCTCTGAAACTTAAAACCCCACCAGCGTCTAACGTGGCATCCCCGGACTCTCCGGACACTACCTTGCTTCGTAGTTTGCTCAACTGCGAATCCTGAAACTGCTTAGGTTGTATCGCTTCCATGAATATGGATTTGACCTCAACACTATCCAATACACAACCCTATTCTGAGATACCCAAGTGCATGAATTTAGATTCTAAGGCTTGAATCTCCCTTGCCAATGGTCGTTTGGACACTCCCAAACAAGCCAGACTGCCCATGCTAACTGTCTTCCGGCTCAATGCGTCTGCCACCATATTAGCCTTACCCGAATGGTACTGAATGGTCATATCATAGTCCTTTAACAGCTCCATCCACCTTCTCTTCCTCAGATTCAAATCTTTCTGAGTAAAAACATGTTGCAGGCTGCGATGATAAGTGAGCACCTCACACTTGACACCATAGAGATAAAGTCTCCAAATCTTGAGTGCAAACACCACCGCTACCAACTCTAAATCGTGAGTTGGATAGTTCCTCTCATGAACCTTCAACTGCCTAGAAGCATATGCTAACACATTCCTATACTGCATCAACACAGAATCCAAACCCAAATGTGAAGCATCACAATAAATAATAAAGTCCTTACCTTCAACCGGCAAAGACAAAATAGAAGCCGTGGTCAGAAGAGTCTTGATCTTTTGGAAGCTCTCCTCACACTTGTCGGACAACACAAATGGTACCTCCTTCTGAGTTAGCCTTGTCAAGTGGGTAGCAATAGATGCAAAATCCTTGATGAACCTATGATAGTAGCCTGCAAGTCCCACAAAACTTCTCACCTCAGTCACCGAGCTAGGCCAGACCCACCTCTTGACTGCCTCAATCTTCTAGGGATCTACCATCACCCCCTTTTCTGACACTACATGACCCAAAAATGCTACTGAAGTCAACCAGAACTCACACTTGGAGAACTTTGCATAAAGCTTTTGATAACTCAAAATGTCCAACACTATACGGAGATGTTCAACATGCTCTTCCCCACTCTTAGAGTAGATTAAAATATCATCAATAAAAATGATTACGAACGAATACAAGTAAGATTTAAACAGCCCATTCATCAAACTTATGAATGTTGTCGGTGCATTGGTCAACCCAAACGACATCACTAAGAACTCGTAATGTCTACACCGAGTCCAAAAAGCAGTCTTAGGAATGTCCTCAAGCCTAATCTTTAACTGATGATATCCCAACCTCAAGTCAATTTTTGAAAACACAGATGCACCCTGTAACTTGTCAAAAAGATCATTAATACGGGGTATAGGGTATTATTCCAAATGGTGACCTTGTTCTGTTGCCTGTAATCTATGCACATCCGCATACTACCATCCTTATTATTCACAAACAACACCAGAGAACCCCAAGGTGAAGCACTGGGACAGATAAATTCCTTACTAGGAGTTTCTGAAGCTGAGATTTAAGCTCCCTTAACTCTACCGGAGTCATACGATAAGGAGGGATGGAAATTGGGCTAGTGCCCGGCTCCAAGTCAATACAGAAATTGACATCCTTGTACGGAGGCATACCAGGTGAATTCACTGGAAATACCTCTCGAAACTTTGAAACAACTGGAACTGGCTCAATAAATTGGGACTCCACACTATCATCCCGGAGATGAGCCAAAAAGGCTAGACACGCTTTCCCCATTAGCTTTCTAGCCTGAACAAATGATATCACCTTGACCGACTTATCCCTGTACACTCCTTCCCACTCTAGCCTATACTTACCTGGAATTTCTAGAGCCACAGACTTGGTGTTACAATTCAACACAGCGTGATAAGGGGATAACCAGGTCATGCCCACAATAATGTCAAAGTCTACCATAATTCCCCTCATTCCGGGAATTCTTGGCAAACACTTTAGCCTGCCCCACTTGCTTGACTCCTTAAAGTTTCTTTACATAATCTTCCACTTCATTGAAGCCCTTCCCCGCTGAAGTCATGTACATGGACAACACATGCAGTTCAGTATTCAGACCCTTCACAAATAATCGAACCCTCTCCTCTTCTGAACCCAACAACTGAGTAGCAAAACCTGACAAAGAATGTAATTTTGCCTCATAAGCAGAGACTGACATGTTTCCCTGTTCCAAAGCCAAGAACTCATCCTTTGTCCGGCCTCTCAAAGAACGGAGTATGTACTTCTCCAAGAAGAGAGCATGAAATTCCTCCCAAGTCAATGGAGGCAAAACAGATGACTGACACTCCACATGAGATCTCCACTACTTCTTAGCATCACCCTGCAGCTGGAATGTGACAAACTCTACTCCATGCTGTCGCACGATACCCAACTTGTGCAACCTTTCATAGCAGTCCAAGATGAACTCATACCCATCTTCCCTATCAGTACCGTGAAACGTGGGAGGTTTCAGGTTGAGAAACTTAGTCAGCATCTCATGTTCATTTCCTGTCATTACCGGGCCTAGCATTAGCCTAAAAAAATCACTTGTGTCTGAAGCTGCATCCATCCTAGAAGCCGTAGGGTCTGCTGGCTGAGTGCCTAGAGCCTGATTTGCAACACCCACGGGGGTGGCTCTGGCACTAACCAAACCACCCACGAAGTTTTAAGCCTGCTGAAATGCTTCGAGCGTCATAGAAGGAAGACCTGCACCTCCAACCGGTGTTGCCTCCGCTTGTGCCCCATCATCCTCCACAATAACTTCCACATCTTTGACAACCTGTTCTTGAGGTGGGAGAGGGGTTGATTCTCGTGCTCGTGTAGCAGCTTGAGCTCCACCCTGGCAGGTGTGGCTCTACCTCGACCTCTGCCCCTACCTCTTACAGCTGGGTCTGCTAGTGGGATCGCCACTCTAGCTCTATTGTTCCTAGTGTTAGCCATCTGTGGACAGAAGAGTGAAAGAGTCAGATACCAATTTGTATCACCAGATACCAATTGGAATCAAGTTACAGCACGAAGGAAGAAAGAAGAGATATTTTTCCTAAAGTCCTATAGCCTCCCGCGGAGAAGTACAGACATCTCCGTACCATTTTGTAAGACTTTACTAGACCTATTTTGGTACAACGAGATCAATGAACCTAGGGCTCAAATACCATCTTTGTCACGACCCAGACCACCATGAGTGACACCCACCCATACACCCTCGGGTGAGCGAACCATCAACGACCCCGAACTTAACCGTTCTAACAACTCAAAATCAGAATGCAAGAAATAAACTATCAATTTCAAATAGTCTAAATCTTTTATAATAACCTGCAGAAAATCCCTCCCTAGAATCTCAAAGTCATCGTACCAAAATGCTACCAAAATCTAGAGTACGGGGATGCAACCCTAAAATAAGCAATAGTCTAAGCCCGAAACAAGTGGGCTACAATCAATAAGAAGAAACCAAGGCAGCTCGATCGAACAGCTCACCCTTGATATCTTGAAGTGTTAGGCCTACAGGTGAGGTCGTGCGTCAACCACCGGAAGATTTCCTGTACTCATAAAAGAAATGCAAGTGCAGTATCAGTACACAACCACCGTGTACTAGTAAGATCATCAGCCAGTTCCAAATAAACAATATATGAATAGTACAAAAGTCAAGTAACAGTACAGGAAACATGTAAACAAGCCAACATGTACTTCTAGACTACAAGTCTCTCCCTCTCTTGTCCCCACACGTAATCCACTTTCACAACTATGATCAACAATCCACAATAAAAAATAATTATACTACATTACATATCCCGGACCCACCCTGGATCCCCTCTAGACAACAACTAAGTGTCAAACATATAACTCGATCTACCCCAAGACAAAACTCACCATGTAACATAACACCCCGGTCTACACCAAGACCAAACTCATATCAATATAACAACTCGGCCTCTCAAGGACCAAAATGCAATATCACAATTTATAAACACAGTCTGGTCCACTCATGGAACCAAATCAAATGAACAATGCAATAAGTAAACTCGTACCAGGCGTGGTACCCGAGCTAACCAGTCAGTATATACCGTACCAAGCGTGGTACCCGATCCAACCATTAGTATATCCCGTACCAGGCGTGGTACCTGAGTCAACCATTAGTATACCCATACCAGGTATGGTACCTGAGCCAACCGTTAGTATACCTATACCAGGTGTGGTACCCAAGCCAATCGCATGTCACATAAATCCACTGTCACAAACAATGAACCATCAACACTTGTAAACCAACAAGCAATAACACCTAGTTCATTTCACAAGAATGAAAACAGGACTCTTAGACATTGCTAATCATTCCCTAAACATGCAACACATACAATACTTAGACTAAAGTACACAAACATACATTGCATATAGGAATCAATAACCATCACCTACCTCGAATAATCAAGCTCTTCATTGTTGGAGCTTTCCCTTTTTCAGGATCCCTTGCTTGTTCTTGGTCTAGAAACAAACACATAAACACTATAGTAAATTAACTAGCCTAAATTACCCGGATTATACAAAATCCTAATCTCCAGGCCAAACCATGATCATCCCAACCCTTTCCGGGCTTTCCCGCTATTAATTCACCTAAGATCATCATTTATACCGATACATTTAGAAAATTTAAGCTTGGTGATCATTACCCATTAACTATAAACAATACCCAAGAACTCGAGCACCCTAGAATTCTCCTTTTTCCCTGGATTCTACAATTCTAGGTTATCCCAAACCTTTCTCCAAGTCCACCCCTAGCAATTCTATAGTGTAGGAAAGATGTTACGGAGTTTGGGGAGTAGAATCCTTACCTTTAGGATGAAAATGGTGAAAAACAGATGGAAATCGCCCAAAATCGCCCCCTTCTTCTTCCAAAACGTCTTGAAGAAAAACTGAACTATTTTGGGGAATTTTCTACATTAAATCTCATCGCGCTTCGTTATAGCAGTCCTCTCCGCTATAGCGGTACCGCCGTAGCGGAGTCATCTGCTATGGCGCAGGCTGACCGACGTTGACTTCCGTTGTAGTGGTATTTTCTCTGCTACGGCGGAGTGTCAACCGCTATGGCAGTTTACACGAGACAGAAAGTCATAAAGTCCCCAAAATTGGTCCATTTTATAACACATTTATTTTCTCGACATCCCAGAATAACTCTTTCACGTCAACCTCGATTTCGGGAGTTCTACTTATCCAAATTCAATTCTGAAAAGTCCCCAGACTCCTTTATGTCTTAGCTAAATGGAAAACAAGTTTAAATCAAGATATTTAACCCAATCCTTACTCAGATTTCCCTAGACCATACCTCGCTTTAAAACCGGTCGAAACTAGCCTAGCCCAGAATTTCAAACTCCCAAACCTGGAGTTTTCTAACTCTAAGGATTGGCATGAATGGTTCACCCGTAATGAGGGACTGGATCGTTACAGTGTGGTACCCGAGCCAATCAATATTTTATACCAGGTATGGTACCCGAGCTAATCGAATATCATAAATAACCAATCAATCAATAATAATGAACACAACCACACTGGTACAACCAACAAGTAATTAAGATAGTTCATTCCACATGATTAACACCGGATATCATAGACATTTATCAATCTATTCCTTAAATCACGTAATGTGCAGACAATACTAAAACAATAGTTAACAATGCACACATATCATAAATGGGAAAATAATCAATCATCACCTATCTCGAATTAGCCTGAAAGCTTTACTGGATTGGAGCCTTCCCATTTCTTGAAGCTTTCGCTTGCCCTTGGTCTAAAAACAATCACACAACACTAAAATCAATTAGTGTGGCCTAATTACCCCTGGATTGTATCTAAATCCTAATTCCCAGGCCAAACCCATGATTATTTCACTCATTCCAGGGCTTTTCCACCATTAATTCACTTAGAACTACTATTTTTACGATTGCATTTAGTAAATTATAGTAAATTAATTATGAATAAGCAATTATATACAAAACCCAAGATTTCTACATCCTTGAATCCTTGTTACACCAGATTTTTCCACCTAAGGTCTGTTGGAAACCTTACGAAAAGTACTTCTTCAACGAACACTGGTAGAGAATTCTCATAGCTTGATACATGCATATTGGCACTGTCTTTAAGGATATTTCACCCGGTATAGGTGTATCTCCCAGAATTCAACAAGCTCTTCTAGTATTAAACTAGGAGCACAGAACTAATAAAGATTTTATTAGAAGAAAACCCTAACACAAGAGAATATATAGAGAGAGAATTTCTCTTAGAGATATATCTATCACTACTAGAAAAACAGGAAAAACCGACCTAAAAAAACCGACATCTAGAGGTCGGTTTTCCCTGAAAAACCGACTCAAAAGCCCTAGTCGGAAAAAGCTTGGTTGGTTTTCTATACCGACATCGTGAGGTCGGTAAATACCGACCTCCTGATGTCGGTTTTAATTTTAAATCCAAAAATTAAGAATTTAATATATATTTTATTTTGTTTTATTTCCGACTTCATGAAGTCGGTTTTATTTAATTATATTTTTATTTATTATTATTTTTTCGACATCTAGAGGTCGATTTCTTTTTAAAAAAATATTATTAAAAATATAATATACCGACCTCCGGTGGTCGGTATTGTTTAATTTTTAATTTATTATTTTTTTGGTTTTCCGACCTCCGGAAGTCGGTATTACTGAAATTTTAATTTATTATTTTTCTGATATTCCGACCTCCTGAGGTCGGTATTATTTAAATTTTATTTTCTTATTTCACGCGATTCCGACCTACTGAGGTCGGTTTTTTGGAAAATTTTATTCAAAAAATTGACTACCTGATGTCGGTTTTCTGGAAAATTTACCCAAAACACCGACCTCAGGAGGTCGGTTTGTTGTCGATATTTTACCATAAAATTGGCAGTAAATTGCTGCAATTTGAATTGCCCACCTGCATTACACGGATTACGCGGGCCAAGAATAACACAATTCAGAAATATATATGGACTTGTCATACACATCTCAGGTGGAAGATTATACGGTGTAATAAACACAGGCCAACATGAATATGGTGCAGCCCCAACTGAAAAATGGGTGAAACCATCAGCACACAAACCCAACCTAACATTCCTTGGTTCAGCTGCAAAATCTGGATAAGTTCTATCAAATTGCTTCCAGGCCTCTCCGTCTGATGGATGACACATGACACCAGGTGGTCTTCTATTTTCACGGTGCCATCTCATATGAGGAGCAGAGCTATTTGATGCATACAACCTCTTCAACCTTGGTATAAGAGGTAAATAATGCATCGTCTTAAAAGCAATTTTCTTTCCACTAGAACCACGCTTATAGCGAGGGTGTCCACAGAACTTACATGACTCTATATTGACATCCTCCTTAAAGTATAACATGCAACCATTTTCACAACAATCAATTCTGATCGAGGAGAGCCCTAACTTTGAAACCAATCTCTTTGCCTTATAGTAAGAATCAGGAACCTCTATATTGGAGTCAACTAATTCATTCATAAGGTCTATCATAGAGTCCATTGCTCCTTGAGCAACATTCCAATCAGATTTGATACTTAACAATCTAACTGCAACAGACAATTGAGAGTGCGGACTCCCCTCAAAGAAAGGACGACTAGCATCATGCAATTGTTCATAAAAATTGTGTGCTTCTTCATTGGGAGGTTCTTCTACATTTTCCCCAAATTCAAAATCAGAATGCATCCCAAAAGCATCATGAATCATATCCGGCATTCTAGAATCTTGGACATAATTATGTTCCTCAGATCTACTACTTTCACCAACAACAAAGTTACTAAAGCTATTAATGTTACTATCAACTTCACCATGACTAGTCCAAACTGTATATCCTGGTTTAAAACCCTTGAACATAAGATGCATAGAAACATTTTCTGTTGTTTGATATCTCACGTTGCTACAGTTAATACAAGGACACCTAATCAATTTTGAAGTTAAAAAAGGCTCAAGTGTCTTTGCATGATTTATAAAACGAGTGATACCTTCTGCAAATTCCGGAATCATACCCGCTCGACCAGGATTGTTTCTATTATACATCCAACTACGATCAGGTTCCATCTACACAAACAATAAATCAAACTAGAGCTTAATTAAATCACATTTGAACTAATTCCAATAACTAAATCACATTAATACACATTAATTTCAACTAACAACTAACTACACTTTACTTATTTTAAGTCACTAGTTCAAAATTTTAACTTAATACACTTCAGAATTTAAATCACTAGTTAAAAATTTCAACTTACTAAACTTCACTATTTTAAGTCACTAGTTCAAAATTTCAACTAACAACTAACTACACTTTACTTATTTTAAGTCACTAGTTTAAAATTTTAACTTACTACACTTCACAATTTCAAGTCACTAGTTCAAAATTTCAACTAACAACTAACTACACTATACTTATTTTAAGTCACTAGTTCAAAATTTTAACTTAATACACTTCACTATTTTAAGTCACTAGTTCAAAATTTCAACTTACTAAACTTCACAATTTTAAGTCATTAGTTCAAAATTTCAACTAACAACTAACTACACTTTACTTATTTTAAGTCACTAGTTTAAAATTTTAACTTACTACACTTCACAATTTCAAGTCACTAGTTCAAAATTTCAACTAACAACTAACTACACTATACTTATTTTAAGTCACTAATTCAAAATTTTAACTTAATACAAACTACACTTTAATTATTTTAAGTCACTAGTTTAAAATTTTAACTTACTACACTTCACAATTTCAAGTCACTAGTTCAAAATTTCAACTAACAACTAACTACACTATACTTATTTTAAGTCACTAGTTCAAAATTTTAACTTAATACACTTCATTATTTTAAGTCACTAGTTCAAAATTTCAACTAACAACTAACTACACTTTACTTATTTTAAGTCACTAGTTCACAATTTCAACTTAATACAAACTATACTTTACTTATTTTAAGTTACTAGTTCAAAATTTTCACTTAATACAAACTAGACTTTACTTATTTTAATTCACTAGTTCAAAATTTTAACTTAATACAAACTACACTTTACTTATTTTAAGTCACTAGTTCAAAATTTTAACTTAATACACTTCACTATTTTAAGTCACTAGTTCAAAATTTCAAATTACTAAACTTCACAATTTTAAGTCACTAGTTCACAATTCCAACTAACAACTAACTACACTTTACTTATTTTAAGTCACTAGTTCAAAATTTTAACTTACTACACTTCACTATTTTAAGTCACTAGTTCAAAATTTCAACTAACAACTAACTACACTTTACTTATTTTAAGTCACTAGTTCAAAATTTTAACTTAATACACTTCACTATTTTAAGTCACTAGTTCAAAATTTCAACTTACTGAACTTCACAATTTTAAGTCACTAGTTCACAATTCCAACTAATAACTAACTACACTTTACTTATTTTAAGTCACTAGTTCAAAATTTTAACTTACTACACTTCACTATTTTAAGTCACTAGTTCAAATTTTAACTTAATAAACTTCATTATTTTAAGTCACTAGTTCAAAATTTCAACTAACAACAAACTACACTTTACTTGTTTTAAGTCACTAGTTCACAATTTCAACTTAATGCAAACTATCATTTACTTATTTTAAGTCACTATTTCAAAATTTTAACTTAATACAAACTACACGTTACTTATTTTAAGTCACTACTTCAAAATTTTAACTTAATACAAACTACATTTTACTTATTTTAAGTCACTAGTTCAAAATTTCAACTTACTACACTTCACAATCTTAAGTCATTAGTTTAAAATTTCAACTAACAACTAACTACACTTATTTATTTTAAGTCACTAGTTCAAAATTTTAACTTACTACACTTCACTATTTTAAGTCACTAGTTCAAATTTTAACTTAATAAACTTCATTATTTTAAGTCAGTAGTTCAAAATTTCAACTAACAACTAACTACACTTTACTTATTTTAAGTCACTAGTTCACAATTTCAACTTAATGCAAACTATCATTTACTTATTTTAAGTCACTAGTTCAAAATTTCAACTTAATACAAACTACACGTTACTTATTTTAAGTCACTAGTTCAAAATTTTAACTTAATACAAGATACAAACTACATTTTACTTATTTTAAGTCACTAGTTCAAAATTTCAACTTACTACACTTCACAATCTTAAGTCATTAGTTCAAAATTTCAACTAACAACTAACTACACTTTACTTATTTTAAGTCACTAGTTCAAAATTTTAACTTAATACACTTCATTATTTTAAGTCACTAGTTCAAAATTTCAATTAAGAACTAACTACACTTTACTTATTTTAAGTCACTAGTTCACAATTTCAACTTACTAAATTTCACAATTTTAAGTCACTAGTTCATATTTTCAGTTTATATGCATGATAATGATGTGCCAAACACAATCAGTAGCCCAATGGCTCACAAATAAACCTATCGGCCCTGCACTCTACAACATACATAACCAGCTCTATAATCGAGATATCGATGTTCGAGACTCACGGACATTCCCAAATAACCCACCATCTATGGTCCAGAGGCATAATCAAGGCCACAAGGGTAATACTACCAACTAAAACGAATACTACAACCATAAAGCGGACAAGCTCTGGGATGCAAAGCTAATAAAATCCAACCCAAAGATGCTAATTAGTATTAAGTGTCAACACTAGATGGACACAAATTGATCTTGCAAGAAAATCAATTTTGTCATCAATAGGATCAACTAGTCTTGACACTTACTAATCAACCACATTATAATCAAATTAAAGACTAAGTGTCAACACTAGATGGACACAAATTGATCTTGCAAGAAAATCAATTTTGTCATCAATAGGATCAACTAGTGTTGACACTTATGCTAATCAACAACATTATAACTAAATTAAAGACTAAGTGTCAACACTAGGTGGACATAAATTGATCTTGCAAGAAAATCAATTTTGTCATCAATAGGATTAACTAGTGTTGACACTTATGCTAAACAAATACATTATCATGCTAATAATTA
The DNA here is from genome assembly GCA_003996215.1 of Jaltomata sinuosa. Classification (NCBI taxonomy): domain Eukaryota; kingdom Viridiplantae; phylum Streptophyta; class Magnoliopsida; order Solanales; family Solanaceae; genus Jaltomata; species Jaltomata sinuosa. Next base: position 414,069 of record QJPP01000482.1, on the reverse strand, counting down.
AATAAACTAAATTAAAGACTAAGTTTCTTATTCCAATTCATTACAAGTCACTATCTCACAATTTGAACTCACTATACTTCACTATTTTAAGTAACTTGTTCATAATTTCAAGTCATTATACTTCACTATTCTAAGTCACTAGTTCACATTTTTAATTCACTACTTCACTATTCAAATTCACTAGTTCACATCCACCATATAAGACAAACTAATTAACAATAATAAACCCTAATTAAATGATAAATCCTAATTTAGTAACTAAAATTAACAATGACATGTCCTAGTTAAATGATAAATCCTAATTTAGTAACTAAAATTAACAATGATAAACCCTAATTTAATAACTATAATTAATTAACAATAAAATTAAAATTACTTACCTTGATGGACCCCCACCGGAGCAGCAACAGCGACGGCGACAGGCGGCAGCGGCAGGCGACAACAACCTTCAGCAGCAGCGGCGGCAGCAACCTTCAGCAGCAGCAGCGGCAGCAATCTGCAGCAGCAACGGCAGCGGTGGAAGGCGGAGGAGGGGGGGACGCCGGAGGGAAGGTTTTCGGAGGGAGGGGGCGCCGGAGGGAGGAGTCGCCGGAGGGTGTGTGAGGGTGGTGGTCGATCGGGGAGAGAGAGAGAGTGAGTGAGTGTGAGTGTTAGGGTGTTAGGGTTTTTAGGTAATAAAATAAAATTAAAAAAAAAAACCGACCAATTGAGGTCGATTTTACTAAAAAATAAATTTTTAATAAAGTATTTTTTGATAAAACCGACCATTTGAGGTCAGTTTTTTTTAAAATAATTAAAAGTAATGAATAAAAATTATTTATTCATCAACATATTTCATAAACTCGGATACATTATTGATTCGTTACATTACTCAATGATTATACTACTATACAATGTATTTCATACTACTTGAATGGATTATCAATCGATTAATTAATTAGCTTTTGAATACGTACTATATATGTACATCATGACTAGACGAGACATATATTTAAGACGACGGACCAGTAATATATAGGACTTGGTTAATTATATTACTCAACGATCGTCATCGTATAGTACCTCATATGTACGTAATACAACGTATTCCACTAGCTACTTGGATGAATTGTCGATTAGTTAATTAGCTTTTGAATATGTACTATATATATAAATATACATCACTAAAGACGAGACATATATATTCAAGATGATGGACCATTTAATATACAGGACTTGATTAATTATATTACTCAACGATCGTATATTACCTCATATATGTACGTAATACAATGTATTCCATACTACTTGGATGGATTATTGATTGGTTAATTAGCTTTTGAATACGTACTATATATATGCGTACAATATCGCTGCAAAAAAACATATATTCAAGACGACAGATCATTACTATATATATAGGACTTGGTTATTTACATTACTCAACAATCGTATATTACCTCGTGTGTACATAATACAATGGTATTTCACTGCTTGGATGGATTATCGATTAGTTAATTAGCTTTTGAATACGTACTATATATATACGTACATCACTAGACGAGACATATATTCAAGACGACGGATCATTATAGTACATAAAATAACTTGGTTAATTATATTCAATGATCGTATGTTAACTCATATGTACGTAATATACAACATATTCCATACTACTTGGATATGGATTATATATCGATTGGTTAATTAGCTTTTGAATACGTACTATGTATATACGTACATCACTAGACGAGACATATATTCAAGACGATGGATCATTATAAATAATATATAGGACTTGGTTAATTACATTTCTCAATGATCGTATATTAACTCATATGTACGTAATATATGACGTATCCATACTACGTATTTGGATATGTATTATCGATCGGTTAATTAGCTTTTGAATACGTACTATATATATATATACGTATATACATCACTAGACGAGATATATGTATATATTCAAGATGATGTATAAGTTATGAGGGAATCTATGTATTATCTTATACAGGATATAGAAGGTGGAATAAGTAATACTTGTATAATTAATACATGAATAACTAATCCCTGCATAACTAATACATGTATAAATAATATATAGATTCCCTCATAACTAATATCTACATTACTAATACCTATATAACTTTAACTAGCTACCAAACGACCCCTTAGTGTTATACATAATAGAAAAATAGTGATTATTAAAAATATTTTAAAGGTAATACCGACATCCGGAGGTCGATTTTATTCAAAATAATTAAATAAAAGTAAACTACCGACCTCCGGAGGTCGGTATTACCTTTAATTTTAATGAAAATAAAATTAATTACGTTAAATAAATAATACCGACCTCTGAATGTCGATATTAATATTATTTTTATTTTATATTTTATATAAAACCGTCTTCCGAAAGACGCTTTATTTAAAACTAATTCAAAATATTATTCTGTAGTCTTTTATATTTTTAATTGAGATAAAATTAAATTATATTCTTAATTTTATAATCAAGTACCGACCACTGGATTTCGATCCTAATAAAATAATTAAATAAAAATAAAAATACCGACTTCTGGAAGTCACTATGAGAATAATTTAAGGTAAATAAAATCAATTATGTAAATTTAAGACATCAGGAAGTCGGTATTAATTTGTTTTTTTTGTTTTTTATCTTATAAATAACTGTCCTCCGGAGGTCGGTTTACTTAAAAGTTATTAAAAATATTCCTTTTTTTCATTTTTTTATATTTAATTGAGATAAATTTAAATATTATTTTTTATTTACTAATTCGATACCGACTACAAGAGGTCGGTTTTTCTTAATTTTATTTTTTCTGCAAAAATTTCTGACCATCGGAGGTCGTATTTGGTTTTCCCGCATTTTTTCCCCAAAAAATCCGACATCTTGAAGTCGGTTTTCTTAAGAAAATAAAATATTTTTTTGTTTTTTAACAATACCGACCTCCGGAGGTCGGAAATTACCGACTTCCATAGAAGGTCGGTATTCACAGTTTTTTTAGTAGTATATTCTACTCTCTGAAATACTTGATAATGTGTAGTATATAAAGAAAGAATCATGATCCTCAAATGACTCTATAGTCTAACGTTCTAAACGAAAAGAAACGTCCAACATTGAAGAATTATAAAAGCCATTTAATGGTGAGAAATTGAAGATGAAGGATTGAAGCTAATGGCTGTAACAAAAGCTAGCCATTAAGGCTAAAAATTACCATAAAGGTAATTGATCATGAAGAAGAAATGTTGCCAATCGTTAGAAATTTGACCAAATTAAATGCTATCTTTTTGAGATAATTAAGATTATTATTTTTATAACAATCTCCCATATATCTCAAAAAGAATAGTATTAAGGAATAGAATGAACAAAAAAGTTTTGCTGGGTTTTCACGTATGAGTATAATGCGTCGAATCTAGTGTCCGTAGACTATGAACCAGACCTAGATAAAATAAGATATAGACTTACAGAATAATTGGTGAAGTTTAGAACTTTTATGAACCAAAAATTCTTTTGTAAGACCAGATTCTTATTCTATCACATTATACTCGCACAATCTTTGTCGTTATCGTGGTTTTGCACTAAAAGGCCATGCGCGTGTCCTGGTATTCATGAGTGCTCTAGAAATTTGTCACACTTTCATGGGAGTGGCACCACTCCACACTCATATAGGTCCAATCATCAAGTGTATTCTGCAGAGCAATACACCACCTATAAAGGATATGATTTGGATTAAGAGTAGAACTCAACCCTCACTTTGCCTTGCAGCACTGCACTATATTCACACATCATAGGAGGAACAAAAATTCAATAGTGCACTTTTGATCAACTAATAACTTGTATTACTCATATGAACCTAATTCATGGGATCTCCAATTACATAGGTTGGGTTACCATCATTATTGATCTTCTCAAATTGACTAAAGTCTTACTCCCTTCGATGTTTCTTTTAGTCTGTAAATTGATCAGATTCACCCTGACTACACATATTTTATTTACGTAAATAATTTTATCTCACAACAATTGTTTTATCACATTATGTCTCAAATACATGCATCTAATTTTTACCATAGAATATTATTTTTCCACAATAACTAATATTGCATGACAACCGCAAAATATATATAGACACATGGGTTTTATTTCAACCCAAATATTCACTAAGAGGTCTCTTAACCCTCCAGCCTCATTACCAACCAACTCCACATTAGCAAGTTCATATTTCATGTTATGACACTCCTACTATGGGTAATCATATAATCACTCATGGACTTTGTCTCATCTGAATCAGAAATTCAATTAACATCATTATATCTTTCTAGTACAATGAAAAGTCCATTATATTTAATATCAATATTATCACTAATAAAAATATAACAATCCATCATAAAAAAAAAAGAATCTCTTTTGTTCTCAAAATCAACAAGACCCCAAAATATTTGTACTTTTCAAAAACTGTAATGACCCTTCCGGTCATTTACACATTTTCGCCTTTCTTGTACCATTAGAGCTTACTTGTAGCGGCCCAAGTCATTTATGGCTTGTCGGGACCGGTAGTTCGGTGCCCGGGCCGTTTGTTTGGTCTTTATGGCCGTTCCTCGTTTTAGAGCTTCAACTTTGGAAATCATTAACTTCCGACAATATTCTTGGTAATATCAAAGAATTAAACCAAGGTTCTAGGTCAAAGGAATCCCTTACTTAAAAGTACGAGTTAAAGAAATGCCTCGTGTAACACCTCGCCCGTTTGGAAGGTTTAAAGTAACCCGTGCCTTTGGGGTATGACTAATAGTGTCTAATATACTAAGAAGGATGTGTTATGAGGTATTGCAATGGCAAAATGGTCGTATGATGAGTTTTGAAGTCAAGCAAGTTGCGAAACAAAAGTCGGAAAAAGTTATTGTAAATTCCTTTAAGGAATTCTCTTCAAATTTGGGTTAAATGTATTGGGGTTTTTCTCCCTATCTATAAATATTTAGTAGGACTCCAATATACCAAATCGAAGGTCTACGAGTCTAGTTTCCAACGCACTAAACCGTTCGTCCATACGACTTCAGAATAGAGATATATTCACATTTTTGTAAGACTACACAAGCAGGCATGTCAAAGTGGGGCCCACGTCCTAAGTCGGTTCAGCTTATAAAAGCTGATTTCTCCTTGGTTTTAACTCATTATTTTCACCCAAAATGCACTGAAAATCAGAGGTAAAGTCCATAAATAAACCATGGACTTTGATCCTTTCAGTTCGGAAGTTTAACGGAAGTTGCTCTACGTCGCGAGCTCGTCATTTTGGTATAGTTTTCCCCATCGATTTCATGGCGTATCTTCGTGGGTGTTGATGCAGCAATCCAACAGGTGTTTTCTGAGTATTTGGCAGTAGCTACGGAGTTATATTGGCGAGGTATGGATCCCGTACACTTATCTATTTGTTGAATCAAGATTCGAAGCTTCTAGTCACGAAAAGTTGTATTTTTCGATAACTCGTAGTAGTTTCTTGTTGGATTTGGATATGTTTGTTGTTCCTGCAAGGAGGCAAGTTGTTAATCTTGGGATATTGAATATTTTTGTCAAGGAAATCTCTCCCCTATGACCCTCTTTCGTTATTATATGTTCTAGTATTATTTTATGGATTTCTGAGCCACGAAGTGGTATTTTGGATTTGTGGCTTTGGACAACCCCTTTATCTTGTTATGTTTGGTTATTGTTGTGGTGTTCTGGTTGTGGTAAGGTGCTGTAGGGATTGGAAAATTGTGCGATTCTTTTTGGGATCACATACGATAGTGATTGGATTGGACAAACGTGAAGTACGCCTTGAAATAGTGCCTCGGGAGCTCGTCGCTCCTTTGAGATGTGGTTAACATATTATTGTTGTATTTAGCTGCCATTTCTTATTGTTATTGGCCTTATTTTATGTTTTGGAGTTGGCTGGTCGCGAGTGTGACATTAACACCTTATAAAATGGCTATGGCTCGTTCTTGCAGCCTCGTCGATTCTAGCAATTGTTCCATTACCTTGGTTGGTCGGCCTTCATAGAGACGCCTTTGGGGATTTAGTTAAAAGTATTCTTTTGTGATTTGGAGCTTCCCAGAGCAGTTCGAGTCTGGACGACGCCGTTCCCGCAGCTAGTCATCGGATGACAGGTAGGTTATGGTTTTCCCCTATCTAGACTCTGCGTATATAGGCTATAACTGCATTAATTAGCATTCTTGGATGGGTTGTTATAGGTTGGTACCCCAGACCTTGTCCACCTTGTTCGTCCGTTATTTCATGCGTTGTTTGTAGTATTCGCGTAGTATTGTATATTACCCTTGTGGTCCTGTGTGGCCTTATATTGACTCTGGAACATAGATGGTGGGCTATTTAGGAATGTCCGCGAGTCTCGGACATAGAGATTATCCTTTTAGGCTGGTTATATCTGCTGAGTAGCTATTGGGCTGTGCAGGGCTGATAGGAATTGTTGTGAGCCGTTGGGCTACTTTTATATTTGTGTGCGAGCATATCATCCATGAAAAAGGTTTTCCCCTGCATGTTTTACTACAGTTTTGGCTGTGAGCCACTACCGACAGTTTTCCTAAATTTGCATGGCCCTGGGGGCCCCTTTTTGGTACTGTTGACGATAGAAAAGGGGATTTTTGAATGTTTTCGCAATGATTTTATTACTGGTATTAGTCTCTGCGGGGCAGAGCACCAGACTTGATTTTATTACTGATACTAGTCTCTGCGGGGAAGAGCACCAGACTTGATTTTATTACTGATACTAGTCTCTGCAGGGCGGAGCATTAGACTTGATTTACTACAGTTTTAGACCCGGTTACGCCCGGGCCCCCTTGGAGGGGTTTTTGAGGCATTTTATACTACTTTAGTCCTGGATAGGTTCTGGGCATGCATACTTGAGACTGGGTCTCTATCTTGATCCCGGACTTACTTCCGGATGACATGTCTTGATACTGAGTTTTAGTATGGGTCAGGGACCTCCATGGACCTTGCCGCTCCGGGCCTGGGGCTTCGGGCTGCGTGCGCCGGAGGAAAGGGTATACGGTGGAGTAGAGGTATACAGGCTGAGTCCTTCCATGGAACCTGCCTGCTGGGCCCGATTGGCACCGGAGGAGGTACATACAGAGGTTCTATTTCATATCATATCATATCATGCATTGGATTCCGCCCTTGTTTGTTGTGTGTTCAGTGTACGCTCCGGTAGTATGGGATGACGGAGTGTTTGCTTTCACTTGATTGTGTTCCTCGGTTGTATGGGCGGCCGTTGGGACTGTAGGTAGACTATATTTACTCCTGTCTTTATTTAGAGCTTGTCTTGGCACCCGGTTCTTGAAAGATTAGTGATGCTAGCCTATTGAGGCTTTGGTTGTGGGATTTTTGATTATTGAGAGGGCTTTGGAGTCCTATCTTATTGAGACACTTTTGTGTGGCCTTCTGAGCAGAGTGTGAGACATATTTACCTAAAGTCATGTAAGACATGGATAAGCCAAAAATAGTAAGCATAAAATAAAAAGTTATTACAATTATCATTGCTCATAAAATTATTGGTAAAATTACTGCAACCGTACCATATTCAAATAAATGTATCTATTTTATTTATTTTAAAAAACAAATCAAGCATAAACGCCTTATTTTTCACAGAAGTAACACCATTAGCCAAGAAATCCGCAACCATCAAAACATATACATGCATGAGCACACCAATGGTTATAGAAAGAGGACTAACAAAAAAAAATGTCCATGCATGTACATGATCGTAGTTAGAACTAAAACAGAGATTTGACAAAGCCAAGAGGCTCTTCAATTCTTTCTTCTAAGTTTCGCACCAAGAGCCTTTTCTAGCTTAGAAATGATATGTTGATCATGGTTACAATACTCATCGTCCACAAGAATATTATTTTACTAACATTTTATCAAACTCAAATAAAAGCATCATTCAATCTTTTCTCATAATTTCACAAGAGTCAAATTCACACGAATATTAAAATCATGTACCACCTCAGATGATGTCAATATTTGTATATGTGAGTTTAGTAGGAAGAACTTTTTTATTTTAAGAACGTAAGTAGTTCTGGAATCACCAACATATATAAATCATTCTTCTTTTCCAATTAATTGGGTGTAGGACACAAAATTATCTTTGTTAGAACAAATATTCTAAGCAGCATTAAAGTTTAACACCCAATCTCACACATTGACCACAAGATTCGTTTAAAAAATGACCACAATAATTTATATCATCCGCTCAATCAATTTTACTTTGCGAGATTAGCATTTCTCGAATCTTTTACTACATTAAGGGGTATGATATCTCAATTTATCACACATAAACCTATTAAAATTAGAAATACATATATAGCATGTTACATACCTTATTAGCGTGAACTCAAGGATTTATTTATCCTTCATAATTTTGGCATTCCAATAAATTTCTCACCTCTGTCATCAGCTACTACCTTGTGTTTAATACCTCTATATTGGTTGGTAAGTGCGAGGCCTCAATAACCATTCCAATAGTAATCTCCAACTTTTTGTATATTCAATTTTACCTTGGACCCAATTGAATAAGCTTGCCTCCACCGAATTGCATCTCTAAATTATTATTCAACCACCACCATTAAACAATAATAGGCCTACCAAGATCAGGGAACAACGTGCACTGCTGGCTCGCATGATACATCACTACAAGTCAAGTATTTGTTGACTTGTATTGACACTTGACTTCGTGAATTTATTTCCTATCAACTATAGTTTTTTTTTTCTAAGAGGGTAGGTAGTATTTTTTGTAAGAAAAAAGTATGTAAATATCCTTTTAGAAATATTACGGAAAATACTTCTTCAACGAACCCTTGTAGAGAATTCTCATAGCTTGAGGCATGCCTATTGGTACTGTCCTTAAAGATATTTCACCCGATATAGGTGTATCCCCCAAGATTCAACAAGCTCTTCTAGTATTAAACTAGGAGCACAGAACTAAAAAAAAAATTCATTAAAAAAAAACTCAGCACAAGAGAATATAGAAAGGGAGAATTTCTCTTAGAGATATATCTATTCTACTCTCTGAAAGACTTGATAATATGTAGTATATAAAGAAAGAATCATGATCCTCAAATGACTCTATAGTCTAACGTTCTAAACGAAAAGAAACGTCCAACATTGAAAAATTATAAAAACCATTTAATGGTGAGAAATTGAAGATGAAGGATTGAAGCTAATGGCTATAATAAAGGCTAGCCATTATGGCTAATAATTGTCATAAAGGTAATTGATCACGAAGAAAAGAAATAGTGCCAACCGTTAGAAATTTGATCAAATTAAATGCTATTTTTTTGAGATAATCAAAATCACTATTTTTATAACAAGGTCAAGCCAAACTATTCCTACTGCCCGTAACTAGCGATTCTAATGCATAGTAATCATAGTACAAAGTTAGTAAAAAATGAAATCCTTACCTTTACGATAAAGTTTGGTGAAAAAATCAGTAGAAATCGCCTCTCTTCGCCTATTCCCTTTCCCAAAATGTTCTTGAGAATTTCTGAATATTTTTGAGGAAGTTTCTGTATTTACTCTGACTTATTCCACGATAGCGATCTCTACTCCGCTATAGCAGCACCGCCGTAGCGGAAGCCGCCCGCTATATCAAGGTTGACCGCGTTAACTTTTTCTATAGCGGAATTTTTTTTGCTATAGTGGTTATCACTGTTACGGTTGACACGGAATAGAACCTCGAGAAATCTCCCAGATTTGCCTATTTTACAACACACCTTTAAACCTTGACGTTTCAGACCAACTCTTTCACATCAAGTTTGATATTGGGAGTTTTACTCACCCGAATTCATTTTGAAAAAGTCCTAAAAACTCTTTAACGTCTTAGCTAAAAGAAAATCTAGCTCAACCTTAGATATTTTACCCAATACTTCTCGGATTGCCCTAGACCTTATCTCGCTCAGAAATTATCCGAGACTGGCCTAGCCTAAACTTTCTAACTCCCCAATCAGAAAGTTTTCTAACTCGTTTCTTTATACGAATAGTTTACCCATAACAACAGAATAAGTCGTTACAGAAGATCTCCAAACAGCTATATCATTGACTGCTATATAAGGGTCTCTTGAAGAACAAAAGAGATATACAATACATCTGAACTTTCTCATAGTCATTGTTATACTTTTAGCAAGCATTCTAATTCCCTGTGATTTACTATATACTTAAAAAAGAGAGGAGAAAAAATATTATTTATAAAACTTTGCACCAAAAGACAGAAAAAAGTATAAAAGAGTTGAGTGTAGATATAGGAACTATAATCAACAAGCACTGTACAAGTTCAAGTTACTCAAAGGTCAGAAGAGCACACCTTTGCAACCCAAGGAGCTTAAATAAGATGCATTTTAGATCCCAATCAGTAAAAAAATATCTCATGTCACCTTTACTTTTAGCTTCTTCATTGCTTAAGTTTGTTATTCCTTTCTACATAAGATAGTTGACTACTTAAAATAGTAAGTCAACTAAGAGAATTAAAAAGGACCAATTCACCCCATCCTCTTGCACTTTTAGTTGGTATCAAAGCAAGATATTATAACTATTTACCTAACAACAAGTGAGAAAAAATTATATCTCAACAAGTCATCACTAGAGCACTATTTTAAGAGGAAATTTTCTAAATCAAATCTCTTTATTTCAATGGGAAACATTTCTCCCATTGGAAGGTAAGGATGAAGACCTTCATCAAATCACATGATGTAAAGGTCTGGAGAGTTATCGATCTTGGAGATATCTCTATTCCTCTTGCTAAGAAGAATAAGAAGAAAGCAAATGATGGTCAAACATCAACAAAAGAACCAATTCTAGAGAATTACACTTATGAGCAAATGGAGGTAATTCAAATTAACTCCAAGGCAAAGAATGCTCTGTATAGTAAAATAATTGGAGATGAATATGATAAAATATCATGATGTAACACTGCTAAGGAAATGTGGGATAAATTAAAAGTTATGTATGAAGGAATTGATATAGTCAATCAAACAATTATTAGTTTGTTGGTGTATGAATTTGAGTTATTCCAAATGAAAGAAGGAGAATCAATTGAAAGCATGTTTGTCTGTCTGAACAAAATCATTAGAAAACTCAAAGCTTCTGGAGAAATCTATCTTGTAGTCGATTAAATAAAAAAAGTGCTAAAAAATTTACCTCTTTAGTGGCACACAAAAGTTGTAGTTCTTGAAAGTATAAATCTCAATACTCTCACATATAAAGAAGTGAGGAAAGATCTCATTGATTTTGAAAATACTCATCCAAACAAGCAAGGACAAGAAGACAAAAATAAAAATATTATTTCTTTCGAAACCATATAAGAAGGAAAGAAGATGAAGATATGTGTGAAGATGAAGTCGCCTTAATCATCAGATCTGTGGTGGAATCCTTCAGGAGATCAAGAAATAATAGAAGAGGTAAGACAAACTTCTCTAGAGGAAAATAAATTTTTGAACATAACAAGAATAAAGAAAAGTGTTATAGTTGTGAAAAGTATGAATGCATTGCAACTGACTGATTAGAAGAAAAAAAAGACATTTCAAAGGATATTAAAGAAATAAAGCTTTTAGCGATTGGAGTGACAAAGACAACTCAGAGAATGACAATGATGAAACTAGAAATGTTTGCTTCATGGAAATTGGAGAACTAAGTAAGATAAAAATTTAATGCTGCTATAATTGTGTTGAATTGAAAAAATTACTAGATCATGTTATATTTGATTTGAATCATGTATTTAATGGTTTTAGATCCATTCAAAGAGAAAGAAAGATTGAAATAAAATCAAAAGTTTATAAAATTGAAAGATACCTTCTTGAAGTAGAAAACTATGAATTGCAATTGCAATTAAATGACATGCGCAAATTCTCCAATCAAAGCTTTAACAAATCTAATCATTTGATTCATTCAAATAAGTCAATTAATAAAAAATCTATCAGTGACAAACCTGTCTCTAGCAGGATCTCTCTTACTAATAACATGCAAAATTTGTCGACTCGCATTAGCAAGTCAATTGAATCTGAGCCTTAAAGTAAAAGTTTTAGTTCAGGAAAGTTATCTATTAGATCAGTCACCGAAGAGTCTTTTTATCAAGCATGTTATTATTATGATAAATCTTATCATAAGCATTACATTTACATATTTCGTTCTAATAATTTTTTTAGATGGGTTTGAAAATTCAAAATTGATTCTGCTAACTCTAAATCTAACTTCAAAGAACTCTGTTTTACATAAACACCACAATAAGTCAAAAGAAAAGTGATATTTTGATAGTACGTGTTTAAATCATATGACATGCAATAAAAATTTATTTAAATCAGATGTAGATTTTGAAAGAGGAAATATTTGATTCAAAGACAACTCCAAAAAATAGTAATTGGTACTAAAGCTATTAATTTTAATGAATTATGTGATATTACTAATGTTTATCTTGTGAAAGAATTATAGTTTTAACTTATTGAGCATAAGTCAACTATATGACTCAAATTTTGAGGTGAGATTCATAAAAATAGAATGTGTTAATGAAGATAACACTGGAAAGGTCTTATCACTTGGAAGCGGAGATAAAAATATCTATGTCCTAGAATCTGTCAAAAAAAAATTGAACACACTTGCTTGGTCTCTATATCAAAAAATCCATGAGTATGCCACAAAAAAATATGATTATGCAAGTATGCGTCTCATTGAAAAGCTTGTAAAACATAAACTAGTTCTTGGACTACCTAAGTTAGACTACACAAAGAATCATGTCTGTGATGCACATTGAATAGGTAAGAAAATTTAAAACTTTTTTTATTGCTAAAGATACCTCTAAACCATTACAACTGCTGCATATGAATCTTTTTGGTCCCATTAAAACTGCAAGTATTGGAGGAAAAGATATGCTTTTGTTATAGTTGATGATTTCTCCTAGTTTGCGTGTGTTATATTTCTTGCTAATAAAGATTATACTTAAAAAAATTGAGTTTCTTTTGTAAAAAAGTAGAAAGAGCGAGTTATTACATCATTACTATAAGAAGTGATCATTTAGAAGAATTTAAAAATAGATCCTTTGAGAAATTCTATAATGAACAGAATTATTCTCATAATTTCTTCTCCCAAAATCTTTTCAATAAAATAAAATTATTAAACGAAAAAATAAAATTCTTTAAGATATGGCAAAGACTATGATTTGTGAACACTCCCTGTCATATTATCTTTAGAAAAGTGATAAGTCTATCTTATCATATCTTAAATATATGTCTAATTAGACCCATTTTGAAAAGATTTCATATGAGCTGTGAAATGAAAAGAAAGTCAAATATTAGATACTTTCTTCCTCTTTAGATGAGAGGCTTTTGTCCGTTGGAATTGATCCACTATGGGATTAACATTATACGCAACATAAGCATCTGAAGTACTAAATGACAGCCTCAAGCTGGTGACCTATCTCAAGAAGCTGCTGCTGAGCCCGTAGAGACTGGAGCCAAGCCTGGAAGGGCGAACCAAAGAACTCAGACTGTGGAGTAGCAACCTGTGATCCATTCAGTTAACCACATGTTCTTTTTAGTCGTGAAAGTAGTGCCTTTAAAGCAAACTAAGAGCAGGAAAGAAAAAATAAATCATATGAGCTGTGAAATGAAAAAAAAGTCAAATATTAGATACTTTCTTCCTCTTTAGGTGCAAATGCTTTGTTCATAATAACGGTAAGAATAACATCGATAAATTTGATCCTCAAAGTGATGAAGATATATTTCTTGATTATTCAAATTTTAGTAGATCCTATAGAGTCTTCAATAAGCGTACCTCTTGTATTGAAGATCTATTTATGTTATATTTGATGATATTAATCGAATTATTGAGAAAAGAAGCAGTACATATGAGGATAAATTTTTTAAATAGTTGTTGTCCCACCTAAAAAAATCAATTGTTCAACAAAGCCAACTGATACTCTAACAGATCAATTTGCTATTGAAGTAGTTCCAAATAAATGGAGAAGTACCTGATTATTTAAAAAAAATCATCATTGGTGATTCAAGACAAGGAATAAAAATCAGGACATCAAGCAAGAAAAATGTCAATATAGCATTCATATCACAACTTGAGCCAAAGAAGATTGATGAAGCTCTTAATGATAGCTAATGGGTAAAAGACATGCAAGAAGAATTAGATCAGTTTGAGAAAAATCAAGTCTGGACATTAGCTCCCATACCTGACAAGACATTAATTATCCGGACTAAATATATTTTTAGAAGTAAATTACATGAAGCAGGAGAAGTTATTTGAAATAAAGCTCGTCTAATTCCTCAAGTCTACTCTCAACAGGAAAGAGTCAACTATGATAAAATATTTGCTCATGTAGCAAGGTTGAAATTTATTTCCATTCTCCTTGTACATGCCTCTTATAAAGGTTTCAAACTATTTCAAATGGATGTTAAAAGTTCTTTTTTAAATAATTTATTGAAGAAAGATTTTTTGTAAAACAACCCCTTGGGTTTGAATATCCCAATTTTTTTTTATCATAATTTCAAATTGTCAAAAGTTTTATACAGTCTTAAATAAGCCCCTCGTGCGGTGCGATGTCTGAGCACTTTTTAAATAAATTATTATTTTACAAGTGATAATATAGATACTACCCTATTTATCAAAAGACTTTTCATTAAAAATCTCATTATTCAAATATATGTTGATAGTATTACTTTTAGAAGTATTAATACTTCATTGTGTAAAGATTTTTTTGATTTAATTCAAAATGAGTTGAAAATGAGAATGATAAGTGAGTTAACCTTCTCTTTAGAAATACAAATCTATCAATCAAACAAAAGTATTTTTATATGCCAAAGTAAGTAAACTAAGAAACTTATTCAAAAGTTTGGTACGAGTGATGCAAAATCATCGGAAACTCCAATGAGTTTTATATGCTCTCTTGACACAGATGATGAAGGTAAACCTGTAGATAAAATAAAGTATCGAGGTATGATCGAATTTATTCTATATCTTACTATCACTCGACCCGATATTATGCTTAGTGTAGACAGATGTGTTAGATTTCAGTCATCTCTTAAGAAATCTCATCTCACTACTGTGAGACGAATCATTCGATATCTCGTGGGCACTATTTTCTTTGAATTATAATATCCTCTTTTCAGCTTAAAGAATTTTTGGATGTTAATTTTATAGGTAATAAAATGATACGAAAAGCGCAAATGAGACTTTTGTCGATTTTTTAGAAAAATCCTTAATATCTTAGAATAGCAAAAAACAAAGTTGTGTTTACATCTCCACTATTGAAGTTGAGTATATTCTATTGGTCAGTGTTGTGATCAAATATTATGAATGATTCACCAATTAAGTAATTATAAGTTATTTTTTAAAATTGTTCAAATTTTATATGATAATTCTAGTGCTATTTATTTATCTAAAAATATTGTGCATCATTCTAGGACAAAACATATAGATATCAAGTATCAATTTATTAAAGATCATGTTATTAGTTGTTATAATGACCCTCCTAGTTATTTTTATAATTTTATATATTTTTATCATTTTGACCTTTCCTGTAGCTACTATACTGTATTTGTGACCTGCTAGAATGGGTGGCGCGATTCCCGAGGTGCTCAGTTAAATTTTGGGATGAGTTTTTCGATTTTAGAGCTTTTAACTTGAAAGAATTTAACTTTGGTCAATATTTTTGAAAAACAGGCTCGGATGAAATTTTTGATAGTACTCCAAAAGGTGAATTTTGAGTTAGAGAGACCTTTGATTTGGGTCGTGAGGCTTTCAGAGTCATTTTGGGTGCTTGGGAGGATTTTTTAGTATTTTAACTAAAGCATTGAGTTTGGTCAATATTTCATCCAGACTACCTTAGTTGATTATTTTGATAATTTTATTTAGCCTAGAATATTATTTTCAATTGAGTAGCATATTTGGTTTGTGCTCACGAAATTTGAATGAATCTTGAGGGTACATTTGAGACTTAGTTATTTTGGTCTAAGTTGTTGATGCATCTGCTGTTGGTACAGCCTCTCCTGCGGTGAGCTGGCCGCACATGCGATGGAGGGGGATGTCAGGAGAGAGCCGCTCCTGTGGAGCTTTCTCTGCTCTTGCGGGTGGAGGTCCTCTCCAGCAGAGGGTGCACTGTGCACCCAGGTCCACTCCTAGAGATTTTATACACCACAGTGGGCTCGCACCTATGACCAATGGCCCGTTCGTGCAGGGCCTGGTGCCATAGGTGGCTTCTATTCCTGCGGACGATCCACCATACCTGCATTGTCGCGCCTGAGGAAAATCTCTTATCGGTGTAATTATCGCTGGTATTTTAGTGACCTTCTTCCTCTTTATAATTCGTTAAACTTCCATAGGCTTTGAGAGCTGATTTAAGGGAAATTCTGCAAATTCTTGGAAATTCTTGATGCAAGTAAGTCCTCTTTATTCCTTGTTACATACTCTTACTCGTCTAGCTCTAATTCCGTCTTTAATTCATGAATTGGGTCATTAAATTCTTGATTTCTTCCATGATCAATTAAGCTTTCTCGAACCATTTGAGGTCCGAATTTATTTTCATCTTTGCACAATGTTTGGTCATGCTTTTCTTACCCTTAGAGTAAGATAATTACGAAGAAAGTTTCTATTTTCATCTACCAATTAGTATATAGTGTTTATACTGATTCTACTCCTGTACCTTCTTTTGAGTGCAGACTGTGTTTCAGAGACTTCTAGACGATCTTGCATCTAGCGTAGCCAGTTGACCAATTTGAGAGGGGGATACTCCTATCCAGGCTGCCACATATCATTTTAGTGATAGATGGCTATCTTTCCAGACATTGTTTTATTTATTAGTTTTTTTTTACTATTCTTAGACATTATTTAGTTAGATTCCTTGTACGGTGATCTTCGAATCTTGGGGATATAATAGTTAGTTTTATGCTTATTTATTTATTGATAGTTAAGGCTTTTATTATTATATTTTGAATGCCTTTTAAATGTGTTAAATAAATTTGTTATTTCATGAGTTAGCTGGTAAGATATGGTTCACCCATAGGGAAGTTAGTGTGGGTGTTGTTGGGTTTGAGTTCTTTAAAGAATGAGCTTTAAAGATAAGGTGTGAATTGAGAAATGTGGGTGTAATGTGCTCAGTTAAATTTTGGGATGAGTTTTTCGATTTTAGAGCTTTTAACTTGAAAGAATTTAACTTTGGTCAATATTTTTGAAAAACAGGCTCGGATGAAATTTTTGATAGTACTCCAAAAGGTGAATTTTGAGTTAGAGAGACCTTTGATTTGGGTCGTGAGGCTTTCAGAGTCATTTTGGGTGCTTGGGAGGATTTTTTAGTATTTTAACTAAAGCATTGAGTTTGGTCAATATTTCATCCAGACTACCTTAGTTGATTATTTTGATAATTTTATTTAGCCTAGAATATTATTTTCAATTGAGTAGCATATTTGGTTTGTGCTCACGAAATTTGAATGAATCTTGAGGGTACATTTGAGACTTAGTTATTTTGGTCTAAGTTGTTGATGCATCTGCTGTTGGTACAGCCTCTCCTGCGGTGAGCTGGCCGCACATGCGATGGAGGGGGATGTCAGGAGAGAGCCGCTCCTGTGGAGCTTTCTCTGCTCTTGCGGGTGGAGGTCCTCTCCAGCAGAGGGTGCACTGTGCACCCAGGTCCACTCCTAGAGATTTTATACACCACAGTGGGCTCGCACCTATGACCAATGGCCCGTTCGTGCAGGGCCTGGTGCCATAGGTGGCTTCTATTCCTGCGGACGATCCACCATACCTGCATTGTCGCGCCTGAGGAAAATCTCTTATCGGTGTAATTATCGCTGGTATTTTAGTGACCTTCTTCCTCTTTATAATTCGTTAAACTTCCATAGGCTTTGAGAGCTGATTTAAGGGAAATTCTGCAAATTCTTGGAAATTCTTGATGCAAGTAAGTCCTCTTTATTCCTTGTTACATACTCTTACTCGTCTAGCTCTAATTCCGTCTTTAATTCATGAATTGGGTCATTAAATTCTTGATTTCTTCCATGATCAATTAAGCTTTCTCGAACCATTTGAGGTCCGAATTTATTTTCATCTTTGCACAATGTTTGGTCATGCTTTTCTTACCCTTAGAGTAAGATAATTACGAAGAAAGTTTCTATTTTCATCTACCAATTAGTATATAGTGTTTATACTGATTCTACTCCTGTACCTTCTTTTGAGTGCAGACTGTGTTTCAGAGACTTCTAGACGATCTTGCATCTAGCGTAGCCAGTTGACCAATTTGAGAGGGGGATACTCCTATCCAGGCTGCCACATATCATTTTAGTGATAGATGGCTATCTTTCCAGACATTGTTTTATTTATTAGTTTTTTTTTACTATTCTTAGACATTATTTAGTTAGATTCCTTGTACGGTGATCTTCGAATCTTGGGGATATAATAGTTAGTTTTATGCTTATTTATTTATTGATAGTTAAGGCTTTTATTATTATATTTTGAATGCCTTTTAAATGTGTTAAATAAATTTGTTATTTCATGAGTTAGCTGGTAAGATATGGTTCACCCATAGGGAAGTTAGTGTGGGTGTTGTTGGGTTTGAGTTCTTTAAAGAATGAGCTTTAAAGATAAGGTGTGAATTGAGAAATGTGGGTGTAATGTGAATTGAGAAATATGGGGGAACCAAGTGAAGGGAAAAATGAAAGGAAAGTCATTTCTCCTTCATTGGTAGAATAGAGGAAAGGTTTTGTTCTTATATTAAGAAACACTTCCTTTAGCTCTTAAAGGGTTAAGAAGAGAGTGCCCCTCGCGCCGTCGTCGTCGTTCGCTCGGCTTTGGTTTGGCAAATGATTGATTGATAAATTTTTTGGATAAAATTTATTTTAGTTCACAAATAATTTCCCTTTTCTTAATATTAATTTAATTCGCGCGAAATATTATTTTAAAATTCGTGCAATAGTTTCCAACAGAAATTTGGATCCTTCCGAACATACACCAAACCTGTTCAGAACAGATGTTTCTTCCGAACAGGCACCATACCTGTTCAGAAAAGGTATTTTTTGCACCATTTCAACCCAGACTTTTGGCTATAAATATAGAGAATTGCCTCATTTTTTCAACAACAAAAAATATGCATCCTACATATATTTTCTTATAAGTAAAAATCGAGTCTAAGTGTGATAGAAGACTGGCTCTTTGAGTTCGCTGAAGGTATTGAGGTTTGAGGTACCGCTACATTAAAACCAGGTTTATCCATTTTATCCTGGGAGGAAATAATCTACAACATCGGGTACAGTGAGGGGGTTAAATTCCTTAAGGACACACAGTGAATTCTGTGGTCTCGGATATTATTTCTACTTTTATGTTTTTTCAGTCTAAATTATTTTCTGGTATACTTGTTGAACACAGGACCAACAAGCTTAAGGAATTTATATTTTTTTTTATTTTGTGTTCATCTAATTTCTGCATTTGGAGACTAAAAACCTTTCTGTTTTTTCTACTCCAGTTTAATATTCGATTCGAAGAATATAAAAACTTCATCGAATATTAAATCTGTTTCTGGAAAAAAATTATTTGATCCGAAGAAATAAAATCGTCACCAACTAATATTTTTTTTATGTTGTTACCAGTAACAAACATGACAGGAACAAAAACTACTGAAATGGTTGGCCCTGCTAGTAACGCAGCCTCTTCCAGTCGTTCTGCACCAACACCGACAAAAAAGCCCAGAAAATTCTCTGAAATTGACTTTAAGCGCTGGCAATAGAAAATGTTCTTTTACTTGACTACTCTGAGTCTGCAAAGATTCATTAAGGAAGACGTTCCAGTTATGTCGAAATCAACTCCGGATAATGAACGCTTCTTAGTGACTGAGACTTGGACACACTCAGATTTTCTGTGCAAAAATTATATACTAAGCGGACTGGAGGATGATCTGTACAATGTGTACAACAACATGAAGACTTCAAGAGAACTGTGGGATGCTTTAGAGAAAAAGTACAAAACAGAAGATGCCGGGTTGAAGAAGTTTATAGTTGCTAAGTTCCTGGACTTCAAGATGGTGGATAGCAAATCTGTTGTTACCCAAGTTCAGGAATTACAAGTGATTATTCATGATCTCTTTGCTGAAGGTATAAACTTAATTAATACTTCTGTCATAAGTATTAAGTATATTGTGAATACTTACATAATATTTTATGTAGGTTTGGTTATAAATGATGCGTTTCAAGTGGCAACAATGATTGAGAAGTTGCCTCCCTTATGGAAGGACTTAAAAAATTATTTGAAACACAAACGCAAGGAGATGACACTCGAAGATCTCATTGTTCTATTGATGATCGAGGAAGATAACAAGGCTGCTGAAAAGAAGGCTAGAGGAAACTCAACAATTATGGGAGCAAACATTGTTGAGACTGGTCCAACTAATCCGAAAAAGAGGAAGAAGCCATCTGGACCAAAAAATTATCCTAGCAAGAAAAGGTTTAAGGGAGACTGTCACAACTGTGAAAAAGCTGGACACAAGACTGTAGAATGTCGTGCTTCAAAGAAAGACAAGAAGAAGGGTCAAGCCAATATGGTTGAAACACATGTGGACATTGATGACTTATGTTCTATGTTGTCTGAATTCAACTTAGTAGGAAGTCCCAAGGAGTGGTGGATTGATTCTGGAGCCACCCAACATGTCTGTGTTGTTAGAGAAGCGTTTGCAACATATGCTCCTGTTGGACCCGATGAGACCATTTTCATGGAAAATTCTACAACAACCAAGATTGAAGGTTATGGAAAAATATTTCTGAAGATGACCTCTGGCAAAGTGGTGACTCTGAATAGCGTTTGTCATGTTCCTAAAATTAGGAAGAACTTAGTTTCTACTAGTCTTCTAGTTAAAAATGGATTTAAGTGCGTTTTTATTTCTGACAAAGTTATAATAAGTAAGAACGAGATGTATGTAGGAAAATGTTACCTTACTGAGGGCCCTTTCAAACTGAATGTAATGGTTGTTGATAATAATAAAGTTTTAGCTTCTTCTTACTTGCTTGAATCAAATGATTTATGGCATTCACGTTTAGGACATGTCAATTATAAAACCTTGTGCAAAATGATCAACTTAAATATATTGCCCAAGTTTGAGTGCAATCAATCCAAATGTCAAATATGTGTTGAATCTAAGTATTTTAAGCATCCTTATAAGTCAGTTGAAAGGAATTCAAATCCCTTAGACTTAATTCACACAGATATTTGTGACATGAAGTCAATACCATCTCGCGGTAGAAAAAAATATTTCATAACCTTCATTGACGATAGTATACAATATTGTTATGTCTATTTACTTCATAGTAAAGATGAGGCAATTGAAGCATTCAAACAATACAAAAGTGAAGTTGAAACAAAACTTAACAAACAGATAAAAATGATACGGAGTGATAGAGGCGGCGAATATGAATCTCCTTTTGAAGAAATATATTTGGAATATGGCATTATTCATCAAACAACTGCTCCTTACTCACCACAATCAAATGGTTGCGGAAAGGAAAAATAAAACATTAAAGAGATGATGAATGCCTTGTTAATCAGTTCTGGTTTACCTCAAAACTTGTGGGGGGAAGCTATCCTTACGGCTAGTCGAATACTTAATAGAGTTCCCTATAGTAAAACACAATCTATTCCATATGAAAAATGGAAAGGAAGAAAGCCTAACCTTGAATATTTGAAAGTGTGGGGGTGTTTGGTTAAGGTGCAAGTTCCTAAACCTAAAAAGGTAAAAATAGGACCAAAAATAATTGATTGTATTTTCATAGAATATGCTACAAATAGTAAAGCATATCGATTTCTGGTTCATAAATCAGAAAATCTCGACATTCATGTGAATATGGTGATTGAATCAGATAATGCTGAATTTTTTGAAACCATACATCTGTATAAAAGGGAATGTGAGTCGTCTAACGAAGGATCTAAATGACCTCGGGAAGAAACAACAGAAAATGATCTTGATGAGGAAAATCTAAGACGTAGCAAATGTCAAAGGACCTCTACTTTCTTTGGACCAGAATTTCTGACATTTTTGTTAGAAAATGAGCCTCGAACTTTTAAAGAAGAAATGACTTCTTTGGAAGCACAATATTGGAAAGAGGCAGTCGATAGTGAGATTGAATCCATAATAAATAATCATACATGGGAATTGGTTAATCTTCCTCCAGGAAATAAACCTTTAAGTTCTAAATGAATTTTCAAAAGGAAAATGAAAGATGATGGCATTATTGACAAATATAAAGCAAGACTTGTCGTCAAAGGATTTAGACAATGTGAGGGTCTTGATTACTTTGATACGTACTCACCGGTAACAAGAATTACTTCGATTCGAGTGTTAATAGCGTTAGCCGCTGTGTACAGTCTTCAAATCCATCAAATGGATGTGAAAATAGCCTTTTTAAATGGAGATTTAGAGGAAGAAATCTACATGGAACAACTCGAAGGGTTCGTGGTTCCTAAAAATGAAAAGAAGGTGTGTCGGCTTGTTAAATCCTTGTATGGACTTAAACAAGCACCCAAATAATGGCATGCAAAATTTGACCATACAATGTTGTCAAATGGCTTTAAAATTAATGAGTGTGACAAATGCGTTTATATTAAGAACACTCCAAATCAAGTAGTCATTGTTTATTTGTATGTGGATGATATGTTGGTAATGAGTAACGACATTGCTAACATAAATGCTACGAAGCACATGCTTCCTAGTAAATTTTATATGAAAGACTTAGGAGTTGCCAATTTGATATTGAGAATTAAGATTCACAAAACTCCTCAAGGTCTAGCATTGTCTCAAACTCATTATATCCAAATGGTACTTGAAAAATTCAAGTATTTGGACTTCAAAGTTGCAAAAACACCAATTGATGTGAACCTTGCTCTTGTTAAGAATAAAGGTGAAAGTCATTCTCACTTGGACTATGCCAGAGTGTTGGGAAGTTTAATGTACATCATGAATTGTACACGACCATATATAGCTTGCGCTATAAGTAAATTGAGTCGATACATAAGTAATCTCAACCAGACTCATTGGATGGCAATGAAATGAGTTTTGAGGTATTTGGAATATACTCAAAACTTTGCCTTGCATTACAATAAATATCCAGCTATTATTGAAGGATATAGTGATGCAAATTGGATCACCGGGTCAACTGAAACTAAGTCCACAAGTGGATATGTTTTTACTATTGGTGGAGGAGCAGTATCTTGGAAATCATCCAAACAAACATGTATCGCAAGCTCTACAATGGAGTCGGAGTTCATAGCTTTAGACAAGGCCAGAGAAGAAGCTGAATGGCTTCGGAATTTCCTAGAAGACATTCCATTTTGGCCTAAGGCATTGGCTCCTATATGCATACATTGCGATAGCCAAGCAGCAATAGGAAGGGCAGGGAGCGTTATGTATAACAGAAAGTCTCGTCACATATTACGAAGATATAACACCGTTAGACAACTACTCTCTAGTGAAATTATCACAATTGACTATGTAAAGTCAAGAGATAATGTATCGGATCCACTTACAAAAGGCCTAACTAGAGAGGTAGTTGAAAGGTCATCAAAGGAAATGGGACTATGGCCGACGACAAATCATCGTGGCGGTAACTCTACCTAGAAGACTGGAGATCCCAAGATCTAGGTTCAAAGAGATCAAACAAAGTCATTAATGACGGTTCAACATTATCAAAATAACCTTTATGGTCCATTCTCGTGATGAGACAATGTTCAGTAACAAGGATAAGGCATTAAGGCTTTTTAATAATTTTTAAGTTTGATACAGGGTATATCAAATGGTGTATCTACGGGATAACACATTTAGGAATCACCTATGTAAGTGTGAAGTGTAAGCCGCTTCAAGGAGAATGTTGCAAGGCCAGTTCTCTACGCACTTATGAACCAGCAGTGTTCATGGCTGAAACGAACAAAACAATGAGAACCAAAGATAGTTAAAGGGTTGATTGTGTGACTTATGTTGTCTAGGTATACACCAAAGCTCGACGGTTCAAAGACATCAAGTCTACCGATTGACCGAGTATATTCGATATATGTTCACTACGGAAAGTTTAAAGGAAAACCTACTTATCCAGATGCAATTAATCCTTGATTTTGAATCACACAGTTTTTCATGCATATGTTTTCATGATATAGCCATTCCCCATTCATGTGGGGGATTGTTGGGTTTGTGTTCTTTAAAGAATGAGCTTTAAAGATAAGATGTGAATTGGAAAATGTGGGTGTAATGTGAATTGGGAAATATGGGGGAACCAAGTGAAGAGAAAAATGAAAGGAAAGTCATTTCTCCCTCATTGGTAGAATAAGGGAAAAGTTTTGTCCTTATATTAAGAAACACTTCCTTTAGCTCTAAGGGTTAAGAAGAGAGCGCCCTCTCGCACCGTCATCATTGTCGCTCGTTCGGCTCGGCTTCGGTTATGGCTTCGGCTTCGGCTACGAAATATTATTTTAAAATTTGCGAAATAATTTCCAACAGAAATTCAAAAAGGAATTGTTCCTTCCGAACATACACCAAACCTGTTCCGAACAGGTGTTCCTTCGAATAGACACCAAACCTGTTCAAAAAATATGTTTCTTCCAAACAGGCACCATACCTGTTCAGAAAAGGTGTTTTTCGCACTATTTCAACCCAGACTTTTGGCTATAAATATAAAGGATTACCTCATTTTTTCAACAATGAAAAATCTGCATCCTACATATATTTTCTTATAAGTAAAAATTGAGTCTAAGTGTGATAGAAGACTGACTCTTTGAGTTCGCTGAAGATATTAAGGTTTGAGATACCGCTACGTCAATACCAGGTATATCCGTTTTATCCTGGGAAAAAATAATTCACAACCTCGGGTACAGTGAGGGGGTTAAATTCCTTAAGTACACACAGTGAATTCTGTGGTCTCGGATATTATTTCTACTTTTCTATTTTTCCAGTCTAAATTATTTTCTGGTATGCTTGTTGAACACAGGACCAACAGGTGCCACTCACGATAGTTTGAATTGTGACAAGAAATCTCAACTACAAAAGTTTCTGAGAGTTAATCCTTGCAATCTAAGCTTAATATTCACTAGTGAGTGATGTAGTACAATACGGACTCATCTTTACTTTATTTTGTGTTTATCAACTCCATCATTCTACGGTACGAAGGGTGCTATAACAACTATTGAGAAATCGACTTTTAAATTGCTCCCAATAAGTAATTAACTCAGACTCTAAGTCTGTGTACCAATCAAATACATTACCTTTCAAAGAACAAACAATAGATTTACAAGAAGATTATCGTGTGTACCAGCATGCTACAAGTTTCCATTAAATTGGGAAATGTGTTGCCTTGGAATTCATTTTCCATCAAATTATTGTAATTTTGGTGGCTGATATCCGGTTGACATCGATAAGTGCTCAATTTGCTTAAAATATGACTTTGAGTAACCTAAGGAATTTTGCGATGGGACTCCATATTGAGCTTTGATGGTGTTTGTAATCATGTCTTGTAGTTGTTGAACCTTTAAAGTGGACATTAAAGCGAATCGCTTTGTGCATTGAGAGTCATCTGGCTTGATGAGAGATTCAACATCAACTTTTCTTTCTGATGTTAGATTGTGACTTGACTCTCAAAGGTTATAGAGATCTAACTTGCTCATAAGGTGGACGATTTGAATATTTATGTCAACAAAAGATTTCTTAAAGGCTTTAACAGTTTTCTCTATCATCAAAAACTTCTCATCTATATCAGTTGCATCAAGTATCAAGGCATTGACTTTTGTTGAAATTGGAGAATCCATTGAATCCTCATATTCGCCAAAGTTGAAGCCAGTTTGAGAAAGTTCATCAAAAAACATAGATGCAATGTCGCCTCCCGGGATTGCAGTCATGACCATCATTTGAGACTTGCTCTTTCTTTTTTCATCTCCAAATAGATGAAGTATTCAGATCCATCTAAGCCACTAGTCTTGAACTTGCATTGAGTGATTGTGCCAGCATGACTAATATTAGCAGATATGGCAGCAGTAGAGTCCTTGCATGAAATATTATTGATCTTTTTGAAGGCTATGCAATAATTGAATTTGTAGTTTCTGATTTTCAAGAGGAAGAGATGAAGAGAAGAATTGTTCTCGCTGGGCGTACCAAATTTATTCACAATAAATTTTTAAAGTGATGAAAATCATCTGTAATCAAAATAAATAAAGAGAAAAAGTAATTTTATTGGTGAATTTTGCCGAGTACAATTTTATTGTTCTCTTGATTTTTCTCTCCTAAGATTTCTCTGTGCATGATTCGAGGGTCGTCAATAGCGTGTTTCTCAAATGTAAGATAATTTGGACCTTCTTTTGATGTATTTGATCACCAAGAATATCGGACAATGCTTCATCATTTTGGATTGATCTCCGAAAAGAACTTTGTTGACCACTCCTTGGAAGAACTATGTAGTCGATGATACTTTCTCCAATGCTTCCTGAATGTACAGAAAGTTATGTAACCCCCTATTTATATTTATATGGGGTAGGCAAGTGTAAATGAACTCTCTTACTTGATTCTGATTGTTTCATGTAAGTCATCAAGCTTATCACAAATGCTAGTGACAAGGTTGTTTGTGATTGGCCAAAGCATGTAATTTGGGACACTTGACAACTTTTGACTGGCTCTTGAATTTGACTGGGATTGCCACATCATTTAAACACGAGACATCAGCTTGTTGATCTTAAATTTGACTGAATGCCAAGTCACCTTGACACGTGGCATGATTTTGAGTTTCAAGGTAAAATGCATCTTGAATTTAATAAAATAAACTTATTTATTTGTAAAACTCAATTAATTATTCAATCCAAACAAATATCTGAATTTAACCCAATAAAATTCATGCGTCTACAATTAGCCAACATGTAAACACTTTTGAAGAAAATGTCATGCTGACTCAATTTGTGTTGTGGTCTAGTTATAACAGATTTGATTTTACAGATGGCCAAGAGACATTGCTTCAATGTGATTCCTAGCCAGAGGGGAAAAGGGAAAAAAAACTCTTATACATTAAAATTGTTATTTTTTTTAATAAAACCCCCTTATACATTGTTAATTAGTCTTTTGAGCGGGGGCAAATTCAAGATTTAGATTTAATACACTCAACCTTAATATTTTTAAAAGTAAACTCATTATACTTCTTAAATTATAATTTTAAAATTAATTAAATTTAGTAATTTTTAGATAATATATTCCCCATTGAAAATACTGGTACAAGTAAGACCATTGTGCAAAGCGGGAAAAGGGTACATCCATCTCGATCGAGAGAGAGAGAGCGCATGCATTATTTTTGAAGTCACGTCAAAAAGTTTTCTTGAGCAGATCATGCAATTGTTGCTAAAAGGGAGCCAAATTACATGCATTTCATGCCTTTTTTTAGTTTAATATTCTCCCCTCTCCAAAGGTGCTTTGTAGGTTAATGAAAATTGCATTACCATTATTATTCATCCCTCTTCTCTTTGGTACTTGCAAATCTTGATATTCATTTGATAATGGGAAGGCCTCCTTGTTGTGACAAATCAAATGTGAAAAGAGGGCCTTGGACAGCTGAGGAAGATGCAAAAATCCTTGCTTATGTAGCCAGTCATGGAACTGGCAACTGGACCTTGGTCCCTCAAAAAGCAGGTATGACTTTCTCTTCATTACAACAAATGTAATGTAGTTTCAACTAAATCCAATATCTTTTACATATATGAAAAATTACAAACAAATACAAAGTTTTAAACCATTCAAATTTAAATTCTGGATCTACTTCTTTTTGTCGTTAATAATTGGTGCAAATTTGATTGTATGAAATGGAAAGGTCTGAATAGGTGTGGAAAAAGCTGTAGGCTGAGATGGACCAATTATCTGCGTCCTGATCTTAAGCATGACAACTTCACACCTCAAGAAGAAGAGTCCATACTTGAGCTTCACAAAACCATAGGTAGCAGGTTAGTTTTCTTTTCCTCGAGAAATTTTTCTACAAAATAAATTATTTTCCGGTGTTTAATTATCAGAAAATATTTTCTAGGGAAAATGACTTCCTTCAATTTTGTGCGAGAAGTCAATTTTCTTACACAGTTATCTCAATTTTTAACTTCATATCACTGCTTTAACCAACACATAAGTGTAACTCAAAACACTTGGCCATTTGCTAATATTACTATTAATCTTTTATATATGTTATTTTCTCTGGAAAATACTTTTTACTCACCAACCAACACTGTAAAACAATTTCCATGAAATTATGTCATACCAAACATGCTCAAATGAAGAAAAAGAAAGAGCTTGATGTTTAACAACTTGTGATTTGTATGTTTAAGGTGGTCTTTAATAGCAAAGCGATTACCTGGGAGAACAGACAATGATGTCAAAAATTATTGGAACACAAAGCTGAAGAAAAAGCTAGTGAACATGGGAATTGATCCTATAACACATAAACCATTTGCTCAAGTCTTTGCTGAATATGGGAAAATAAGTGGTCTCCCAATTCAAAATGCAAGAAATCACATCCATTTGGCCAACAATAAAAACCAGATCTTTATGGAATCAAAGCAATTTCCATTCTCAAATGGAACTCCCCATGATAAGTTTGTTCCCAAGATTATGAATGACCAGTTACAAGAAAACTACTCCACTCAAAAATGCACATGGGATTCTAAAGAGACTCTTCAAACACATAGTTTTAGTGAAGTCTCTCCCTTGACTGGCTACTCCCCTTCTTTCTCTTCTGTGCAATCTCAGGTTCATACTATGCCACCTTCTTCGTCTATGTCTACTTGGAACGAGTTTATACTTGGAGAACCTTTTACATCCTCAGGTGCAGAGCAAAAACAGGGGATATGTTTGTCAGAAGATCTTTCAGACTCACTTCAGGAGGAGAATCCTACTTGTGGGGAAGTTACTGAAGTAGAGGAAGAGCAACCTGTTGAAGAAGCCACTTGTTCCTCTGCAATGGATTCGTTTGTGGACACTATCTTGGCTCGCGACAAGCAAATGCTAATGGATTTTCCACCACTTCTAGATGTCTACCTCGATTATTGACTCTTGATATACATGGTGTAGCGATTTCACTAGTTGGAATAATGTCAAGAGGAATTTTTAATTTGCTTAGCCAGTTTTCAGTTCCTTGGCTTTTGTTCTAATAGTAACCATATGAGTTTTCACTTTCCTTTTTGTCACAGACAAAGCAATGTTAGTCCTTTCAAGAATGAATGCCACTGCAACATTCAGGTTAATACTTCCAACTCTAAAAATTCTAACCACAGTTTTAATGATGACTAGTGGTTAAGGCACACAAAGGTATCTGTATTCATGAATTAATCACATGGTATACCTGCATCAAGTTCATAAATCGTAACAAAAGAATTTGAGTTAAGGAATCTTATCTATTGACGAATGATGTTATGTGAGATGGCAGTCATATGCTGATATTAAAGTAGTCGGATCAATAAATCTCGAGTAGGATGGTAAATGGATGCGGTCCAATGATTAGTATTTAGTATTTACTCATTAATGTGGTCTATGAAGTTTGAGCTATCTTGTAGATACTTTGTTGAAATTGTTATTCTTGAATCCACGCAAATGTACAAAACTAGACCAAACCTGAATTAGTATGTAGTACATGTATGACAAATAAAAATTTCACAATTTGGAGATTTCTTGTCTATAAAGGATACAATCAAGATCTGCTATATGATGTAAATGCTTCCATCTTGATCAGAATCCACAATTATACTTCTAGAACCCACATTTAAAAGTAAGCTTGTCAGCTGTGAGCTCTTCACACCACAGTACTTGCAACAACTGCTTTACAGATGTTGAATTGTATGGACCTTGCATTGACTATGAAGAGATTACAAATCCAACTTGACCAACACAACTTAACTCCTCCACATCAGAAATTCATCGGAGAAAATTCTCATCTATTCACTTTCTTGCAAGTTTTTTTTTATACCAATGCACTTAACCAGAATAAACTAACTGAAAAAGAATTGCGAACTGGTGCAAATTATGACCTTATTCTGTAATTATGTCAAAAATAAGGTTCACCTCGTTGAGCCATGTACTTTTTGTGTAGTTAATTCAGAAGCCTAGCTGCTGATAATTGTAGTCTATCTCTTTCAATCTAATACAGCATAACATATTTTCTGGCAAGTCCTCTGCCTTATTTCCCTGCACCAAATTTACAAAGAATGTTAGATCCATCTTTGAGAGCAAGTTGAATCCTCTTTGGAATATCTAATATATAGCTACCTGAATTGTCAGACCAAAATCAAGGGTGACGTTCTTCAATCTATCTTTAAAAGATTCCAACCCTTTTCTGGCAATGTAACTGAATCTATGAATGTCCAAATCAATCTCAAAATAGGTTTTCCCCTGCAACGATCACCACAACAAAATGGATTCAGTAAGTTGGATATCCATTTGAGAAATTGACTCATGGATTCAGTGTTCACATATATCCAGAGAGCTTGGAGACACCCAAGTCGAAGAAAACAAATGTTCTCCACCAAAATTGTCAGATTAACTTTACCAAATAAAATTCGTGTTGAGGACGTGAGAGCACAGGCTTTTCATTGTAAGCATTCATGAGTTTCTTCTCAGCTGCACTTAAATGAAGTTCCTCTATGTTTACGACTCGCCCCAAGAATTTCAATCTGTCTCTGAAGGGTACGTTTTTATTTACAGCAAAACCTCTGAGCTTTTCTATTTCATCACAAATTAACCTCTGTGTTGCAAATAGCAAGTAAAAGAATAATTGGTCAGCAATTTATTCAGAACAACCAAAATAATTAAGTGCACACTAACAGTATAACTACAGAAGCAGGTGATTTTTTTTGAAAAATCAATTGATCTTACAGGGAAATTCACCACCTTACCTGGATACTTTCTTGAAAATGGACTGGAAGTTCTTTTGAATAATTTTCTGAAAGCTTGAAGTAGAAAACAAAACTCATCCCTTCACCATTATGTTCATTTTGGAAGATTGTGGGAGGGTACAATGGTATCTGAAATGAGAAAACAGTCAAATCATTAGTACCATCCAAAACATTTCTCTGCTTCTAAATCCTCATTACTAATGGAATCCAATTTATCTCTGAATTGATCAAAAGATCCTTTCAATTGACTATAATCCATTACTCGAACAAAACTAGATCTTGTCGAATCACATTAAATATTTGACGATACATTAGATACCTTGCTAAAAACCTATTCCTTGTTTACCAACCGTATATTGTCTAACCAAATCCAATTCTCTCTCAAGAAATTCCTCAAAAAATCCAATTAGGGTTGATTCTCTGTCTCCCTTTTTTTTTAGTGTTTTCTTATTTCATTATCAAATTTTGTGTAATATAAATTGATCGAAGATGTTTTATTTAATTGACAAAATTTCCCTACATCTTCACTTGCATGGTTCTAAAAGCTTGACCGTGGCATAGAAGCATCAATCTAATCTTTACAACCTGGCAGGCATCATAGTCTATGAAGATGAGTTAACATTCTTTGACAGCTTGTTGAACAAAAGAATGATGATACATACAAAAGTGTGACTAAAGTATGGATATATATACCTGAAGATTTACAACAAGGATGGGAGGAACTACACCAGATGAACCAATGGTTGGAAGTTCCACAAAACGTGCAATATGATCAATTTTTCGTGGTGATAAGAATACATCAACCCCAAAAGGATAAAATGCAGCATAGTTTGAAGCAAACTCTTTCTTCTTATCCCTGCCAAAGAATTTGGAGAGACTAAACTTGATATTCAATTGAACAGAAGTAACACCAGTAAGAAAATACCCTAAAGTTTGACTGCATGGTACAAAATCTCTTACCTGAAGTATTTTTTACCACGAACTCTAAAAGTATTTGGCTCGATAGATGACCAAGAGTTGGATAGTTTAATCTGCAGCGGGCTGCATGGAATTTGAGAACCAGCAATTGGCTTCTGGGTAAAGGCCTTTGGTGAAACTGGAGATGGAAAACCAGTAATTAATGTTGATAACAAAGCAAGTAAAGATTTGACATCAAAATACCCTCTGGAAATTCACATATAGCTTACTCGCAGCAGCACAGCAATAGTCAATATGTGTCAAGTGCAGTCCCTTTGTCTGAAACTTGTTAGCCCTTTTAATTGCATCAATAATGTTTAACTGATGTCTTAATATACTATAGCATAAATTCAAGATAAATTGCCTTTTTGAAATGATTCATAAAGCATCTTAAGGTACATAATTGGGAAAATATTTTCCTGTATTTGGTTGAGAAGTGGAAAATACTTTTCCAGAAAAATATTTATTGAACATTGATAATAGTATTAGAAAACTGGATAGTATTTTGATATTTTTTTTAGTACAAAAAAAAAGTTCATAATAATGTCTAACCGGTGGTTAAAACAGTAATATAAAGAGTTAATATAATTGTGAAGATCCGTGTGAAAATGAAGAGGGAAGTCATTTTCCCAATGACTTATCTTTTGGAAAACGTTTTTGGTCGTACCTAATGCACCCTAAATATTCAATGGTTTTATTAGTATTAGTGGTATATGCAAAGAGACTAGGGCTGACCATTAAAAATAAAAATATAGTATAAGGTAAAAGTACTTACACGATGCAGATTTCGAATACCCTTCTCTCCGCTTAAAAGATAATATTTTGGTTAGAGATTATTTCCTTCTGGCGCCTGGTGAGCTTGGGATTGCAGATTTTCTCTTTTCACGATGAATTCCTTCAGCTCTCGCAGCATTTTTATCCATGATTGTTTTGTCAATAGGGCCTGGACCCTTCATTTTCTTTTCAGGATTATTGGAATTTAGCTGAGGATCTGTTGAAGATTTTCCTCTTACAGAACCTCTTTTGACAACACTTGATTCCATGCTTGCAAATGATTGTTCATGTTTCCCAGGAGGATCAAGAGCAGTATTACCATTGTTACAAACAATATCATAAAACCTTGGAGAAATCATGTTTGAAGAAGATCCACTGCCACTCTGCGAAAAGACTGAAATTTTTGAAATTATATACAACATTGGTCACTTATCCTGCCCATCAAGGTCCATTTTTTTAACACATAAATTTAAGTAAAGACAAGACAAGGGGCGCAACACAAGGGCAAAGAAACAAAAGCAATGACTAAAAATGTTTAATGACTCGGATGAATTACCATCTTGCGCGCTATGAAAATCATCGTCGCTGTCCAATTCAATCTTCATCTCTGGATCAAATTCTGCCTTTCCTATTTAGGCCAAAGAAAACACTTTTGTTGGGTTCTATGAAGTTTTGATAAACGACAAAGTGACATGAAACAGGTAAGTAAAGTTGGTCCATCATTGCATGATCTCAATAAAGCCAAAACTGTCTTGAAAACTCATATGAGGGGTTGATCCACATCAGCATGCTAAGAGACATTATTGGATAACTCCACGTTGACAAGAGTGTTGCTGCAATCAAGTCAGTAAAAAGGTATGCATATGAAGTTGAAGTTGAGTTTGACTACAATACTAAGGCACGAGTTTGAATACAAGAAGGAGTCTCACTTGAAGAAGAACTCTAAGCAATAAGAGTTCAGATGCAAGGAGTTCAAATGATAGAAGAACTCCTTGAGGAGTTGTGCTTAAATAGTAGAGCCGCTATTCAAAGCACTCATGCACTTACAGAGCAGTACAAGACAATTGTGAGATTGACTTTAGCAAGTGCAACGGAGAACACCGAAGGAACACATTGAAGAACCTGGTCCTAAGTACAGAGTCTAGCTAAGTCGTCTTAGCTGTGATGTATTAGAAATTGTGCTTTGAGTTGTAAACATAGTTCAGTGTGTTATAAACTGAAGTAGGATTATTGTCTTCAAGTTAGGGTTAGCTCGAAGACTTGGAAAACACAAACCTTGGGAGGTTGGTGTTTTTAGGAATTAGAGCTTATAATTTCTAGGTTACATCGAGTTGTAATCATATCGTTGAGGCTCATTTGTTTTAGTGAAGTTGGGTTTAAATCCTGTAGAGGTACATGTCGTGATTTTTACACCTTTGTGAGCCGGGTGGTTTTTCACGTAAAAATCACTGTGTTATTTGTTCTCTGTTTTCTCACTGTTGAAACATGTTAGGCAACCTGTTTCATCGATAGGCGACTAGTAAGTTTTACTCACTTAACCAGTAGGTCTTGCAGACTATCAATTGGTATCAGAGTGGGTATCTTAATTAAAGGTTAACACCTTAAGAACAGATCTAGAAAATGAATTCTGCACCACTAATTGGACACTGTGAAGGACAATCCACCACCAGGCCTCCTCTCTTCAATAGATCTCATTTCATTTGGTAGAAAGCTAGAATGGAGGATTTCCTTCAAGCTAAAGACTATGAACTATGGGACAGGATCACTGATGGTTCAACTATTTCTGTGAAAACTGTTGAAGGAGTCTCTGTGATATCCCCTCTAACAAGAAAAGTGTTTACACTGTCTCAAACTCGCGTGAACAGAAAAAAAAGGATAAAAAATTAACTAGGTCCCAATTTTATATTATTTTTTAATCTCGTTTTCTCTTTTCAACTTCTTCTTTGTTCACAGCTATCATAGCAGTCTCACTACTCAATCTTGCACTTAATCTGATCTCTATCTCCAAAAATTTCACGTTCAATCCTCTATATTCATCATCTTCTTCATCAAATTCAGATCTCTTTTCATTTACCCTTCAATTCATACACCAAAGATTGTATTTTTTTGCATTAATTAAATTATTTATTTATGGATTTTGTCGAAAATTCAAATTAATCCGGCATAAATTCATTTGATATGCATAAATTCTTCAATACCCAAAATCTCATTAAGCCAAATTTAATTTCTTCACCATTTTTGCCTCCTTTAGATTCTTATCCTTCACCCATTTTCAGCGATGGTGTCAATGATAGTGTCGAAGGACTCTACTACCCAACTCAAACAACCTCTTTTCACCATATCCCTCAGAGATTCATGTCTTTCCCTGTACCTCCGAAGACCACCCATCCCAATTAGTTCTCACCAGTTCTTGAATCCTAACCTTGGGGGTCGACTAAATCAATCTCACCACCATTTCAATATCCTGCCACTTTTTTTAATTTCATAATAAATTTATTTTCATATAATTCTTGTGGTCGGATTTTTGGTTGACATTGTTAGTGTTGGTGATGGATGTTGTGGAATTAACAACGATGGTGAAGTATTTTTGTAACGACCCGTTAGGTCGTTTTGAGCACTAGAAGTCTTTTTTTCATAGATGGTCTTTTCCGAAAGCCTTTATGAAAATTTTGAACTATTCGTTTAATTACGGTTATTTAATTAACAAGTAATTTTAAATAATTAATTTAATTAGTAGTTAATGGGCCAAAGCCACCATTTATTTAATACCCAATATCTTTTGGCCCATACGTGAGAGGAATTAAGTTAGTGGGGTTGAGACTTTTAGATCACAAATCTGTTAGTGGGAAGACGAATTTCTACCGAGGGCACCTGCGATTTCACGTCAACAAGAAAACAAAATTTGCCTCAGGTATAAAATTTGGTGGAAGCCTAATATTAGCCTTGGTTTATCGTTCTGCAGTATCAAACAAAGAGAGGTCATAGTATTTAATATCCTTTAGCAATGAATTAGTTTGAGAAATTAGTGATTTTTTAAGGAATGGAAATTTCGGCTGCTGTTTGGTTACTACTCAAGTTGTGCCTCATTAATAAGTACTCTTTTGTCTTCTTATTCTCAATTTCTATCTAATAATTTATTCTTGTTAGAAAGTGATCTCTGTTGGAAAATTTTACAAGGTTAGTAAGTAATGATGTGGTAATGATGGTGAATGATTAGGATTAATAATAAGGCAATCATGGGCTAAAGATTGGATTATGGTAGATGAAATGTATTGCAAATAGGACTTGTCCCGTAGTTGAGGTTACAGGTTACGTACTTGGTTTTGTGTAATGACCAGGTTCGTCGTTACGGGTAAATCATTCGTGCCAAGTTTTAGGTTAGAAAACTTCCGGGTTGGGATTAGAAATTTTTGGGCTAGGCTAGTCTCGACCGGTTTTGGAGCGAGGTAGGGTCTAGGGCATTCCGGGTAAGGATAGGGTTAGATGTCTTGGTTCGAGCTAGTTTTCCTTGTAGTTAAGACATAGAGGAGTCCGGGGGACTTTTCGGAATCGAATTCGGGTAAGTAGAGCTCCCGAAATCGAGGTTGACGTAAAGGGGTTGTTCCAGAACGTCGAAAAAATAAGTGTGTTGTAAAATGGACACTTTTGGGGGACTTTACGACTTTCTGTCCCGTGTCAACCGCCATAGCGATTGACACACCGTTGTAGCGACCTCCGCTATAGCGGAGAAATTACTGCTATAACAGAAGTCAACGCGGGTCAGCACCACTATAGCGGTAGGATCCGCTATGGCAGTACCACTATAGCGGAGCGACGTGACCAGAAAACCCAGAAAATGAGTTTTTAATTTTATTCTCTCCCATTCAACCCCAAAACAAATGAGAGCTATTCCAAAAACCCTCCTAGGCTACTCCGAGGTTTGGGAGCCATGAGGACGAGGAATTCCGGTAAAAAGGATGCGAAACCACGGATTCGGGCCTGCAGGACCGCCGAGAACGCCTCCACGGAGCCAGAAAAGCACGATTGCAGCTACTTGGCGCCCAGGTAGGCTAGGTTTTCATTGAGTAGATAGACCTGCTTACATTCCATATTTATTGTATAGTGAGAAAGGAGAATCCATGATTAGGCCTCCGGGCACGGAGTCTGGTGGATTCGGTGTTGGTTATGTAGGTGCTAGGAATTGGTTGGATTGAATTGTGGGTTATTTATAATTATTTGGAGTTGTTTATGTTTTCCTGGTATGATAAGATGATAAGGCTCAGGGACTGGGATGTCGGGAAGGTTCGGGGAATCGGGAATTACAAGGATAACTAAATGGGTATGAAAATGGGAAACTCCTAGGTGAGGTTTCGGGAATACGAAGGGTATGATAAGTAGTGTTGATTTTTCTAAGGGCTAAGGGGTGGTAATTCACATTGTTATTATTTATGCAAGTCCGAAATCAATGTGGTTGTTAAATTATGCTAAAAAGGGAACCGTTCATTATTCGTAAATAAAGAGTGAGTGTGTTTGGCCTCCAGACGGAGGTCGAGGCTAAGTTACATACCCGGGAAGGAGGGTAGGTGATGGCTTACGATTCCTGTGAATGTTGTATATTCTTGTACTCTTATCTAAGTGTTTGTATGAATTGCATTGCTTAGAAGAATTGTTTAGAATGTCTAAGGATCCTGTTTTACAGTCTGTGGATTGAACGGTGTGTTTCTTGTTGGTTTTACAAGTTATTTATTTATTATTTGACTGTGGATTGATTGATATTTGATTGGCTCAGGTACCACGCCTGGTACGGGTATAACTAATGGTTGGCTCGGGTACCACGCCTGGTACGGAATAATACTAACGGTTGGCTCGGGTACCATGCCTGGTACAGGATATACTAATGGTTGGCTCGGGTACCATGTCTGGTACGGGTATAACAAATGGTTGGCTCGGGTACCACGCCTGGTACGGGACACTAACGGTTGGCTTGAGTACCACGCCTGGTACGGGTTTATTTTACTGCATCATTGCATTGATATTGTTGTATTGCATTGACTGTTATTGGTTCAGTGAGTGGACCGGGCTGTTTTATTGAAATGTGATATTTGTTGATGGTCCTTGAGTGACCGGGAATTCTGTTATATCTATTGAGTTGGTCTTCGTGTAGGTCGGGTTGTTATGGTATATTGTGAGTTTAGTCTTGGTATAGTCCGGGTTGCTATATTATGTTATTAGTTTGGTCTTGGTGTAGGCCAGGTTGTTATAGCATATTATTAGTTTGGTCTTGGTGTAGGCCGGGTTGTTATGGTATATTGTGAGTTTGGTCTTGGTATAGGCCGGTTTGCTATATTATGTTATTAGTTTGATTTTGGTGTAGGCTGGGTTCTTATAGCATATTATTAGTTTGGTATTGGTATAAGCCAGATTGCTATATTATGTTATTAGTTTGGTTTTGGTGTAGGCCGGGTTATTGTAGTATATTTTGAGTTGGTCTTGGTGTAGGTCGGGTTGCTATATTATGTTATTAGTTGGTCTTGGTGTATACCGGATTTGTCATGTTAACACTAGATGTGTGAGGGGGATCCGGGTGGGTCCGGACTATTAAAATGAGGTTATGTGCTCATAAATTGATGTCATTAAGTGTAATAATGGCGATCATGAATTATCATGGTCAATAAGCTAAGGGTGGGTCTTGGTGTAGACCAGGATAGTCTGTTGACCACTTAGGTGTGGATGGAGGACCTTTGGAAGGTCCGGGTTATGTGATCCAAGAACGGATTTAGATGTAGCTCTATGGTGATCATTGAAGGTGTCAATGGTTGTTAGGTGAATTGCATGTGGTTGGTAAATATAGAGGAAGACTGAGAGTCTGGGTGTGGTTATTGGTTAATATAACCAAGTGGTAAAGCTGTCTTAGAGGTCCGGGAAAGTCTGGAAAATGGTAGGTAATACTTGGGTATAAGTGGTTTGGTTGGGCAGTGGGCCAGATTTAGTCTGGGTATTTAGTCAAAGTAGTTGACTGGGGTAAAGGTTAAAGGTGACTTGGGAAGTCTACGTGTCAAGGTGACTTGGGAAGTCTGGGTGACAAGGCGACCTTGAGAAATCTAGTTATGAGTGAGGCTTGAGAAGTCCTAGATGTCAGGGTCAAGGCTAAAGGTGAAAGAGGGAGCTATACTGTTTATTTTCATGTTTTTCCCTATTTTCCTATATGATGGTACGTGTGGATTCGGGTCGACTGATGATGCCTACCAGTACGTGTGATTGTACTGACTCTACTCTTGCTATACCTTTTTGGTATAGTCTGGTTGCAGGGTTGGTAATGTTTCATAGGTACATGACGATGGTGATCTCCAGCAGCTTCTGTCCTTCGATTCCATGACGGAAGTTGTGTCTCTTTTACATGTTCTGTATAAATCTTGTAGTAGCTCTTGTACCTGCTTAGACTAGGTCCTATGGAGGATGTTTTTAAAGGTTGTAAAGGTTTTCTGCAAATTCTTTAAGTCGTCTATTTTGTGAATATTTTCTGTAAAAGAATTTCTCATGTATAAAAATGGACTGATTAATGGTTTACTTTAATTTCCGCGAGTTACCTGTTGGACGGGTGGTGAGTGTTCGTCTATCTAGGTGGTTAGAGTAGGCGCCCGTACGGCCTGGTAGGTTGGATCGTGACAGATGGTATCAGAGCATAGGTTACAGGTCTCCCAGTACAAGAGCAAAGTGTCAAATAGAGTCCTACGGATTGGTATGTTGACGTCCACATCATATCTTTGGGAAGCTATGAGTCATTCTAGGAAACATCTCCCCTCTTTCATTCCTTCTCGTGCGGTTTTGTTACTTGCTTGTATGGGTTGAGTCCAATTGATATCTCTCGATTCCAATTGGTATCTCAACAAGGTAAAGGATGTCATTGGACTCCGGGTACGGCAAACAAACAAGAAGGATTGAAACCGGGAAGGTTCCAATTGGTATCTGGCCGGGGAGGCTATGTAAAGGTATAGATGGATCGGCTAATGGTCATCTATGAAGCGAATAAAAAGCAATGAAACTGATTTGATTGACTGTTTAAGCTTGAGACTTGAGATTGTGCTTATGATTATTGATGTTTTTTGAATGACTGCAAATGTGTGGTGTGCAATTATTTGATTTGCTGTGAATGTTTTGATCTGGGAGGAGTCATAACTTGAATTGGTGTGCTTTGGTTGATAATTACTTTTTATATGTACTTAAAATTGGTTAGTAAAGTGATGTTACATTTCGGAAATGAGCTTGCCATTAGTAAAAATGGTAAGGGGACGAGGCTTACGACTGTATAAAAACTCCAGTTTCAGGACAGTCGGGATTGGTTAGGAACCATGGGGGAAAAAGTCTATCATTGCTTGATGGCAGGAACTGCGATAAGGAAAATTTTGTGGTAACTCATGATTGTAACTTAAGGAAAATTTATTTCCAGCTTTGAAAACTGTGATTGTTTTAAATAATAAATTGCGATATGCCTTAATTGGAATTATTGCATTACATTCGGGTATAGGCTTACCATTTATATAGATGGTAAGGGAACAAAAAGGGATTGTGGACTGTAGGAAAACTCCAGTTTCAGGACAGTCGAGACTTGGTTGGGAACCAAGGGAACAAGGGAGCCATTAGTGTGTAATGGCGGGAAGATATTGTCGGGAAGCAAATATTATTGTGATTTCTTTGTATTTTATGATGTGTCATGTTAATTTGTGATACGATAATGACGAAAATGGTCTTGAGGGTAGTTTAAGACCATGGCAGGATTTATAGGTTTAGACAGTGATAACTGGGAAGGGGGATGAGTGCATTTAGCTGGAAATAAAAATTTCATGTACTGTTACCGTCGGGACCGCTATAGCGAAAGCCAACCATTACTATGGAACCGCTATAGCAAAGTGACCACCGCTATAGTGAAAAGGGCGCGAGGCAGGAGCCTCACCGTGTTTTCCCATGTTCTCATTCATTCCCGGAGGCAAAGCAAGTATTAAGCTGCGAATTGCTTTGTAAAACAAGGAAACCAACGATTTAGCTAATATAGTACACGTAGAAGGGAATTTGTTGGAAATTTAGCATCCATACACGAAGAAAAGAAAGGGTAGACATGGTAGCCCGGGGTATTGATAAGATTGTGATTGACCATTGGTGAGTATAGTCACCCATGTGGAATTTAACAAGATGACTCGTAATTGACTGAGTAGTGTTGGACACTACTCATAGGCTATGTTATGAGGGTGATTATTGACTAGTTTATTGTTGAAAATCCTTAGTGGTAGGGTCAATCGAAGGAGTGGGGTTATTAAAATAGATTCTTTAGCATTATTGTCTCTCTTCTTGACCATGATAATACCCAGTGTTACTGCCCTTTGAGAGGTAGGGGTGTACCGGTTTTAGCCTCGGCTAGAGTGTAAGTGCCCAGATAGAGTTCCCCCTAAGGTGAGAGTTGACAAAATCTCAGGCTAGGATGGGTTCCAATGGAACTTTTGTTGTTGTGTGGTTTAGAGGCACGTAGTGTCTCGGGGTATAGTGTTGATAGGAGTAAGGTGATAGGATGATAAGTGAGGGGCATAGTACCCCGTAGGAAGCTTACGAAATGGAGTTTGGGTTAGTAGAACTCCGGGTATAGCGGAAAAGGGGTTGCCATGGTGGGATCTAGTTCCCTTGTAATGGAAATTGTTTTGGGTCATTCATTGAGTTTCTTTTGCTCTGGTGTTTTGAATGAGGCCCCGTATTTCTTGGCCACTCGGGGAGGGGTAATCTAGTTGCCTTGTGCAGCTCGAAGGAAGAAATTCCTTGATAGAGCAGAAGTGAGTTAAATTTTTGGCTGAGTTAGGTATACCAAGGGATTGGGAGGTTTTTGATGGTTTGCGTAAGGTTATATTTACACTGTCATGGTAGAGCATTAAGATTGAGGGATGGGCTTGCCGTAAAGATCGTTCAGGGATGAATGATGGGTAAATTGGTATCTGTTGTAATGACCAGGTTCGTAGTTATGGGTAAACCATTCGTGCCAAGTTTTGAGTTAGAAAACTTCCGGGTTGGGAGTTGAAAATTTTGGGCTAGGCTAGTCTCGACCGGTTTTGGAGCGAGGTAGGGTCTAGGGTAATCCGGGTGAGGATTGGATTAGATGTCTTGGTTTGAGCTAGTTTTCCTTGTAGCTAAGACATAGAGGAGTCCAGGGGACTTTTCGGAATCGAATTCGGGTAAGTAGAGCTCCCAAAATCGAGGTTGACGTGAAGGAGTTGTTCTGGAACGTCGGGAAAATAAGTGTATTGTAAAATGGACACTTTTGGGGGACTTTGCAACTTTCTATCTCGTGTAATCCGCCATAGCGGTTGATACACCACTGTAGCGACCTCCGCAATAGAGGAGAAATTACTGTTATAGCGAAAGTCAATGCGGGTCAGCACGCGGTAGGGTCTGCTATGGCGATACCGCTATAGCAGAGCGGGGATCGCTATAACGGAGCGAAGTGACCAGAAAACCCAAAAAATGGGTTTTTAATTTCATTCTCTCCTATTCAACCCCAAAATAGACGAGAGTTATTTCAAAAATCCTCCTAGGCTGCTCCAAGGCTTGGGAGCCATGGGGAGGAGGAATTCCAGTAAAAAGGATGTGAAACCACGGATTTGGGCTTGCAGGACCGCCAGGACCGCCTCCACGGAGCCAGAAATGCACGATTGCAGTTGCTTGAAGCCCAGGTAAGCTAGGTTTTCATTGAGTAGATAGACCTGCTTACATTCCATATTTATTATATAGTGGAAAAGGAGAATCCATGATTAGGCCTCCGGTTATGGAGTCTGGTGGATTCGGTGTTGGTTATGTAGGTGCTAGAAATTGGTTGGATTGAATTGTGGGTTATTGATAATTATTTGGGGCTGTTTATGTTTTCCTGGTATGATAAGATGATAGGGCTCAGGGAATGGGATGGGAAGGTTCAGGGAATCAGGAATTACAAGGATAACTAAATGGGTATGAAAATAGGAAACTCCTAGGTAAGGTTTCGGGAATACGAAGGGTATGATAAGTAGTGTTGGTTTTGCTAAGGGCTAAGGGGTGGTAATTCACATTGTTATTATTTATGCAAGTCCGAAATTAACGTGGTTGTTAAATTATGCTAAAAAGGGAACCGTTCATTATTCGTAAATAAAGAGTGAGTGTGTTTGGCCACCAGACGGAGGTCGAGGCTAAGTTATATACCCGGGAAGGAGGGTAGGTGATGGCTTACGATTCCTGTGAATATTGTCTATTCTTGTACTCGTATCTAAGTGTTTGTACGAATTGCATTGCTTAGAAGAATTATTTAGAATGTCTAAGGGTCCTGTTTTACAGTCTGTGGATTGAACGGTGTGTTGCTTGTTGGTTTTACAAGTTGTTTGTTCATTATTTGACTGTGGATTGATTGACATTCGGTTGGCTCGAGTACCACGCCTGGTATGGGTATAACAAATGGTTGGCTCGGGTACCACGCCTGGTACGGAATAATACTAACAGTTAGCCCGGATATCACACCTGGTATATGATATACTAACGGTTGGCTCGGGTATCACGCCTGGTACGGGTATAACAAATAATTGGCGCAGGTAATACACCTGGTATAGGATACTAACGGTTGGCTCGGATACCATGCCTGGTATAAGTTTATTACATTGATATTGTTATATTGCATTGACTGTTATTGGTTCCGTGAGTGGACCGGGCTATTTTATTGAAATGTGATATTTGTTGGTGGTCCTTGAGTGACCAGGAATCCTGTTATATCTATTGAGTTGGTCTTGGTGTAGGCCGAGTTGTTATGGTATATTGTAAGTTTGGTCTTGGTATAGGCCGTGTTGCTATATTATGTTATTAGTATGGTCTTGGTGTAGGCCGGGTTGTTATACATATTATTAGTTTGGTCTTGGTGTAGGCCAGGTTGTTATACATATTATTAGTTTGGTCTTGGTGTAGGCCGGGTTGTTATGGTATATTGTGAGTTTGGTCTTGGTATAGGCCAGTTTACTATATTATGTAATTAGTTTGGTCTTGGTGTAGACCGGGTTGTTATAGCATATTATTAGTTTGGTCTTGGTATAGGCCGGATTCCTATATTATGTTATTAGTTTGGTCTTGGTGTAGGTCGAGTTGTTGTAGTATATTGTGAGTTGGTATTG
The DNA here is from genome assembly GCA_003996215.1 of Jaltomata sinuosa. Classification (NCBI taxonomy): domain Eukaryota; kingdom Viridiplantae; phylum Streptophyta; class Magnoliopsida; order Solanales; family Solanaceae; genus Jaltomata; species Jaltomata sinuosa. Next base: position 370,314 of record QJPP01000482.1, on the reverse strand, counting down.
GTGTAGGCCGGGTTGCTATATTATGTTATTAGTTGGTCTTGGTGTAGACCAGGTTTGCCATGTTAACACTAGATGTGTGAGGGCGATCCAGGTGGGTCCTGACTATTTAAAAGAGGTTATGTGCTCATAAATTGATGTCATTAAGTGTAATAATGGCGGTCATGAATTATCATGGTTAATAAGCTAAGGTTGGGTCTTGGTGTAGATTGAGGTAGTCTGTTGAACACTTAGGTGTGGATGGAGGACCCTTGGAGGGTCCGGGTTATGTGATCCAAGAAGGGATTTAGATGTATCTCTATGATAGTCATTGAAGGTGTCAATGGTTGTTAGGTGAATTGCATGTGGTTGGTAAATATAGAGGAAGATTCAGAGTCTGGGTGTGGTTATCGGTTAATATAACCAGGTGGTAAAGCTGTCCTAGAGGTCCGGGAAAGTCCAGAATATGGTAGGTAATACTTGGGTATAAGTGGTTTGGTTAGGCAGTGGGCCAAATTTAGTCTGGGTATTTAGTCAAGGTAGTTGATTGGGGTAAAGGTTAAAGGTGACTTGGAAAGTCTACGTGTCAAGGTGACTTGGGAAGTCTGGGTGACAAGGCAACCTTTAGAAGTCTAGTTATGAGTGAGGCTTGGGAAGCCCTGGATTTCAGGGTCAAGGAAAAAGGTGAAGGAGGGAGATATAATATTTATTTTCATGTTTTTCTCTGTTTTCCTATATGATGGTACGTGTGGATTCGGGTCGACCGATGATGCCTACCAATACGTGTGGTTGTACTGACTCTACTCTTGCTATACCTCTTTGGTATAGTCTGATTGCAGGGTTGGTGATGTTTCATAGGTACATGACGATGGTGATCTCCAACAGCTTCTGTCCTTCGATTCCATGACGGAAGTTTGTCTCTTTTACATGTTCTGTATAAATCTTGTAGTAGCTCTTGTACCTGCTTAGACTAGGTCCTAGGGAGGGTGTTTTTAAAGGTTGTAAAGGTTTTTCGCAAATTCTTTAAGTCGACTTTTTATGAATATTTTCTGTAAAAGAATTTCTCATGTATAAAAATGGGCTGATTAATGGTTTACTTTAATTTCCGCGAGTTACCTGTTGGACGGGTGGTGAGGGTTCGTCTATCTAAGTGGTTAGAGTAGGCGCTTGTACTGCCCGGTAGGTTGGGTCGTGACATTTTGATTTTATAATTTTCTTACGGTAATTTCATTATGATTTAAGTTCTGACATATTGGCATACGTAATTGAATATTAGGTGTATTATATTGTATAAACACTATTAGATTATGATATTTGGAGAAAATTGAGATTTAGCCACAGACTTGAAATTTAGGAAGAAGTGAGATTTTGCGTATTAAATTAAATCAAAGTTGAAGCTTGATTATAAGTTGGGACTCGTTTACTTATGAATAATATATATATGATAGATTGGGAACGTTCTGAAGCTTTACAAAAGGAAAAGGCGAAGTCTTGAAGATTTGTGATGCATTGTTCGACATTCGAGGTATGTTAAGACTTTCTAGACTTCGTTGAAGGATGTTTGCTAAGAAAAGATTAAAATATTAAATTTGAGAATGGGTAAGGGTGAAAGGTGGGGGTCTCGTACCCATGATGTGATGGGAATTGGTACGAGTACCGGTGTTTTGAAAGGGAAAGTTTATTACTATATAATATATGGGCATTAGCTGATGCATGACTGACTTTGTTGATTTCCTTGTTTGTTCATGTTTCTCCACTATTTTCGTATATTTGTGATAGTCGAGGTGAATATATTTTCTGTCAGTTATTTGATCGAGTGAGATGCATCATCATCCCCTATTCCATTGCTATTATATTATACACATGCATTTACATTGAGTTTGAGTATGAGTAAAGGTCGAACACGTGGAGATCGTCCATGTAGCGATTGTTCAATGATTATGAGTTGGGCACGTGAAGATCGTCCGTGCTGGGGATTGATTGATTTGTGATAGCACGTAGAGACCATCCGTGCTGGTATATGGACCTCGCGAGTCCCTCATGGGTCATGAACTCTCGATGTATTACCGATGAGTATCGTGTATATACAATTGAGAGATTACCGGGCATTTGAGACATATCATCTCATTACATTGCATTGCATCGCATCATATCCTCCATAATTACTTAATTATCTGCTTAATGTTTGAATACTTCGTGGCAATTGATTATCCCTGCCTTAGTGAACACTTGACTGTTAGTTATAGTGTAAATTTATAAATTTGAGAACAATTTCTTACATGAGTCTTGTCACTACTTTTTCATTATCGGTCTATGATACATACTGGGTACACGTGGTTTCGTACTCATACTACGCTTCTTGCACTCTTTTGTGGTGCAGATTCAGTTCCGAACACTAGCGCATCTCGTGGAGCTTTCTGAGTCCGAGCTTGGATTCTTTTGGAGTTGTGGTGAGCTGCTTGGCTGTTCCGTAGCCCACACCTTCATTTATCTTTTATTTATTCTGTCATTTAGTAATCAGACAGGGTATTTGCATTCAGACTTGTATCGTATCGTAGAAGCTCTTATACTTATGACACCAAATCTTGGGTGGTATTTTCGTTCTTCTACACTCTATTTTGAAAGACTTCGTATTTAGTCTATCTATTTACTTTTTCATTCAATTGTCTAATTGTATTCGTAAGAGTTATTGGGTTGGCTTACCTATCGGTTGGGAACATAGGTGCCATCACGACTTGTGATTTTGGGTCGTTATAATTTGGTATCAGAGCACTAGGTTCATCGGTCTCACGAGTACAAGAGCAATGCCTAGTAGAGTCTTGCGGATTGGTACGTTGACGTCCGTACCTATCTTCGAGAGGCTATAGGGCATTTAGGAAACTTCTTTTCTTCATTCCTTATCGTGCATAGTTGACTCATTTGGAATCCTAATCTTGTTGTTTTATTCTCTCACAGATGGTGAGGACTTGTTTATCCGCGACCGGAGATTTGGAGCTTGTACCCGCACCTACACCTGCACCTGCTGCTAGGGGCAGTGCACGAGGTAGAGGCAGGGGGCAAGGTCAAGGTAGAGGCCGTGTAACAGCACCTATTGGGGGTCAAGTACCGACAGCCGCTCAGGGTCCTGCTAGAGCAGTATCTCCCGACCCAGAGGTGGCTATCAAGGATGAGCCAGTTCATGTTGAGGAGTATGGATCAGCTCAGGTTCCACCTGGTTTCATCGCTACTCCAGTGCTTCAGGATACTTTAGTTCGTATGTTGGGATTTCTTGAGGGGATGGCTTAGGCGGGCATATTACCTGTTGCCTCCGATGGTTCACATGCTCGTATTGGAGGTCAGACTCCAGACAAGATGGTTGCTCTAGGGTTTCAAACTTCAGGCACTAGCCAGCTGGTGCTCTAGCTCCCCGTTTAGATGGTGGAGTATTTTCAGGTGTTACATCGCATATGGCCAATAGGCCTGTTATGACTATAGATGAGCAGAAGATGTTTGGAAGGTTCTGGATGATGAATTCTCCGACCTATACTAGTGATTTGAGTGAGGATGCGTATGAGTTCATAGTCAGCTGTCATGAGAGGTTGCACAACTTGGGATTAGTAGAGTCTCATGGAGTGGACTACACATCATTTCAGATGATCGGTTCTGCCAAACAGTAGTGGAGAGATTATATTGATAGTAGGCCAGCTGGATCATCTCCACTTTCATGGGCTCAGTCTACTCAAGTGTTTCTGGATAAGTTTGTTCCACGCAGTGAGAGGGAGAGAAAAAGGGATGAGTTTGAAAAACTAGAGCAGGGGGGTATGTCAGTTGCCGAGTATGAGAGTAAATTCCACTCCTTGGCTAGATATGCATTGATGATACTTCTTACTGAGACTGAGAGAGTGAGAAGGTTTGTTAAAGGGTTGATTATTACGATTCGTATGGGTATTTCTCAGGTTGCTTCTTCTGGGGCTGCATTTCAGAAGGTGGTAGATGCTTCCAAGGATGTTGAGATGATTCAGCGTGAGGGAATTAAGCAACGCGAGGGAAAGAGGGCCCGTTATTCAGGTGATTATGGTCGTGCTCCACCTAGGATCCGAGGCTACTCAGGGAGGGGTTATCACCCTCAGTCGAGCAGACATATTCATGTCGCTATGCCAGTGTTTGAGGTTGATTATACGGGGCATAGTACTTCTAGTTCGATACAGACCTCACAGAGCTCATCTTCTAGACTTTCAGGCCATGGAGGGCATTCCGATCATTCAGGTTCCTTTTATCAGTCTATGCATCATACGGATTGTTTTGAGTGTGGTGACATGGGACATTTTGTGAGGGATTGCCCTAGGATCAGACATAGTAGATCGCATCAGGGTTCTCATGCTTTGACTTTTAGGACTCCACAGCTTCCGACTTGTAGGGGTGCACAGAGTGGTAGAGGTGTCTCTCCTTAAGGTAGGGGTGGTTCTCATTCAGGTAAAGGTGGTGTTGATTCTGGACGAGGTGCTGGCGGTGGAAGTTCACAGTCTGATGGCGGTCGTGCTCAGTGTTATGCTTTTCCGGGTAGGCCAGAGGCAGAGGCTACAGATGCTGTTATCACAGGTATTATTCCGATTTGTCATCGGTCAGCTACAATATTATTTGATCCAGGATCTACCTATTCTTATGTGTCTACATACTTTGCTTCGAGTCTGGATATGTTATATGAATCACTTGAGTTGCCTGTGCATGTTTCTACTCATGTTAGGGATTCTGTAGTGGTAGACCGGGTATATAGATCATGTGTAGTTACCTTGATGGGATATGATACTGAAGCAGACTTGAAGGTCTTAGATATGGTAGACTTTGATGCTATTCTTGGGATGTACTGGTTATCTCCTCATCATGTGATTTTGAACTGCCATTCTAAGACAGTTACATTAGCTATGCCGGGGATTCCTAGAGTAGAGTGGAGAGGTTCTCTTAGCCACGCTTCAAAAAGGGTGATATCTTTCCTTAGGGCTCGTCATTTGGTAGAAAAAAGGGTGTTTGGCGTATTTGTCACATGTTCGGGATACTAGCGCAGAGACTCCAGTGCTTACGTCTATTAGTGAGTTTTCTGAGGTATTTTTGATGGACCTGCCAAGTCTTCCACCTGATCGTGACAGAGATTTTTTTATTGATTTGAAGCCGGGCAACCCAGCCAATTTCTATTCTGCCATATCAGATGGCACCGACCGAGTTGAAAGAGTTGAAGGAACAATTGCAAGATTTGATGAGCAAAGGTTTTATTAGACCGAGTGTATCTCCTTGGGGTGCTCCAGTGTTATTTGTGAAGAAGAAGGATGGATATATGCGTATGTGTATTGACTATCGACATTTGAACAAGGTTACCATCAGGAATAAGTACCCGATACCTCGTATTGATAATTTATTTGATCAGCTTCAGGGTCCTTCAGTTTTCTCAAAGATTGACTTGAGATCCGGTTATCATCAGTTGAAGATTAGGGCAGAAGATATCCCTAAGATATCTTTTCGGACACGTTATGGCCATTATGAGTTTTTGGTGATGTCCTTTGGTCTGACTAATGCTCCCGTAGCTTTTATGGACTTGATGAATGGGGTATTCAAACCATACTTAGATTTATTTGTTATTATTTTCATCGATGATATATTGATATACTCACGTAGTAGGGAAGAGCACGAGAAATATTTGAGGATTGTGCTTGAAATTCTGAAGGAGAAGAAGCTCTATGCAAAGTTTTCAAAGTGTGAGTTTTGGCTCAGTTCAGTGTCATTCTTGGGGCATGTAGTTTCCAAGGAGGGCATTATGGTGGATCCCAAGAAGATTGAGGCGGTTTGAGATTGGGTCAGACCTGCTTCAGTTACTGAGATTCAGAGTTTCTTAGGCCTTATAGGTTATTATCGGCGATTTGTACAGGGTTTTTTATTTATTGCATCTCCATTGACTAGATTGACCCAAAAGGAAGTTGTTTTTTAGTGGTATGATGAATGCGAGGCAAGCTTTCTGAAGCTCAAGACCTTATTGACTACTGCTCCGATTTTGACCTTACCCGTAGAGGGAGAGAGTTTTACCATATATTATGATGCTTCTCGGATTGGTCTCGGATGTGTGTTAATGCAGAAGGGGAAGGTGATAACTTACGCTTCGAGACAGTTGAAGTTTCACGAGAAAAACTATCCCACTCATGACTTGGAGTTAGCGGCGGTAGTGTTTGCATTGAAGATTTGGAGACATTATCTCTATGGTATATTCAACTAGAAAGATCTCAATTTGAGGCAGTGGAGATGGTTAGACTTGCTCAAGGACTATGGCATGACTATTCTTTATCATCCGGGCAAGGCAAATGTGGTGGCAGATGCTTTGAGTCGGAAGGCAGTAAGTATGGGTAGTCTACCTTTGTCACAGGTGGGAGAGTGTCCATTGGCTATGGACGTCTAGTCTTTAGCCAACAGCCTTGTGAGACTTGATATTTCAGATTATGGTAAGGTTTTGGCTTACATAGAGGCAAGATCGTCCTTATTGGAGGAGATTCGAGCTCACCAATTTGATGATGGAAATTTGTGTAAGATTCGAGATAGGGTGCTACGAGGAGAAATGAAGGAGGCAATCCTAGATGATGAGGGAGTTTTGAGGATCAAGGGTCGTATTTGTGTCCCTCGAACAAGTGATTTGACTAGACTGATCATGGAAGAGGCCTATAGTTCGAGGTATTGTATTCATTCGAGAGCTACTAAGATGTATCGTGACTTGAAGCAACATTATTGGTGGTGTCGTATAAAGAGGGACATAGTAAATTTCTTATCTCGGTGTTTGAATTATCAGCAAGTGAAGTATGAACACCAAAAGCCTGGAGGTGTGACTCAGAGGATGCCAATACCTGAGTGAAAGTGGGAGCGGTTTGCTATGGACTTTGTGGTAGGGTTGCCACGAACCTAGGGTAAGTTTGATTCTATATGGGCTATCATGGATCGATTGACCAAGTCTGTGCATTTTATACCGATTCAGGTTACCTATAATTCAGAGAAGTTAGCCAAGATCTACATTCGGGAGATAGTTCGCTTGCACGGGGTGCCTATTTTTATTATTTCATATTGGGGCACACAGTTTACATCTCATTTCTAGCGGTCTATGCAGAAGGAGTTGGGTACTCGGGTGGATCTTAGTACAACCTTTCACCCTCAGACTGATGGTCAGTCTGAGCGGACTATTCAGGTTCTTGAGGACATGTTGCGAGCATGCGTGATCGATTTTGGTGGTCATTGAGACCAGTTTTTGCCCTTAGCAGAGTTTGCATATAATAATAGTTACCATTCGAGCATTGAGATAGCACCGTTTGAGTCTTTGTACGGTAGGAGATGTCGATCTCCGATTGGTTGGTTTGATGCATTCGAGGTGAGGCCGTGGGGCACAGATTTAATGCGGGAGTCTTTAGACAAGGTCAAGTTGATTCAGGATAGGCTTCTCATGGCTCAAAGTAGACAGAAGAGTTATGCAGGTTGGAAGGTTCGTGATTTAGAGTTTATGGTTGGAGAGCGGGTTCTATTAAAGGTTTCACCCATGAAAGGTGTGATGAGATTTGGGAAGAAGGGCAAGTTGAGCCCGAGGTACATTGGTCCCTTTGAGATTGTTCAGCGTGTTGGTGAGGTGGCTTATGAGTTGGCATTGCCACCCAATTTTTTAGATATCCACCCTGTGTTTCATATCTCTATGCTGAAGAAGTACCATCAGGATGATTCTCATGTGATTCAGTGCTACTTGATCATAATCTGACTTTTGAGGAGGAGTCGGTAACCATCTTGGATAGGCAAATTCAGAAGCTGAGGTCGAAGGAAATTGCTTCAGTAAAGGTTCAATGGAAGTATCGTCCGATTGAAGAAGCTACTTGGGAGACTGAGTGGGACATGCGGATCAGATATCCCAAGCTTTTTGAGCATTCAGGTACTTTCTATTCTTTTATCGTTCGAGGACGAACGTTTGTTTAAGTGGTAGATGATGTAACGACCCGTTTGGTCGTTTTTGAGTACTAGAAGTCTTTTTTTCATAGAAGGCCTTTTCCGAAAACCTTTATGGGAATTTTGAACTATTCGTTTAACTACGGTTATTTAATTAATAAGTAATTTTAAATAATTAATTTAATTAGTAGTTAATGGGCCAAAGTCACCATTTATTTAATACCCAATATCTTTTGGCCCATACGTGAGAGGAATTAAGTTAGTGGGGTTGAGACTTTTAGATCACAAATCTGTTAGTGGGAAGACGAATTTCTACCGAGGGCACCTGCGATTTCACGTCAACAAGAAAACTGAATTCTCCTCAGGTATGAAATTTGGTGGAAAGCCTAATATTATCCTTGGTTTATTGTTATGCAGTATCAAACAAAGAGAGGTCATAGTATTTAAGATCCTTTAGCAATGTATTAGTTTGAGAAATTAGTGATTTTCGAAGGAATGAAAATTTCGGCTGCTGTTTGGTTACTACTCAAGTTGTGCCTCATTAATAAGTACTCTTTTGTCTTCTTATTCTCAATTTCTATCTAATAGTTTATTCTTGTTAGAAAGTGATCTCTGTTGGAAAATTTTACAAGGTTAGTGAGTAATGATGTGGTAATGATGGTGAATGATTAGGATTAATAATAAGGTAATCATGGACTAATGATTGGATTATGGTAGATGAAATGTATTGCAAATAGGACTTGTCCCGTAGTTGAGGTTACAGGTTACGTACTTGGTTTTGATTTTATAATTTTCTTACGGTAATTTCATTATGATTTAAGTTCTGACATATTGGCATACGTAATTGAATATTAGGTGTATTATATTGTATAAACACTATTAGATTATGATATTTGGAGAAAATTGAGATTTAGCCTCAGACTTGAAATTTAGGAAAAAGTGAGATTTTGCGCATTAAATTAAATCAAGGTTGAAGCTTGATTATAAGTTGAGACTCGTTTACTTAAGAATAATATATATATATGATAGATTGGGAACGTTCTGAAGCTTTATGAAAGAGAAAGACAAAGTCTTGAGGATTCGTGATGCATTGTTCGACATTCGAGGTATGTTAAGACTTTCTAGACTTTATTGAAGGATGTTTGCTAAGAAAAGATTAAAATTTTAAATTTGAGAATGGGTAAGGGCGAAAGATAGGGGTCTCGTACCCATGGCGTGACGGGCATTAGTACGAGTACCGGTGTTTTGAAAGGGAAATTTTAGTACTATATAATATATGGGCATTAGCTGATGCATGACTGACTTGGTTGATTTTCTTGTTTGTTCATGGTTCTCCACTAATTTCATATATTTGTGATAGTCGAGGTGAATATATTTCCTGTCAGTTATTTGATCGAATGAGATGCATCATCATCCCCTATTCCATTGCTATTATATTATACACATGCATTGACATTGAGTTTGAGTGTGAGTAAAGGTCGTGCACGTGGAGATCATCCGTGCTGCGATTATTCTATGATTATGAGTTGGGCACGTGGAGATCATCTGTATTGGGGATTGATTGATTTGTGATAGCATGTAGAGACCGTCTGTGCTGGTATATGGACCTCGCGAGTCCCCCATGGGTTACGAACTCTCGATGTATTACCGATGAGTATCATGTATATACGATTGAGAGATTACCGGGCATCTGAGACATATCATCTCATTACATTGCATTGCATCGCATCATATCCTCCATAATTACTTAATTATCTGCTTAATGTTTGAATACTTCGTGGCAATTGATTATCCCTGCCTTAGTGAACACTTGACTGTTGGTTATAGTGTAAATTTATAAATTTGAGAATGATTTCTTACATGAGTCCTGTCACTACTTTTTCATTGTCGGTCTATGATACATACTGGGTACACGTGGTTTCGTACTCATACTACGGTTGCTGCACTCATTTGTGGTGCAGATTCAGTTCTGAACACTAGCGCATCTCGTGAAGCTTCCTGAGTCCGAGCTTGGATTCTTTTGGAGTTGTGGTGAGCTGCTTGGTTGTTCAGTAGCCCACACCTTCATCTATCTTTTATTTATTCTGTCATTTAGTAATCATATAGGGTATTTACATTCATACTTGTATCGTATTGTAGAAGCTCTTGTACTTATGACACCAAATCTTGGGTGGTATTTTCGTTCTTCCGCACTCTATTTTGAAAGACTTCGTATTTAGTCTATCGATTTACTTTTTCATTCAATTGTCTAATTGTATTCGTAAGAGTTATTGGGCTGGCTTACCTATCGGTTGGGAACATAGGTGCCATCACGACTTGTGATTTTGGGTCGTGATAGTTTTGGAGTTGATATTAGTGACAGTGGTGAAAATTATGAAATTGACGGCGGTGGAGATGAAGATGTTGGTGGTGAGTGTTGCTATTAGTGATAGGTATTGTGAAATTAATGACTATAGTAATGGTGTTAGTAGTGGTGGTGAGCTTTGTGAATTTGACGATGACAGTAATGAAGAGGATGACAAATAAAGTGAGAAGTAGTTGGCGGTGAATTTGTGAAATCGCCGGCCGATATTTTGAAGGACGAAGGTGGACATATATATATATATATACTAGTTTAGTGTACGTGCGATGCACGTGTCTATTACATTAATAATAAAAGTTGTATATAAAAAATTATTGTTAAAAAATAAAAGCTAAAAGGTAATAAGCATGCAATTATATAGTCTGAATTGTAAAATAAAAATTGTATAGTCAACAAATCATAAATATATTTTTTAATGAAAAGTCTTTTTCTATTTTCTTTTTTATTTCTTTTGCACCATAATAACACATATTTTTTTGTTAAAAATTTTTTTACATGTCTTCACAATTATACGAAAGTATAATAAAGGACAGACAAATAGCACATATATTTTTGTTAAAAGAAAGTACATGTCTTCATAATTATATGAAAATATAACAAAGGATCGCATGAGATGCCTACCTTTTTAATGTTAATAAATGTACATGTAAACGTCCAAGTAAAACCCTAGCCTACAAGCACATCTAATACTGCAACATTGCAACATACATAAATAAAAATTATATAGCCAACAAATATTAAACATATTTTTTCATGAAAAGTCTTTCGCTACCATAACAACATATATCTTCGTTAAACAAAAGTACATGTTTTCACAATTATACGAAAGCACAACAAAGAACTGACAAATAGCACATATATTTTTGTTAAAAAAAGTGTCTTCAGAATTATATGAAAATACAACAAATTAAGGATAGCATGAGATGCCTACCTTTTTAATGTTGGTGAATGTTCCGGGTAGTCGTCCAAGCAAAATCCTAGCCTACAAGCACATCTAATATCTACAATAACAATACCAGCATACGTGCACACACAACTTATCCATATCCTACTATTATTATTGTTATGGATTAAGATATTATTTTCGATAGATCATCGACTCAAGAAATAATAATAATAATAATCAAATCACAAATAAATTAACAAACTTACGGCAAAATCATACTTATTTGAGATGGTCAGATGCTGCAAAAATAGAATAAAAAGATCAATTATATTTAATCGACACAAAAATAAAAATAAATTTTTTCCCCAAAAGATAATACGATCAAAAAAATTCATAAGAAAGTATAAAACTACTAAAGTATGTAGAAGGCAAAGAGAAGTGAAGCTAGGAAAATAGTTGATCTCCTTCATTGAAGCTACAATTTTTCTAAGAACAAACAACCTAGAGAAAACTAACAGGGACATTGAAATAGATTTTAACATTAAATCCTTTTCCTTACCAAAATCAGATCCTTCCATTATTTGTGTAATATAAGGAATTAATTTTTCTTTATTGCTTACTTATTACTGCTACGTAAAAAAAGTAGAAATTTTTAGCCGTATAAAATTCAGCTAAAAATGCAGTTAAAAGGAAAATTGATTATTCTTTTACTTTTATAAATATTCCGTACTTTTCATGTTAGAAGAATTCAACCAAAACTAAGAAAACCTTGCCATATACTTTTTCATATATTTTATTATAGTCAATATTATAAAAATGTAATGGTATAATAATTGAAGAAAAATAGTGAAAAACCTATTTTATCTATTGCAGACTCTCGTCAATCAATAAAACTATATAAGAAAGAGCAAAATTATTAAAAAGTAGCAGTTGACGTTAGAATAAATTTAATATTTATTTAAATGATATAACTTGTACAAAGAAAACCCATTAGATCCTATAAATAATAATGACGATATGCAAATCTCATAGTTTATTCACAATTGAAACAATTGCATATAATTAAATTTTAAAAAAGAATTCATATAGAATTAGAACGACTAACCAAATTCTTGTGACGTAATGTAATGATCCAAAAAACCTGGTCAAAACTGTAAATAAGTCAATTTTAAATTATTAATTGTATACGAGTCATTACAAACAAAAATCACAAAAAACTTCTCAGTTAACAATTATCTATCAAGAATACATGATAATTTATTACTTTAAACTTCAAGAACATACTAAAATCACAACAGAAAACTTCTCAATTACCCATTGTGTATAAAAAATAAATGATAACTTATTTTTGTAAGCATGAAAACATACTAAAAATTTAGAAAACTTACCTCAGGTCACAAACAAATTTGTCTCTTCAACCACAAATACTATCAATATTTCACAAAAACACTTCTCAATTAGCAATTGCATATCAAGAATACATGATAATTTATTATTATAAACTTTAAGAACATACTAAAATTTTAAAAAACTTACCTCAAATCACAAACAAATTTATCTCTTTAATCATAGATACTATCAAGATTATAAACATCAAGAATATACTAAGATTTTAGAAAACATACCTCAAATTACAAGCAAATTTGTCTTTTCAATCATAAGATATATCAAGATTTCACAAAAAAAAAAACTTCTCAATTAGCAATTGTCTATCAAGAATACATGATAATTTATTTATTGCAAACTTCAAGAAAATACTAAAATTTTAAAAAATTTACCTCAAATCACAAGCAAATATAACTCTTTAATCATAGATACTATCAAGATTTCTATACCTAAACATCTTTTTTTCCTACATAGTAATTTTGAAATTAGTTTTGAAAGAATAATGTAAACCTAAATAATAAAGAGAGATAATTAATATAAGTATCATTAATTAATTGGTTAAAGGAATCCTAATTTTAAAGTGATTCAAAAAAATTGACTTTTTGATTTATAAGGAAAAATTATTAAAAACAAAACTACCAAAGTTTAAAAAAACAAAAAAAACGTGATTTCTTTTAAAAGTTACCTTAGGGAAGTTTTTCTTTTTTGGAACTTTAAATATATATTTTTCATAATTTTAAAGAACGTGTTTTATTTTTTGGAACTTTAGGACAGTTGTTGCCTTTTTTTTGGGAACTTTAGGAGAGGTTTTCTTTTTTCTTTTTTGAAATTTTTAGAATATAATACTATTAGTGTGGTAATATATATTACTGTTTATATATAATTATAACTTTAATTGAGGAAATAGGAAAAGACGATTTTGTCTATTGCAGGGACTTTTAATGAAGGGCAAAAAGTTCAAATCACATTATAAGGTGCTTCACACTTTTAATATAACTAGTTTAGTGTACGTGCGTTGCACGTGTGTATCTCAACAATATAAAAAATTGCATACAAAAAGACAATAGAGTATATAATATTGCAATTGAGGCCGGTGAAGCTCTTCACCACTCACGTATTTAAATCATTATCTAATATGATTAGTGTACGCGTGTTGCATTATGTATTACGTTAATCAATAAAAATATATGTGAAACAAACATATCTTTGAAAAATAAAAGTCAACATTAAAATAAATATAAATTTTAATATCTTTACAAAAATAAAATAATACAATAATTGAGATATCAGAACAATACAATTAAATCTAATCTTCACAAAAAAAATTCAAAACCCGACAAAACATTCATTTACCACCGGTGTTAAGCAACAACAAAAAAATCTAGTAACAGAGTAAAAACTACAAAAAAATAATGCAATAATCGAGATATCAAAACAATACAATTAAACTAACCTTCACGAAAAATCCTCAAAACCCGACTAAATATTCATCTACAACCTGTATTAAGCAACAAAAAAAATATCTAGTAACAGAATAAAAACTACAATAAAATAATACGATAATCGAGATATCAGAACAATACAATTAAACCTAACCTTCATGAAAAATCCTCATAACCCGATCAAGCACATCTACCACCTGTATTAAGCAGAAAAACAACATCTGGTAACAAAATAAAAACTACAACAAAATAATACGATAATTCAGATATCAAAACAATACGGTTAAACCTAATCTCTACACAAAAATTCCTCAAAGTCTGACCAAACATTCATCTATCACCTATATTAAGTAGAGAAAATAACAGTAAGAAGAACAACAACATTATAAGGTCCTTCACACTTTATATATATATATATATATATATATATATAATTTTTTCTCCTAGAACAGTTTTTGAAAGAATAGTCGTCGTAAACCTAAATAAAATGAGACATTAATAAAAATAATATTAATTGATTAGTTAAAAGAAATTCTAATCCTAAACCTAAACTCCTAAAGTTATGCTTAAATCTAAATACTAATAACATAATCGTATAAATAACAAAGAGACAATTAATATAAATAATATTAATTAATTTATCAAAAGGAATCCTAAACCTAAACTGATGTTTAAAGCTAAAAAACATAGTCGTATAAATATATATTTAATGAATTCTATAAATTTAGACTTCTTGTTATATATTAATAATAATAATTGCAGAAAAATAGTAAAAAGACGATTTTGTCTAAAGGAGAGACTTTTAATGAAGGGTAAAAAGTTCAAATCACATTATAAGGTGCTTCACACTTTTAATATAGTATAGATAGATAATTCACATATATAATTCATTAAATAACTTGGACCAATTAAAACACATGTGATCAACAACACTCAGTCTTGACCTGGACTGAGTTGCGAAGGGTTAAAATAATTAACTTTAAAGTTGTTAAGGGGGGTAAACAAATGCTCGTGGAGTTAAAGGTCTAAAGTAAATTTGTCGAACAAGTTTAGGGGTGTGTTGATGCCTTTTCTCTTGAAATATGTTTATTAAGTTATAATTATCTGTTATCTTCATTTGTATAAATATATATTAGATTTTTGATTGTTATTAATAAATTTTTTTTTTTTTATTTTGTTCATTTATTTCATTATAAAACGTCATTAACTTATATATTCAATTAGTATTTCTCACTTTTCTTTTTTCATCTAAAAATGATAATTATTTTTTCATAAAAATATGTTCCATAGATTTAAAATAAAATAAAAATTGTGATTATAAAGAAGTTCTGGAAAAAAAATATAATGGATGATAATACAAGAGTAATATAAGCATTTTGAAAAATTAATTAAAATAAAGGGGGGAGAATAATTATTGTTCAAAGTTAAAAAGGATGTTTGATTTTTAATGCAAAGTTTAGGGTTGCAAACTATTTTCACCCATAAATTAAATTGTTAATACTTTTTTATAGTCCAAAACAAAATGAATTCTTAAAGTTTAAAAATTTATTAATTTTTTTTTTCAAAATTACTTCTTCCGTTCCTAAATAAGTAATGTTTTAATCTTTTTATTTTATTCCTAAACAAGTGGTGTCTTAAATAATCAAGAAGAAATTAATGATGTTCTTCCAAGTTTATCTTCTTTAAATAATAAAAAACTACTAAATAGTTACATTTTTTTAAAAAATATTTATTAAAGATAAATTAGTAAAAATACTTTTTTTTTTGGAATAAGTAGTTTCTTGAATGAGATCCTACTAAAAACATACTTATTTAGGAATGAAGAGAGTATCCTACTTCTTAATAGGATTTTCAACTTTTAAATCCAACTAATATACGTACCCGCGCGATGCGCGAAAAATATTAGAAGGGAATTGTAATTTTTTTAATTTTATTTGCTTATTTTCTACCTCTAAAATTGTTATAATTCTATGTATGTGCAATAAATTTCACAGGTTATTGATGAATTCTTATTATTTTTTAAGAATGGTTACTCGTAAATTTTAGGCTAAAATTAATGGCGATTTAAATGGTCAACACACTTAGTAAATTTATCAAAACAATATGTATATGAATATAATAATAATGTGACTTTTAGTTAGTTTGTCACTTAGCTTAACATGATTGTCTGTTACTTTTCTTTAATACATAAATATTTATTTTTCTTAATATGATTGTCTGTTACTTTCTTTAATACATAGATATTTATTTTTCTTACACCTGATATAGTTCATTCTTTTTTAAAATTTTATTAGTGTGTTTACAATTCTTGAAATATCTATATTTATCAATAATGTTTTTGAGTATTATTTATTTAGATTATTTTTAAAAAAATTAATTTAAAGTGTAAAATTCTTGCAGTATCTCTATCTCCCCATTTGTACCTAGTCTATGAATTTGTTAATTTAATTATTTTTTATTTTATTAAATTCGTCACACCTCAATTTCTTCTTTCACTTTGCAAAATAAATCAATACACTACCCAAAAAACATCATTAATTTTTTATCGAGACTTAAAATTTGTGCCAAATAGCAAAAGGATAATTAATATTTAAAGACGGTCATGACTTCGGATCCTAAAAAAATGTACAATCTCAAATCATTACTTTTTAAGAATACTTTTAAACTAAAATGAGTAAAAAAGAACAATATAGTTTGAAAGAATATTAACTGATTTGATATAAGAGTAAGAAGGTTAGACCAAAAAAATAGTGAAAAAAAGGGAAAAACTACGTTGAATTAAATTCAATAAGAAACTTTGAAGACATAGACAATCAACAAATTACCGTGAGTGATATTTAGGTACTACATTTTATACTTTCTATGGAGAGTCATATTCAAATATTGTAAAATAAGTAGCTTGTTTGATGTCTAATTTTCTCAGATAGAGTATTTGTCAAAATAATTTGTTTGAGATTCTTTTCTTCGTATGTAATCACATAATTGCGGCCCTTATAATAGAATTTGGTTCCTTTTCATTTTCTCTCTCTATTTTCTTCATGTTCTTGTTTGGATTGGAGACATATGTCATAATTTAAAATTAATGGTTGTGATTCAATTAATTAAAATAAAGTTTTAATCATAGTTAGAATAATTAATTACTTTCATATATTTTCTCCTAAAATATTTTAGAATCCCACAATTCTAAATTTATATTATATCCTTATTAAAATAGTTTTTAATTAGATGCAATTCTATACGATAATTGGCCCACGTTAGGGGAGTAACAAAGAATTTAAAGTTGGAGTGCTTAAATTTATTTTGCTCCTAAATTTAAAATATATCATGCAAAATTTTTTAATTTTTGTTTGGCGAATATTATTTTATAAATTTCTTTAATTTTTATTATTATTGATTGGAGTCTATTTCTCATTTTTCTATTTTTGAAGTAATTAATTATTCTAATTATGGTTAATAATTTACTTTAATTAATTGAGTTTCAATCATTAATTTTAAACTATGACATGTGTTTTCAATCCAAGCAAGAACTTGAGAAAAATAGATGAGAAAAGAAATGGAGAGGAGCCAAATTCACTTTCTCCTTTGTACCACGAAGTCTCATTGAAATTGTTTCTATAACAACACTCATCTAACTTCTAATAATCATTTGTACATAGTTTTAGATTACAGACATAGTATTATATGAAGATTTTCTTTTAGCTTTATTAATTTTCATCCTACAATATGTTCACTTTGAGAGAGTAATAGAAGAACTTCAAATAACCCTACAATTAAAATAGCATAGAAGTTTTGAAAAATTTACTAAAAGCAAAATTACAATAAAAAGAAAGAAAAGCGGAGCAACTTGGATTTAAAATTATATTTCTTGCTTTATTCATTATATTTTGGACATCACAAATTATTATTTTTGGACATTTAAATTAATACCTACCGATATCTTGCTTTATAATGTGCTTGAATATATTTGCTTACCCTCATCAAGCTTTTGTTGTTAGGTATTTACTCTTTCGGCTTGAGTCTAACACAAGAAGGAAGAGTTTGCATCAATTTAAAATTAAAAATTCACTTTAAAACTCACAATAAAGTATCAATTTCAATCCAAATAGATCATAAATTCTTGTATAAATTCAAAAAGTGCCTAACTTGATACAATTTTTAAAAAGTAAAATATAAATTGTTGGCAAAATGTCAAGCTCATCTTAAAATATGCTACAACTAAAAGAAATCAAAATGCTTATCGGTTTTAATCATTAAATGGCACCAGAACCCTAATGACCAATTCTTAAAATAATCCAAGAATCGTTAACAAATTCAAGAGTTCGTAGAGTACTTGGTAATTGCTTTCGTCCCTTGAGCAATAACATGCTTAGTCTATTCATCGAGCAACACCTTACACCAATCTAACAACAATCTGATATTTTCTAGACGTAATGGTAGGTTTCTTATCATACCTCGTAAGAGCTTAGAAGATTCTTGAGCCAATTTCTCAAATATATATCTTATGGTTGGATAATAAAACTATTCATGATCTTTGTCGTCTTGCTTGAAATCTCAATATCATGATGTACTTGTTTCAGAAACTTTGAATATATAGATCTTTTACGACGTGAGAACTCTTCTTCACCTTCTTCTTCTACTTCTTATCTCCGGTAGCAGTGTCAACATCTGTCCTCGAAAGTTTTTTTCCGGCTTTTGACTTCTTCTCCATCAAAACTTTATCGTTGAAAGGTTTTTCCAATGTTAAATTCTTCTAGGGGGATTCTTTTATGCCTTAAAAACAATGAAATAGTGTAAAAATTTAGCAAAGACGTGAAATATAAAAAGATTATTGAAATAATTAAGAAGTAAAGCAAAAAATTTATGATAAAATTATACCTTCAAATAAAGCAAAGAGTGAAAATATTGTTGATTCAAACGTTTCTTTTGTAGATGTGAGGTTACATGATTTTAATCACATTAATATAACTGCTAGTTCTCCATCACTACTCATCATCTTACTCACTGTTGAGGAAGCTCAACAATCGAGGAAGCAGAGAATGAAGAAGAAGAAGAAGAAGAGAAGAAGAGAAAGAAGAAATTAAAACTGCTCTAGTATTTACCTCAATGGAACAGTGATTCAAGTGTACATAATTCAAGGTTCCTACTCATATATATACACGTGCATCTACTCTATAATGGACTTGCTCCACTACCACTAACAAACTATTAACAACCTACAACCGACTCTAACTAACTGTACAGCTGGCATAACTACCTCTAACAACTTTAGCTAGTCTCCAACTTCAATACTCCCCCTCAAGCTAAAGGATGAAAATAGGTTTTTCATGCCTAGCTTGCTAACCAAAAACTCATGCTAAGGTTTACATAGGCTCTTAGTAAACAAATCAGCTACTTGATCTTTGGTGCCAACATGTTGAGTTTGAAAGTGTCCTGCCTGGATCGTTTCCCTCACAAAGTGACAGTCAATATCAAAATGCTTGGTTCTTTCATGGAATATTGGATGTGCTGCAATTTGGATGGCAACTTTGCTATCACAAAAGAGCCGAGTAGGTAGCAACACCTCAATGCCTAGTTCCTTGAACAGACCTGCTAACCATGTGATCTCAGCCACAGTTGCAGCCATGCTCCTGAATTCAGACTCAGCTGAGCTCCTAGATACTGTAGATTGCTTCTTTGATTTTCAAGATACTAGTGCATCACCAAACTTGACTAAGTATCCAGTTACAGACTTCCTTGTCTCAACACAAGCCCCCTAATTATAATCACAGTAGGCTATAAGTTTGTTCTCCCCCTTGGCTGGCATAAGCAATCCAAGACCAGCAGTCCCTTTGATATATTTGATCACTCTCAGAGATGCTTCCATATGAGACTGTCTTGGTGTATGCATGTGTTGGCTTAGTGTTTGAACCACATAGGCTATGTCTGGCGTTGTCATGGTGAGGTATAACAACCTGCCAACAGTTCTCTGATATTTACCTTTGTCTTCAAGCAATGTATCATTCAAGACACTTTCACTCTTCACAAATTCATCATACTGCAGAGATGTTAGTTTCTGATTGAACTCTAGTGGTGTGGCTACTGGTTTACTACCAGATAAGCCCATCTCAGACACAAGTTCTAAGAAATATTTCCTTTGATTCATAGCAATACCTTCCTTTGACCTAGAGAATTCAATCCCTAGGAAATACTTCAATTCTCCTAGATCTTTCATTTTGAATTTATTTTGCAGGTCCTTTCTCACCATCTGAATGTGACTTAGACTGGTACCAGTGACTAACAGATCATCCACATAGACTAGCACTACAACAAGCTCTTATGTAGTCTTTGGATTGAATAATGAGTAGTCATATTGTGATTGCACAAACCCCATGCTGCTGAGAGCTTCAACCAACTTCAAGTTCCATTATCTAGGGGCTTGTTTCAGCCCATGCAAGGACTTATGAAGTCTGTATACCTTGCTATTCTCCCCTGCCTTGCAAAGCCATCAGGAAGGGTCATATAGACCTCTTCAAGGAGATCACCTTGCAAGAAGGCATTGTGAACATCCATTTGAAAGACATACCATCCAGAGGTTGCAGCAAGGGAAACCACAGACCTGGCAGTTACCATCTTGGCAACAAGTGAAAAAGTTTCCTTGTAGTCTAAACCTTCAAGCTTGCTATACCCCTTAGCCACTAGTCTAGCCTTGAGCCTTTCTGCTGCACCTGAAGAGGTGTATTTGACCTTGTATACCCACTTGCAGCCAATAGGAGCCTTGCCTTGAGGAAGATCAATAATAGACCAAGTGCAGTTATCTTCGAGTGCAGCAATCTCAGCCTTCATAGCATCAACCCATTGAGGATCTTGGCTAGCTTCTGCATAGGACACATGTTCTGAAATAGTTTAGTAGGATGATAAAAAAGCTCTATATGCAAGAGATAGACCATCATAAGAGACATAGTCTGCCATAGAGTATAAGCAACTGGACTTCTTTGCCTGAGGAGTAACATAAGAATCCAAACAGATAGGTGGTTTGGAGGATCTATATGACCTCCTAGGGAGAGGTAAGGGATCAACATGAACCTCCTCCTGAGGAACCTCTAGACTAGGAGTAGAGGAGGGAGCAACAGGCTCCAAGGTCTGAGCTGGCACAGGGGATGCCGAAGTAGAAGGAGGAGATAGGTCAGAAAGGTGATCATGGCAGGACTTGAGGTCAACAACAAGAAACAAGGGATCAAGATCAGGTGGTAAGCATTTAAAAGGGAAAACATCCTCCATGAATATAGTGTCTCTACTCACAAACAAGGTTCTAGAGATCAAAGAGTATAAGATATAAACTTTTTGAGCAGAAGAATAACCCAAGTGAACTGCTGGTATAACTCTAGGACTAAACTTATCAACCTTCCTGACTTGAGTAGCATAACATAGACAACCAAATATTCTGAAATGAGAAAGAGATGGAGCTTTATGAAATAACTTCTCAAATGGAGATCTTCCTTGTAGGAGAACTGTAGAAAGTCTGTTTAGAGTATAGATAGTTGTAGCCACACATTCTCTCCAAGACCTTAAGGGAATAGATGCTTGAAATCTGAGAGCTCTTGCCATATCAAGGATGTATCTATGCCTTCTCTCCACCACCCCATTCTGTTGGGGTGTTTACACACAAGAGCTCTGATGAATTATGTCTGACTTAAGTAGAAGTCTGCATACATGGTCATTAAAGAACTCAGTTCCATTATCAGACCTAAGTATCTTGAGTCCACACTGAAATTGATTTTTAATGAGTAGAATTTTTTTTCTGAGAAGCACTACTACATCAGATTTTGCTGTCATGAGAAAGATCCAGGTGTATCTTGAGAAATCATCTACTAAGGTGAGGAAATATCTCTTTCCATCATGAGTGGGAACTCTGTATGGACCCCAAATATCAGCATGCACAAGATCAAATATAGTAGTAGAATGAGAAGAACTTAAGGTAAAAGGAAGTCTAGGTTGCTTAGCAACATGACAAACTAAGCAACTGTGTTCATTGAGTTGCATAGAGTTGAGTATATTAATCTTCTTCAATACTCTCAAAGGAGCATGTCCTAACCTCTTATGCCATAAAGCATACATATCGGTAGAAGCAACAATACTAGTACTACTGGAGGCCACAACATTAGACTCAACATTATTAAAGAGTAGTTCATTAGTTTCTACATTATTAGGGACAGACTGTTTGATCATATCTACATTATTCTCAGAGATAGTACTGTTGTTCAAGCTCTCTTAAACCTTAAGAATGTAGAGCCCTTGGTCCTCTTTACCAATCCTAATCAACTTTCCACTTGAGAGATCCTGAAATAGAAAAAAATCAGGATAAAAAGCAACTAGGCATAATAGTTCCTTAGTGATCTTTGAGACTGAGAGGAGATTGTATTTGAAGTCTGGAATGTATAGAACATTCTGTATAGATCTATTTCCAAATAAAGAAGCAACACCAACATGAGTGATGGACACTTGTTCACCAGTGGGAAGATTCACTTTGTTTCTGTCTAGATTAGAGACATCTGTGGTTTTGTGTAATAGCTTCTTATAATGGATCATGTGATTAGTTGCACCAGAGTCTACTATCAAGTTAGAACTAACTAGATGAGATAGAAGAGCAAATATAGTACCTGTTGTACTCATAGTTGCTGCATTGGCCATACTGTTAGATGTTTGTCCTTTGTTCAGCATTTGCAGGATCTGTTGATACTGTTCCTATGTGAAAAGAGGAGCATGAGAGGAACTAGCAAAAGAGTTAAGTGAGTCTGCCTGATTATAGGCTGTGCAATTAGCTGATACTTGAGAAGAAAGAGTGTTATTGTTAACATAGTTGGCTGAATATGCCTTCTTCTTAGCCTTAAGATCAAAGGGATAGCCATGTAACTTGTAGAAATTGTTCCTTGTATGACCTTTGAAGTGACAGTAGTCACACTGTAGTTGAGACTTGTCAAAGTTCCCTCTAGGCCTGAACTTACCGCTGTTACTACCACCTTAATTTCCACTATAGCCACCTGAGCCACCTCCATTGTGTGGGTTGCTATGACCACTACTACTAGCATGTGTGTTGCTGTTATTGTTGCCTCCATGACTGTAACCACCTCTTCTATTAGTATTTCCATTGTAACTACCACCAAAACCTTTGCTCAATAGGGTTGTAGGTTCAGACGAGATAGAACCACTAGATGATGCTGATGCTTCAGAAGTGTTCAACCTCTAACTCTCAACATTCAGGATTATAGCATAGGCATGATTCACACTCGGCAAAGGATAAACCATCATCACTTGATTCTTAGCATGATCATAGGATTCATTCAAACCCATTAGAAACTGCCACAGTTTTTGCTGCTAAAAGTGTTCTGTATACTTTTGAGATTCAAGACAAGCACAGTTAGGATGTGGTGCTAGAGACTCATACTCATCCCAGAGTTCCTTCATCCTAGAGAAATAGACTGACACAGAGGAGACTCCTTGAACTAACCTAGCAATTTACTTATGAAAATAGAAAGATCTGAAAGCATTAATCTTATCAAACCTCTCCCTCAGATCCTCCCAGATCTCATGAGCATTGGAAGCATGAATTACACTGTTAATCAACTCCTTTGACACAGTATTCGTGATCCATGAAAGCACAATAGCATTACACCTCTCCCAGAGTTCATGTAAACTGGAATCATACATTTACTTCTTACATGTGCCTAAAACAAATCCTAGTTTATTCTTACCACATAGAATGATACACATAGATTTACTCCAGAGTGAATAGTTTTCAGATCCTTGTAATTGTATTGAGGCCGGTACAAAACCCTGAGTATCAGATGGATGAATGTAGAGAGGATGATTAGAGTGTACATTGTATTCCTGACCAGTATTCCGAGTAACAGCCACAGCTGGAGCTGCATCTAACCTAGATCCTTCTGAATTATCAGTAGTGGACATTGTTCTTCTTCTAGTTTGAATTGCAAACAGAGAATTCTACACCGTACCAGTAAATCAAGTAGAAATTGAGCAGAAATCGAGCTGAAATTGAGCAGAAATTGAGCTGAAATTGAGCTCAATGAGTGTCAAAATCAGAGTCACACTAGAACCACATATTAACCTAGAACTCTTGTAGATCTACACTCGTACACTCACGCTACCTCCTTTGAGCTAGAAACATTCTTCACCGAAGCTCTGATACCATGTTGAGGAAGCTCAACAATGGAAGAAGCAGAGAATGAAGAAGAAGAAGAAGAAGAGAAAAGAGAAAGAAGAAATTAAAACTACTCTAGTATTCACCTCAATGGAACAGTGATTCAAGTGTACATAATTCAAGGTTCCTACTCATATATATACAGATGCATCTACTCTATAATGGACTTGCTCCACTACCACTAACAAACTATTAACAACCTACAACCGACTCTAACTAACTGTAAAGCTGGCATAACTACCTCTAACAGCTTTAGCTAGTCTACAACTTCAACACTCACAATTCAAAAAGTAACTGCAATTGAAATAATAAAATATTATGACACTAATTTAAAAAAAAGAGTAACTGCAAGCACACGAAAAAATATCTCAACCAAAATTATCCTATTTTTAAATAAGTTTATACCAATTATATCATATCTTAATAAAATATTGTATGCACTTGAAGTGTGCTACTTTAATTAATTAAAGAACAGAAATAAAAAAAAAAAGAAATATGTGAAGAGATTTGCAAAAAAGAGAAGTCACAATATGATTTATCAGAGAAATCAAAGAAAAGTTCATGATAAAGTAATAACCTGCAATAAAATGGTAGAGAAGATGATACAAATTAGATAATAAAACATTACATTACATCTTAAAAGAAACTACATATTGAATATGGTTTCTTGTAGTATGTATTGTGTGTGATAATGCATGAAAGAAAGGGGGAATGAGGAGGTTAGGCATATGTGGGTGAGGGATTTGAGATTGGTTTAGGTTAGGTAATCTTTTTTTAATATATTTTTTTTTTAAAATTAAGATAAAGTGAAGAAGTGGTATCCAACTCAAAAACTGTAAGTATTAAATTTAAATTTTGAAGGTTTATCTTTCATTTATTTTTTATCTTGGTGTTTGGCTAGAATAATAAAATCTTGCTGGAGTTTTTTTTCTTCTGAAAATATGTTGTTAGTCTTGAAAATTGATTGGTTTAGAAAATTGTTTTCTTAAATATAGGTCTCTTTTAAATTCATTGGGATTTTTCTCTCCCTAATATTTAGGAACCACTCATGTATACATCTTTTTTATTGTTTTAGATTTGATTTTAAATTATTTATATATAGATAATCATTACTATGATTAAAAAACTGTCTGAATTTGAAATTTTAAAAAATAATTGTAAAAAAATAGGAATGTTACTTAAATTCATGTGTTTAATTAAATTTATTTGATAAGTTTAAATATGTCACCACATCTAAAATTAGATTTTTTTTAAAAGAAAAGTGCATAAATATGATTCTTTTTATTGATTTTAAAAACTGATTATGTAAATTCAAAAGGAATAATTTCATGGCAGTATCTTTTAAACTAAATCATATAAAAATAAATATTTTTATTTAAATTTACCGTGTTCATGATTTTAACATGAAATTGATTATTTTATAGGTGATTTATTCAGACTTATTTAAAATTAAATTAAATAGATTGTTATCACTATAATTTAAAAAAGATTATCATAATTTGAATTAAAATAAAAAACTGTAAAAAATTGAAGTTACTGCAAAATTTTAAATTTACAGTTTAGGTTAGTTAATCTTTTTTTTGGTCTTTTTATTACCTTTTTTTTTTATATTAAGATAAAGTGGAGAAGTTGTAACCATCTCGAAAACTATAAGTATTAAATTCAAATTTTGAATGTATATTTTTTAAATTATTTTTTATCTTGATGTTTGACTAAAATAATAAAATCTTGGTGCAGTTTTGTTTTTCCTGAAAATTTGGTGTTAGTCGTGAAAATTGGTTGGTTTACTCTAGAAAGTTGTTTCCCTAAATATAGATCTCTTTTAAGTACATTGCAGAAGTTTTTTCTCCCTAATATTTAGGAACCACCCATGTATACATTTTATTATCTTTTCTTTAATTGTTTTAGATTCTATTTTAAATTTTTATTTTTAAATTATTTATATAGATAATCATTAATATGATTTAAAAAATGTTTAAATTTGAATTTAAAAAAAAAAACTGTAAAAAATAAGAATCTTACTTAACTTCATATGTTTAATTAAATTTTATTTGATAAGTTTAAATTTCATCACATCTAAAATTAGTGTTTTTCTTTTTCTTTTAAAAAAAGTGTATACATTTATTTATTTTTATTGATTTTAAAAAATGATTATCTAAATCCAAAAAAATAGTTCCATGGCAGTATCTTTTAAACTAAATCATAAAAAATGGACATTTATTTGAATTGACCGTGGTCATGATTTCAACATGAAATTAATTATTTTGTAGGTGATTTAATCAGATTTATTTAAAATTGAATTAAATGGATAGTCATTGCTATGATTTTAATTTTTTTTAATCAGAATTTGAATTAAAATATAAAACCATAAAAAATTGAAGTTACTGCAAAATTTAATTTTTTTCAAAAAGTTGTTAAAATTAAAAATAAATACTAACTAATTGTAACCTAAATTAACTAATTTGTCCTAAAAATTAATACATGCCATCATCTTAGCTGCCACTTGGCAAGATCCTAGGCTAGACTTTCTTCCTTTTAAGTATATATAAATATATATATAGATATATAGATAAGATACTCCCTCCTTTTCTAAATACTTGTCATCCTTACTAAAAATATATATTCCATAATATTTGTTATTTTAGAAAATCATGACATAATGAGTTGTTTATTTCCACCTTTACCCTTAGTCATAAATATGGAGAGATATTAATATAGTGTAAAAGAGAGAACTATTAAATAGAGAAGAATAATAAATAAGGGTAATATAGTTAATGTTTTTCTTAAGGGCCTGCAAACTAAAAATGTGACAAGTATTTAGGAATTGAGGGAGTAATGACTATCTCTACTTTCAAGAAGAGTTTGGAAGAATCAAAAAAATAATATTGACAAATTACGTTTTGATTAATATTTTTAAATATCCTTCTTAAGAGGTGTATTATATTCCAATAATTAATTTATATTGGACTAGAGAAAATAGTAACATTTCATTCTAGCTTAAAAATGGAGAAATTGCTGATTGAAAATGTTAGAGTCAATTTTAGTACTCCCTCTGTCCTAGTTTATATGAGTTACTTTCATTTGTAGTCACTGTTAAAAAAAATGACATATTTTTATATTTAGTTATAATTTAACTTTAAATGCCTAGTTTACCCTTAACAAAATGATTTATAATCACACAAACATCTATGACTTATTTTGGACCATAAATTTCAAAAGCCTTTCTTTTCTCCTTAAATTCTGTGTCAGGTCAAACTAACTCATACAAATTAAAACAGAGGAAGTAGTCATGGCCGGCTGGGGGGTGAAGCCTCCAAAGCCATTGCTTTAGGCCCCCAACTTTTGGGGGACCCCATTTTTAATACATAGTATGTGTATTTTTATTTTTTTAAAAAAAGAAAAGTATAGTGTAGCAACTACAAATAGTTACTCCCTTCGTCCCAAAATAATTAGTACGTTTCACTTTTCGATAGTCAATTTAATCTATTTTTTGAAGCTAAATTAGATTAGATTAATTCAATATACTAAAATAAAACGTTAAACATTTATAAACTATATGAAGAACACTATAGATTACAACTTTTCAAGCATATTCAGTTTGACTCTTTAAAACGGAACATGACTAGTATTTTGAGATGAAACAAGTATAATAAGAAAGAAAACTTTTGAAATTATGAATGATATTACAGTTGAATTTTATTTAAATAATAAGAATATTTAGATCCTAACATTATCTTTGAATATAATTATTAATTTTTTTTGCATAATTTACATTTGATTAGAAAGAAATGATGCAAATTATGCTTTTCGTTTTTTCCTTCTCACAAGATAATTTTGTTTTTACGTTTTTTCTTTCATTCAAGTAAGCATTGACTTTGCATAATAAGGGCAGGGAGGAAGGGGGGATAAGTTTTCACCGTTATTTTAAGGAAAAAATTAAGGCCTAGTATTTAAGTTTGGCTTTAGGCCACCAAATTTGTTGAGCCGCCCCTGAAAGTAGTATTTTGTTCGAGCTTGAAAATAGAGAAATTTTTGAGAACAAAACTTCCATTTTAAATATATCTTTCGTGGGGCGAATTTAAAACAAATTGAGACAAGTGAATTTTGAAAACCATCTAATTTAAAAAAGAAGATAAGCCATCATAATTTTATGGTAAAATTTATCAGTATTTTTATTAAATCAAATAATTTAGTTTTAACAGTTATAATTTTTTTTACATATCTCTTGATTATTATTAAATTAAGGTGTGCGTGTAAAAGAGGCATATCTTCATTTTATTAATTTAGTGTAAAGTGTAAACACAAAAGAGTAAATGTTTATCTAATTTTACCCCATCTCCGAATCCGAAGCATTCTTGTTGTGGTGCTTAAAGCTACCGAATTTTACTTACATATGGTCCCCAGCTTTAATAGTCGTTTGGTCACGGTCATATAATTTGGAGTTTAAATTTAAAATATTGATTTGATATCACTGTTTGTTGATGATATTTAATAAAATCTTAAAATTTTGATTTCAAATTCAAAAATTTTAAAAAGTAGGATTTCATTTTTTTTAGAATTTAAAATTTGACGTATAAGTTTATATTTTTAAATTTGAAATATTGATTTGATATCACTGTTTGTTGATGATATTTAATAAAATCTTAAAATTTTGATTTCAAATTCAAAAATTTTAAAAAGTAGGATTTCAAATTTTTTAGAATTTAAAATTTGACGTATAAGTTTATATTTATGTATTGGTTAAAGCAGAGAGACGCCTCTCGGGATAGGATATGTTTGGAGGGCAAGGAGAAGTTTTATGTTACGAGAGAGCCTTCCATCAGAGCATGCTCGAAGGGGACTTCACGAGATGATACCTCTGTGTCCCGATAGAGTCGAATGACATGAAGGAAAATGATAAGGGAACAAGAGCGTCAGGACTGTCAGAAGAATGGACGTGTACCGTACCTGTTTTTCCTAGGCTACAGATACAGGCTGATATATTTAACGAACAAGACATCTAGCACTATTTCATTGGCAATAGTACTATTAGGGCACCAGAGAATAGAGCGTTTTGATTAGCCACTAACCTCACATTGTAACCTATAAATAAGGGTTTTCTCCCAGTTGGAAAGGATCCCAATCTGTAACCTAAATACAATAATACAACATATTTTTACTTGCTCTCCAAGATTTATCCCTCTTGCTATTTTCTTGCCAATTTTGGACTCTTGTGGATGGACTTCGACCCTCGAGAAATGTCCTCAAGGGCCCCTTTGCATGAATCCTTTACTGTTTATAGCTTTGTTCTGCTTTTACTTAAGTTTGTGTTTAATATTTGATTACTTGGATAATCAATCCACTGGTAATGGGTCTCAAATAGAACTAGATCAAACGGGCATGCTCTTGGTCTTATAAAAAAAATTTAACTATACCATTTTCAGGGTAAACAGTCTGGCACCCACCGTAGGGGTAGAGCTGTTGTGTGGGGATCTGGTTTTGTTTGCCTTATCGGTCTGGTTGTCTATTTTTTCTAGGGAAAGTGAAGGAGCTGTGTAGTAAGAAGGATGGGGGGAGGTGAAGGCGTTAAAGTGAATATTTTCCCAGCAGGCTCGTTTAAGAGCCTGTGCAGGAGATCATTGCTCTGAAAGAGGAAGTTGCAGACATTCGAAGAGAGCTGAAGGGAGTATTGGCTCAAGGAAAGAAAGGTGAATCGATCTGGGCGGAGCTTGGACTCGATAATTGATAAGTGGGTATTTTACCAATTTATTTAACTTTTAATCTCATATTATTGCTAGCATAATTGTGAAAATAGTGCATTTGATACGATTTACCTTTATTTTACAGCTTTATGTGATTTAGAAGTGATAAGGAAATGAATCGGATGAAAACAAGTCAAATGGAGCTTTTTATGAAGAAGTGGAACTGGCAGGGTATTGTTCTTCGAGATCGCGAGCTACAGTGTCGCGATCGCGATCAACATGAAGCTAAACCATTGCAATCGCGAGGAAGAAGTGGTGCAATCGTGATGAAAGGGAAGCTAAACCATAGCGATCGAGAGGATTAGTCACGTGACCACGATGAAGAAAATCAACAGCTATAGGGAAGATCTGGAAAATCACACTTTTTGATCCCTAATTCACATCAAACTTATTCAAGCCATTTTGGAAAGGATCTTTGGCCATTTTTTACATCTTAGACCTATCTTGGCAAGCTTGGAAAGTAAGCTCAATACCCTACACCATTGGAGTGAAGATTGAATGCTTAGACTGTAAAATTCTTAATTTCTTTCTTTACCTCTTGATTTGTATTGCTTAATTATAGGTGTAGTTGTTGATTTTAGATTTGGATATTATGTTGAAAACAAATGATATTTGAGTTTTGAATTCTTATCGTGTGCTTTTATAATTAATTGAATATTTTCTAGTTATTGAATTGGGTATTTGAATTTCTAGTTAATCTCGTGCTTGAATAGATTTCTAAAGGGAGTGATCAATCCTTGTACTTGTCCTCTCACTTTGATTTGACTTGAAAGAGTAAATCAAAGTTGGGGAAAGGTTAATTAGCACTAATTTGAGGCTTTTAATCTCATCTTTTGAATTTAAGCTAGAAATACGCAAATTCGAGTGTTGCCCATAATTGAAATATCTTTGTTAAATTAGCTAGATTCGAAAGAACTAGTTGAGAAATATTCTCCGATTATCGAGAGATGTTGGTGTATACTTGAGATTCCAAGGCATATTTTGATCGACCCATGATTGATTAGGAAATAGGAAAATAATTGCAATGGATCGTATGGATGTGCATTGAATCCCATTCTCAAATCCCCTTGTTATCCATGTGTTGTGAAGGTCATTGATCAAACTATCCTTTATTTGATTACTTTTTATCTTTGTTCACCTTTCTAATAACAAAACCCCAGAACATTTTATTTTTTCATTCTTTGGATTTTAGTAAGTTATTTTAATTTCTTATTTTCTCAATCGCCCTTCATATTGTTTCTTGTGGAAATTTGACCCGACTCTTGTTGGGTAACTTATTTTGCGATGACCATAGCCACCTCCTTAATTGGAGAGTTATTTTTTGACATTATCAAAATTGACACAATTGCCGGAGAACAATTTAGCGCATTGAGTTAGTTTTGAATTTGAGCTTACTTGCTCTAGTTCAAATTTGTGAATATTTGTTATTTTTGTTTTAGTTAGTTTTCATTTTTTTTTTGCTATTGTTAATTCTATGGCATCTCAAAAGGTTGGAAAAGCTCATGAATTTTGTAGTCGCAACCCTTATTTTAATGGCCCATGTTCATATTGTGGAAGACCCCACTTTTGGCGAAATTATAGAATCGGTACTAGGAGAGAGAGGTATTCACCATCTCGATCCTATGATGGGTATGATTACAATTTATGTGGTGGTCAAAATGGACATTGGGGTGATTGCCCTAATTATCATGCCCCCTTCCCCATTTATGCTAATGATAGTGCTACTGGTTCATGTGAGTTTGATAGGAATGATGCCATGGCAAGTGGAGCATAAAGTGCCGATTCCGAAGGAATGCTCGATACACTCCAAACTCTTTTGGACCGTACAACTAGTATACATGCTTAACATTAAGCAACTCTTTATTCTCGAGGGGCAAGCTAAAGTGGATGAGGAGGAAAACCTCACCAAACAACCTATGGTGAATTTGCCTACATCTCAAGAAGTGAGTCATGACTTGGTACGTGATGGACAAAGTGCCCATGTCAAAAGAGTGGAAGCAATGCTCCAATCCTACTTCAAGCGACAAGAACAAAAGGCCAATGTCGAAAGAATGTAAGTAATACTCCAATCCTTCTTCGAGAGACAAGCTAAGTTAGAAGAGGAGGAAAATCTTGCCAAGCAATCCATGGAGGTTTTGCCTATCCCACAAGAGAATGCAAGACTTGAGGAATGTGATATTATGGGCGTGGATATTTATGTTGAGTGGTTTTCCCATGATGATGAGGACATCATGGATTTTTATGAGCAAAGGGTGAATTGTCAACCACCCATCCCAAGAGTAGTTCAAGATGCCAGGAGTGAACGAATGACACTAGAGTCGCCAACCAAAGTTCAACACATCATTTGTGAGGAATCTAGTTCATTCAAAAGTGAGAATGTCATGAATAGGGTAAATTTAAAAATGGAGATGCTTAAATCTCACTCCAACTACTTTTCAACACTGGGCTTGGTTGAATGGATGAAAATCGAAGTAACCGAGCCTATGGAGAACTTTGGAGAAGAGGAGGATCGAAGTGTGTTTATTTTGGGGTTTGTCATGCGTAGAAGACAAAATGACATCCCTAATTTAAAGGCAAAAAAGGATAAGATGCGACACCGAGGAAGTGGCCTTCTTGTGTTCTTGCCTTCACCCCCTTAGTATCACTAGAGTCTCGATTAAAAATTGGGTTAAAGGTTCAAATCCTCCAAGTGGAGGGACAAGTAAAGTTACTTGCATCACACCATGACGTTAAATTGAGCACTTGATGGGAGGCAATCCATCATTTAAATTATTTTTCTTTGTATTTTACTTCACTTTTTGTGCTTTTTAATGTGTTTTTAGGTGTGCGAAAGGAAGGGGAGATGAAGCCAACCATAGGAGGTCACTGGGAGGACAAATGGAGCACCTGCGAGCCGCATATGTGGACTTACAGTACGCAGGTGCAAAGAATGTACAAACTAGTGAACTGCTTGAAAACTGCAAAATTTGGCACTCAGCAAAGCATCGCGATCATGACATCTTACCATAGCGATCATGATGAAGTAAAATTTCAATCACTCTTCTGACCACGTGAGCCTATCGCGATTGCGTGGGGTTAAGGAATTTTAATTCTTTGCGATCGCGTGAAAATAACTCGTGATAGCGATGTACTGGTCGGTTCCCAGGTATTAAAAATTGACAAAATGATTAAGGAACAAAAATTTTGAACTTAAACTCGTCTGTTCTCCTTCTCCTTAAGCACAAAATAACATGCATCAACCTTTTCAATTCCATAGCTCTATCGACTTGCAAACTCAAAGGTATGATCACCCTTTCCTTATCTTCTTTCAATTACTTCTTTTCTTATCATCTTATTGTGAAAACAGTGTTGAGGATGAACTTGTGGGATGAAATTATGCTCTAAATTTTGAAGTTTTGTTATCCTTAAAACTATGAATTTTTTGGGTGAGGTTTGGCTGAGAGTATAGCACTGTTGGCATGAAAAATCATGGGCTAAAAATATGTCCAAAGGGACTGCAAGAACGGGCAAGAACATAATACCCAAAACCTGTTTGAAAAAATTGCCCAAATGAATAAATTTTTGGGCGAAGAAGACAACCTTCATCGATCATGATGCTCGATCCTACGATCGTGATGAAAACATTTTTGAAAGAAAAATATTGGTTTTTGCAATCGCGATGACCAATCCCTGACAGTTTCAAAAACTAATCAAAATAGTAGCTTTTCCCAGCTCTGTTCGGAACCATTTTGACCCATTTCCTTGGCCTAATCAGTTTCTAATATATTCCTTTACATGTCCATACAAGGTTTGATATATTTACTCCTTTTGTAGGTACTTAAATCTTGAAAATAGTTCCAACATCCCAAGTAGCCGATGAGGAATATTTTGATCAAGGAATATTCATCTCCCTAAAATGTTCCTAATTATATGATTTTTACTTGGCGAAGAAAATTATTAGAGAGCGTGAAATTCTATTGGAGTATCTTGAATATAGATGGGACGACTTCTATAGGAGGTTGGTATCGAATGGTTGGTTATGTTTTGCTGTTGATCCTATTAAGGCAAACTTCTCTATAGTACGGGAGTTCTATGCTAATGCAGGAGAGATGGACTTTGCCAATGATTTGGTTATGATGGTTTGGGGAAAGCTAGTCCGATTTGATCCTGAGTTGATCAATGATTATTACCAACTTCCCAATGGAGACAATGAGTTATTCAAAGCAAGGGATAAAGAGTTGGGGGCTGATTGGGTTGTGCAGCAACTTCATGGTGGAACCATCCCACAATGGATAACTTTGAATAAGAGAATTGATTCTTCTGAGTTTACTGCTGAGGCTAAGACTTGGCTCTCTATTATTTGTGCTCAAACATACCTTCGATGAATGCATCAGATGTGTAGGTTATTTGTTCCATTATGGATGGGCTTCTTGTTGATGTTGGCCGATTGATAGTGCAGGACATTCAGTAGGTTGTGATTGAGGGAACCAAGAGCTTATTTTTCCCTTCTCTGATTACACACTTATGCTACCAAGTTGGGGTTGAAAAGAGAGATGGTGAGAGTCAGAAGAATCCAGAAAAGCCTATTTATCCTTTGAAGAAAAAAGGAGTCAGGCAATCACAGAAGAAGAGGAAGATCAATTTGGCATACAGATCTAGTGAGCCACTTGAGTCAACAGTAGCTGCAGATGCCATTGGACCACTTAAGATTGGGCCTCTGACACTCAGACACATCTCCAGCCAGGTTT
The DNA here is from genome assembly GCA_003996215.1 of Jaltomata sinuosa. Lineage (NCBI taxonomy): Eukaryota > Viridiplantae > Streptophyta > Magnoliopsida > Solanales > Solanaceae > Jaltomata > Jaltomata sinuosa. Next base: position 335,667 of record QJPP01000482.1, on the reverse strand, counting down.
ATGGCATGGATGCTCAGATCTGCCAACTAGTAGATGGCCTACCTTCAGGCATGGAAGAGAGTTCTTCCATACAGCCACCGAGACCATCATCCTCTGCTTCCCCTAGTGGGCCTATATTGGCAAATATGGCATGTGAGCAATAATATCTCAAGAAGAGATTAGCAAAGGTAGAAAGGCGACCAAAGAAGCAAAAACAATTTCTCACCTAGATGATAAGCATACTGAGGAAGTTATGTGGAGCTGAGGAGGATGATGAGGTTTATAAGGCCGACTTGGTCCTTCCGAGGCCCAGTTGCTCATCTGATTGATGCACTTCAGGGAGCCACCTCAAACTTATTTCTTGTTTTATCTTTATGCAGTGAGGGCACTGCATTATTTTAGGTGGAGATGGCATTGAGGGTTGCACTTTAGTTTGGTTTGGTTGTATTTATGCCCTTGTCGGGCTTGATTCTATCTTATGTTTGACTTATGCCCTTGTCGGGCTTGTGTTACTTGATAGAGCTATGGATGCGATTGCTATGGTTTAAATATTTTGTTTCTTTTTAGTTTCTTTTAGTTCTTCAATTTTGTAGTAGTGTTGGTGTTGAGTGATAGTTCTCGATGATAGATTGAGTGATGAATTTTTTATGGGAAATTGTTGCTTTGTAGGTATTTTGATCCAGGGGAAGTCTGAGTACCCGTTAGGCCTGTTCGGTATTTTGAGCCAAGGGAAGTCTGAGTACCCGTTAGGCTAAGTATTGAATTTGAGCTTGGTTTATAAGTTGTTGGTTTTGGGATTGATGTAGTATTTGGTGAAGTCTGAGTAGCCATGATTCGGTTGATATGCATGATTGGCCCTATAATAGATTGGGTGATGTCATTCTTAAGGGCAAACCATTGTCTCGATTGAGTGGGTGAATTGTGATTTTTGGAAGCTGTTGATAAAAGCATGACTTGATTGGTACCAAAATATTTAAGTCTTGACATGTGATTTATTGGTTGGTCTCTTTAGGGAAGTCTGACTACCAGAGAGGAAGTGTAGTTCACTTTTGCCACCTGCGTTCACTACCAGCCACTATTTAGCTTCTGCACCTCGCCCGCGTGCCGCAGGTCCCCACTTGTGGGTACTGGTGGAACACAAAAGCTAATTCAGGTGGCCTGCTAACTAGTGCCGAGCTTCTGTATCTCACTTGCGTGTTGCAGGTTCCCACTTACGAGGACAAGTGGCATGTAGAAGCCAAGCAGTGGCACAAAAATTATTAGTTTTGAATGGTTGAGTAATGAATCATGTTTTGACCTTTAGACTCAATTTTTGGCTCTTATGTTAACGTTGTAGTCTCTTTAGGCTATGAGTGACTTTCTTTGAGTCATTTGTTTCAATTGGTTAGTGGATACATATTCTATTTTGAGTTGCATGTGCCATATCTGGTGAGGTCTATTTGTGTGTTCTCTTGCAATTCTTGTAATCTAGAACTTGCCCGAAATATGTTTCAAGGCAAAATCCTAGCCTATACTTGTCTTGGGAAATGATATTAGGCATTCCTTGGACCGTCACTTGCCTTAAATTCCTACCCTTGTATATTTTCCCTAGTCAACCCCCTTTGAGCCTTTAACCTTTTCTTTGGCAACCATGTTACAAGCTTAACCATTTTGTTCTAAAATTGATCATCTTTTGATACCCTCCTCTCTGAGTGCTTTATGAGTGCAAATGTGGACTATAAGCATAAATCGGGGATGAAAATGTGTTAAAAGTGCAAAAATAAGCTAAAAGCCCAAGTTTGGGGTATGGTGAAAAGTGCTGATGTGGTAGCTATTTCAAAGCTGGGAAAAACAAAATGAAATTAGACCTTCCTTGATTTTTAGAAAAAGACCAAAAAGGAATGAAGGAAAGTAAGAAAAGAAAAATAAAATTTGTAAATAAAGGGAAGACTAGGTGATGAATTTAAAAAGGTAAATAAGGATGGGAAGTTGCAAAGGAAGTGTGTTTGTATTGCAAAATTATGGTGCTTAGGGAGGATGTGAGTCACTTTTTGCAAATTGTGTCCCTACCTTAACCCTAAAGCCTACATTTTAACCCTCAAGTCTTATTTTATTTCAAGCCAAGTGTGTCTACATTAGTGGCGATCTACATAAAGGGCAAGCCTATGGTATTACTTGATTGCATTTGAACTTCTTTGTGAGAGAGAGCATTAGCTTTTTTGATTCATTATCCCAAGTGTGTTATGAATTACTATGACAAAGTATGGGATACTCTCTTGATTTGTGAGGGCACATGTGATTTGATTCGGGAAAATGTTCCATTTTCCAATTGAGAGGAATGAATAAAAGAAAGTTGCTTGGTGATAATGAGGTAAATTTTATTGCTTTAGTGTCATGATTTGATTGTTACTTTGAGTAAAGAGTTGTTTGAATGCCCGCATTGAAGGTGAATTTTTTTGAAAATGGGCGGTGATTAACATGTCTTGAATTAATATTTGGTACCAATCGAAGTCATGCATAAGTGCTTAAAGTGGATTCTCCTTTGCTTGGAATGATGTAAATGCACTTGTGTTCTTGTGTCCCTTGTTGATAAAGAAGTGTTTAAATTGCTTGAAGACAAGCAATAGTTCAAGTTTGGGAGTTTGATAAGTGGGTATTTTACCAACTTATTTAGCTTTTAATCTTATATTATTGCTAGCATAATTGTGAAAAATAGTGCATTTGATATGATTTACCTCTATTTTATAGGTTTATGTGATTTTAAAATGATTGGGTGTCACGACCCAACCCGTCGCGAGTGGCACCCACCCAACCCCCGGATGAGCGAACTAATAGAGTTCAACCCTTGCCCAGACTAATAGCCTAAAACCAGCAAGCGAAAAGTAAACTAACAATCAAATAATTCAATAACTAAACATAATTATTATCCTGCGGAAAATCTCTCCTAGGAACTGAAAGTCATTGTACCAAACATCAATACCAAATATCTAGAATACGGGGATACAACCCCAAAAGACAAAATGAAATAGTTTTAAGTTCGAAACAAATGGACTGAAACTCTAAGATAACCCAAGGTAGCTCGAAATAAGAAGCTCACCCTTGAAAGTCAGAAATCACCGGTGCTAGATGCAAGGTCGCGTCTCAGTCGCTGGTAGATTTCCTGTACTCACCAAAAGAAAGACAAGTGCAGTATCAGTATACCACCACTGTGTACTGGTAGGATCATCAGCCAGTTTCCAAGTAAATAGTATATATAACAGTACAACATATACAAGTAAATATAAGGAAAACATGCAACAAGTATACAGGCCCTAGACTACAAGTCTCTACCTACCTTGTCCCAACATGAAATCCATCTCTTACAGTTCTATACCACGAATATGAGCCATTAAATATACCCTTCATTCTAGCCCAGACTCACTCTGGAATCCCCTCTAGACATATACCAAGTAATGATTCAACCCGGCCAAAATCAAAACCAACACAGTAGTTAAACAAGTTCCCAGCCACTCAAGGACCACTAACAATAACACCTTTAACTAGACAACCCGGTCCACTCACGGAACCAATACCAAGTATCACATTCAGTAAAACAACCCGGTCCACTCATGAAACCAAAATCAACCAATGCAATACAATAGTCAAGGAAATAATGCAAGATGCAATAAAGTAAACCCGTACCAGGCGTGGTACCCGTGCCAACCGAATGTTATACCCGTACCAGGTGTGGTACCCGTACCAACCATATGATATACCTGTACCAAGCATGGTACCTGAGCTAACCGAATGTCAACAAACCACATTCAATATATGAACACACACAACTTGTAAAACCAACAAGTAAAACCGTTCAATCACAGACTGTAAACAACAACCTAGACATTCCATACAATTTTCCTAAGCCATGTAATGCATACAATCATTTAGACATGAGTACATGAATATACACATTCACAGAAAATCATAAGCCATCACCTACCTCAAAACTTTCAAGATCTATTCGACTCGAGCTTTCCCGTGTTCTGGATTCCTCTCTCGTTCTTGGTCTAAAAACAACACATAGGACATATAGTTAACAACCAAGGCCTATACATTACCCGAATTATACTAAATCACCAAACCCCAGGCTACCCATGATCATCCCACCCCTTTCCTGGGCTTTTCCACCATTTCTTCTCCTAGTTCTATCATATTTTACGGATAAAATAGGGAATTAAACAACCTATGATCATAACAATGTACTTTAATTCATACCCAAGAAGTCACATGCTTGGAATCCCCTTCCTTCCCCGAATTCCACCATCCCTAGGTTATTCTAACCTTCCCCAAATTCCCTCCTAGCAATTCTATCGCATAGGAAATGTAATACAAAGATTGGGGAATGAAAACCTTACCTTAGGGAAGAATTTTGACGGAGAAGGGAAGAAAAATGCCTAGAATCTCCTAGCCCTTCTCCAAAAATGAACTTGAGAAAAACTAAATGTTTTGGGAGCTGTTTATGCATTAAAAACCCATAAGCCCCCTATAGCAGTCCCCGCTCCGCTATAGCAGTCCCGCTATAGTGGTAGCCCGCCGCTATAGCGGTCTTAAGTAGGTTGACCGCCCTTTGACCGCCGCTATAGCGGTAATTTCTACCGCTATAGTGGTGTTCGCTATCACGTGTGACCGCGCTTGTCACAGACATAAAGTCCAGAAATCTGCCAGTTTTGGCCATTTCACTACACACCTGTTTCCCCCGTCGTCCTGAAACAACCCTTTCACATCAAACGCGATTTCAGGAGTTCTACTTACCCAAATGCAATTTTGAAAAGTCCCCCAAACTCCTTTATGTCTTATCTATGTAGAAAACTAGCTCAATCCAAGACACCTTAACCCATATTTATCTAGCCCAGAATTTAAACTCCCAAACCCGGAGTTTTCTAACTCTAAAACTTGGCACGATAGAACTACCCATAACGATGGACCCGGTCATTACAACAGATACCAATTTACCCATCGTTCGTCCCCAAATGATCAACCCAAAGTTACGAAATAAAAGGAAGGAAGTGTAGTACCTGAATCCTCAAACAATTGAGGGTACTTGTCCCGCATGTCCTTCTTGGTTGCCCAAGTGGCTTCCTCAACCGGATGATGCTTCCACTAAACCTTCACCATATCAATAACCTTTGTCCTCAACCTCTGGACATCCCGAGCAAGAATTAGAACTGGTTCCTCTTCATAACAAAGATCCTTATCAAAAAGTACCTCATCCCACTTGATGATGTAGTCCTCATCCCCATGGTATCGATTGAGCATGGATACATGAAATACCGGAGACGCCCGACAAACTAGGTGGCAATGCTAACTTGTAAGCCACTAGCCCCACAATTTCAAGCACTTCAAATGGACTGATGAACCGAGGGCTAAGCTTGCCCTTATTACCAAACCGCATAATCCCTTTTATTAGCGATACCTTTAGCAATACTTGTTCACCAACCTGAAATTTCATGTCCCGAACCTTGCGATATGCATACTCCTTCTGCCTTCTTTGTGCATCCAACAACTTGGTCTGTATGCCCCTTATCTTTTCTTGCGTTTCCTTCACTAAATCTACGCCCAAAGGCTTCACATCACCTTCCTCAAACCACCCAACCGGTGATCTACAATTCCTCCCATACAGGGTCTCGAACGGTGCCATATCGATACTAGAGTGGTAGCTATTATTGAACGAGAATTTGCACAATGGTAGAAACTAGTCCCAATGACCACCGAAGTCCATTATACATGCTCTCAGCATGTCCTCCAGTACCTGAATCGTCCTCTCTGACTGACCATCAGTCTGAGGATGGAAGGCTGTGCTAAAAGTGAGTTGTGTACCCAACTCTTCATGTAACTTGCCCCAGAACTTAGAAGTAAATTGCGTACCCCTGTATGAAATGATGGACAGTGGTACCCCATGCAGTCTCACAATCTCCTTCACGTACATCTTAGCCAATTGCTACAAATTGTAATCTACCCTGACCGGAATGAAATGAGAGGACTTGGTCAGCCTGTCAACAATGACCCAAATTGATTCATACTTCCCCAATGTCTTGGGAAGACCCACCATGAAATCCATGGCTATCCTTTCCCACTTCCACTCTAGAATTGGCATTCTCTGAAGTAGTTCTGTAGGTCTCTGATGCTCATACTTTACCTGCTAGCAGTTCTGACATTTGGACATAAAATATACTATGTCCCTTTTCATCCCGGGCCACCAGTAACGCTGCCTCAAGTTCCTGTACATTTTGGTCACACCCGGATGAATTGAGTATCGTGAACCATGAGCTTCTGTCAAGATTTTCAGAATTATATTGTCAACTCGAGAAACACAAATCCTCTCCCTGAAATACAACACTCCACCAGAGTCTAACATGGCATCTCTAGACTCCCCGGATATTACCTTACCTCGCAACTTACCCAGTTTCGGATCCTGAAACTATTTTGCCTTTATTTCCTCTATGAAGGTAGCCTTGACCTCAATGCTGGCCAACAACCCACCTTGATCTGAAACACCCAAGTGCATGAACTTGGACTCCAAAGCCCGAATCTCCTTAGCCAATGGTCATTTGGATGCCCCCAAACAAGCCAAGCTACCCATGCTAATAGTTTTTTTGCTCAATGCGTCTGCCACCACATTAGCCTTACCCGGATGGTACTGAATTGTCACATCATAATCCTTCAATAACTCCATCAATCTCCTATGCCCCAGATTCAAATTCTTCTGAGTGAAAATGTGCTGCAAACTGAGATGATCTGTGAATACCTCACACTTGACACCATAAAGATAGTGTCTCCAGATTTTCAATGCAAAAACCACCGCTGCCAACTCTAAATCGTGAGTCGGGTAATTCCTCTCATGCACCTTCAACTGCCTGGATACATAGGCTATCACATTCCTATCCTTCATCAACACAACACCCAAACCATAATGTGATGCATCATAGTAAATAACAAAGTCTTTACCTTCAACCGACAAGGATAAAATAGGGGTTGTGGTCAGAAGTGTCTTGAGCTTTTGGAAACTCTCCTCGCACTTGTCGGACCACACGAATGGTACCTCCTTCTATGTCAGCCTGGTCAGGTGAGTAGCAAAAGAAGAAAAATTCTTAACAAACCTCCGGTAGTACCCCACGATCCCAACAAAACTCCTCACCTCTGTCACAGAGCTAGGCCAAACCCAACTTTTGACTGCCTCAATTTTCTGGGGATCCACCATCACCCCTTTTTTTGACGCTACATGCCCCAAAAATGCCACGAAATCAACCGAAAATCATACTTAGTGAATTTTGCATAAAGTTTTTGGTGCCTCAAGATATCCAAAACAATACGAAGATGATTAGCATGCTCCTCCTTACTCTTAGAGTAGATCAAAATATCATCGATGAACACGATAAAGAAAGAATCCAAGTACGAATTAAACACCCCATTCATCAAACTCATGAATGCTGCCGGCGCATTGGTCAAACCAAACAACATTACTAGAAACTCATAATGCCCATACCGGGTCTAAAAAGCAGTTTTCAGAATATCCTCAGGTCTAATCTTTAGCTGATGGTACCCCGACCTCAAGTCGATTTTTGAGAACACTGATGCACCCTGAAACTGGTCAAACAAATCATCTATACGGGGTAGAGAGTACTTATTCTGGATGGTCACCTTGTTCAACTGCCTATAGTCTATGCACATCCGCATACTACTATTCTTCTTCTTTAAAAACAAGACCGGGGGAGCCCAAGGTGAAGCACTGGGACATATAAATCCCTTATCTAGGAGTTTTTGCAGCTGAGTCTTAAGTTCCCTTAACTTTGCCGGAGCCATTCTATGTGGAGGAATGGAAATGGGACGAGTGCCTGGCTCCAAATCAATACAAAAATCTATGTCTCTGTCCGGAGGCATGCCAGGCAAGTCCGCTGGAAATACCTCTAAAAATTCAGAAACCACTGGAACTGACTCAATAGGAGGAGACTCCACACTATCATCCCGGAGATGAGACAAGAAGGCTAGACAGCCCCTCACAACTAGCTTCCTAGCCCAGATAAATGATATTATCTTAACTAGCTTAGGGCTGTACACACCTTCCCACTCTAGTCTATCCTTACCCGGAATTTCTAGAGCCACAGTCTTGGTGTTATAGTTCAACACAGCATGATAAGGAGATATCCAGGTCATACCCAAGATAATATCAAAATCAGCCATATCCAGGATTACCAAGTCTACCCAAGTATGTAACCCCACAAAAACAACAGAACAATTACGATATACATGAGTCACAACCAATGACTCTTCCTCTGAGGTAGAAACATAGATAGGGGAATCAAGGATATCACAGGTCAAACCCAACCCCAAGCCAAAACTCACAGACACATAAGAATATGTAGAACCTGGTTCAAATAATACCAAAACCATTTTATCAAAGACAAGAATAGTACATGTGATCACCGCATTTGAGGCTTCTGCCTCAGTCCTTCCTGGAAAGGCATAGCAATGTGCCCGATCATCAATCTAGGAAATTTCTCGGGCCGATTGCTCCGTACCCCTGCTTACGCTGCCGTTTCCTCTGTCTCCCCGGCCTCCCTGAAAATTACCTCACCCACCCTATGGATGACACCTAGCATTGCCGTCTCTGCCTTCCCGGACCACTGCTCTATTCTGCTGCTGACCCTGATTACCTGTTTGTCTATATGGACACTCCCTCTTAAAGTGGCCCAACACACCACAATGGAAGCAACAACGGTCAAGAGTAGGTCTGCTAGCTGATGTATAGGATGATCCCTGGCCTCTAGGAGCTGAAGACTGAGCTCCCTAATGACCACCTGTTGTAGCTGGCAGAGCTGACTGAATAGGACGGGCTGGATAAGACTGTTGATAATGTCCCCGGGAGTATGAACCACTATAGTTTCCCTCATTCTGGGGCTTCTTGGTTAAAGCCTTAGCCTTGCCCGCTTGCCTAACTCCCTCAATCTTCTTCACATAATCCACCACATCATTAAAACCCTTTCCTGAAGAAGTCATATGCACTGACAGTACCTGCAGATCACTATTCATACCCTTGACAAACAACCAGACCCGTTCCTCCTCGGAACCTAACATTTGTGTAGCAAAATGAGACAACGCATGGAACTTAACCTCATAATCTGAGACCGACATGCTACCCTACTCCAAGTTTAGAAACTCATCCTTTTCGGTCCCTCAAAGTATGGGGAACGTACTTGTCTAGAAACAACACATGGAACTGCTCCCAAGTCAGTGGAGGTAGGATAGAAGACCGACACTCAACATGAGACCTTCACCACTGCTTGACATCACCCGGCAGCTAAAAAGTGACAAACTCCACCCTATGCTGACGTACAATACCCAACTTGTGCAACCTCTCATGGCAATCCAGGATGAACTCATAGGCATCCTCTTTGTCTGTACCCTGAAACATCAGAGGTTTCAGCTTAAGGAACTTAGTCAGCATCTCATGCTCATTACCTGTCATCACTGGGCCTAACATTGGCCTGAGGAGATCATTTGTGCCCGAAGCTGCATCCATCCTTGGTGTAGTAGTAACCGCTAGCTGAGTATCCAAGGCCTGATTTTCATATGCTATGGGTATGGCTTCAGCACCAACCAACCCACTCAGAATATCCCACGCCTGCCTAAAAGCTTCCGGTGTCATAGTAGGAAGGCCTGCACCTCCAACCGGTGCCGCCTCCTCCTGAGCCCCTCCATTCTCTAAAACCACTTCTTCTACATCCTCAGCCACATGATCCTGAGGTGGGGGAGGGGTTACATCATGTGCAGTAATAACTCAAGCTCCACCCCTGGCGGGTGCGGTTCCAGCTCATCCCCTTCCCCTACCTCTGTTGTGAACTGCCAGACCCGCAGCTGGGACTGCTGGCCTTGCTCTGTTATTCCTTGTAGTAACCATCTGCAGACAGAAGAGTGAACGAGGTTAGATACCAATTTGTATAACCAGATGCCAATTGGAATCGAGTTATAGCACAAAAGAAGGAAGATATAGTTTTTTTCCTAAAGCCTCATAGCCTCTCGAAGAAAAGTACGGACGTCTCTACACCATTCCGCAAGACTCTACTAGACCTGTTTTGTACAACGAGATCAACTAACATAGGCTATGATACCATCTTTGTCATGACCCAACCCATCATGAGTGGCACCCACCCAACCCCCGGATGAGCGAACCAATAGAGTTCAACCCTTGCCTAGACTAACAGCCTAAAACCAGCAAGCAAAAAGTAAACTAACAATCAAACAATTCAATAACTAAACATAATTATTATCCTGCGAAAAATCCCTCCTAGGAACTTAAAGTCATTGTACCAAACATCAATACCAAATATCTAGAATACGGGTATGCAACCCCAAAAGACAAAATGAAATAGTTTTAAGTCCGAAACAAATGGACTGAAACTCTAAGATAACCCAAGGTAGCTTGAAATAAGAAGCTCAACCTTGAAAGTCAGAAATCACCGGTGCTAGATGCGAGGTCGCGTCTCAGTCACTGGTAGATTTCCTGTACTCACCAAAAGAAAGACAAGTGCAGTATCAATACACCACCAATGTGTACTGGTAGAATCATCAGCAAGTTTCCAAGTAAATAGTATATATAACAGTACAACATATACAAGTGAATATATGGAAAACATGCAACAAGTATACATGCCCTAGACTACAAGTCTCTACCTACCTTGTCCCAACATGAAATCCGTCTCTTACAGTTCTATACGACGAACATGAGCCATTAACTATACCCTTCAGTCTAGCCCAGACTCACTTTGGAATCCCCTCTAGACACATACCAAGTAATGATTCAACCCGGCCTAAACCAAAACCAACACAACAGTTAAACAATTTCCCAGCCACTCAAGGACCACTAACAATAACACCTTTAACTAGACAACCCGGTCCACTCATAAAACCAATACCAAGTATCACATTCAGTCTAACAACCCGGTGCACTCACGGAACCAATATCAACCAATGTAATACAATAGTCAATAAAATAATGCAAGATGCAATAAAGTAAACTCGTACCAGGCATGGTACCCGTGCGAATCAAATGTTATACCCTTACCAGGTGTGTTACCCGTGCCAACCATGTGTTATACTCGTACCAGGCATGGTACCCGAGCCAACCGAATGTCAACAAACCACAGTCAATATATGAACACAAACAACTTGTAAAACCAACAAGTAAAATTGTTCAATCATAGACTGTAAACAGGAACCTAGACATTCCACACAATTTCCCTAAGCCATGTAATGCATACAATCACTTAGACATGAGTACATGAATATACACATTCACAGAAAATCATAAGCCATAACCTACCTCGAAATGTTCCAAGCTCTATTCGACCCGAGCTTTCCCGTGTTCTGGATTCCTCTCTCGTTCTTGGTCTAAAAACAACAAATAGGACATATAGTTAACACCCAAAGCCTGTACATTACCCGGATTATACTAAATCCCCAAATCCCAGGCCACCCATGATCATCCCACATCTTTCCCATGCTTTTCCACCATTAATTCTCCTAGTTCTATCATTTTTGACGGATAAAACAGGGAATTAAACAACCTATGATCATAATAATGGACCCCGACCTCAAGTCGATTTTTGAGAAAACTGATGCACCCTGAAACTGGTCAAACAAATCATCTATACGGGGTAGAGGGTACTTATTCTGGATGGTCACCTTGTTCAACTGCCTATAATCTATGCACATCCGCATACTACTATTATTCTTCTTTACAAACAAGACCGGGGGAGCCCAAGGTGAAGAACTGGGACAAATAAATCCTTTATCTAGGAGTTTTTGCAGCTGAGTCTTAAGTTCCCTTAACTTTTCCGGAGCCATTCTATGTGGAGGAATGGAAGTGGGACGAGTGCCTGGCTCCAAATCAATACAAAAATCTATGTCTCTGTCCGGAGGCATGCCAGGCAAGTCCGCTGGAAATACCTCTAAAAATTCAGAAACCACTGGAACTGACTCAATAGGAGGAGACTCCACACTATCATCCCGGAGATGAGCCAAGAAGGCTAGACACCCCCTCACAACTAGCTTCCTAGCCCAGATAAATGATATTATCTTAACTAGCTTAGGGCTGTACACCTTCCCACTCTAGTCTATCCTTACCCGGAATTTCTAGAGCCACAGTCTTGGTGTTATAGTTCAACAAAGCATGATAAGGAGATAGCCAGGTCATACCCAAGATAATATCAAAATCAGCCATATCCAGGATTACCAAGTCTACCCAAGTATGTAACCCCACAAAAACAATAGAACAATTACGATATACATGAGTCACAACCAATGACTCTTCCTCTGAGGTAGAAACATAGATAGGGGAATCAAGGATATCACAGGTCAAACCCAACCCCAAGCCAAAACTCATAGACACATAAGAATATGTAGAACCTGGTTCAAATAATACCAAAACCATTTTATCACAGACAAGAATAGTACATGTGATCACCGCATTTGAGGCTTCTGCCTCAGTCCTTCCTGGAAAAGCATAGCAATGTGCCCGATCATCAATCTGGGAAATTTCTCGGGCCGATTGCTCCATACCCCTACTTGCGCTGCCGTTTCCTCTGTCTCCCCGGCCTCTCTGAAAATTACCTCACCCACCCTGTGGATGACACCTAGCATTACCGTCTCTGCCTTCCCGAACCACTGCTCTATTCTGCTGCTGACCCTGATTACCTGTTTGTCTATATGGACACTCCCTCTTAAAGTGGCCCAACACACCACAATGGAAGCAACAACGGTCAAGAGTAGGTCTGCTAGCTGATGTATAGGATGATCCCTGGCCTCTAGGAGCTGAAGACTGAGCTCCCTAATGACCACCTGTTGTAGCTGGCAGAGCTGACTGAATAGGACGGGCTGGATAAGACTGTTGATAATGTCCCCGGGAGTATGAATCACTATAGTTTCCCTCATTCTGGGGCTTCTTGGTTAAAGCCTTAGCCTTGCTCGCTTGCCTAACTCCCTCAATCTTCTTCACATAATCCACCACATCATTAAAACCCTTTCCTGAAGAAGTCATATGCACTGACAGTACCTGCAGATCACTATTCATACCCTTGACAAACAACCAGACCCGTTCCTCCTCGGAACCTAACATTTGTGTAGCAAAATGAGACAACGCATGGAACTTAACCTCATAATCTGAGACCGACATGCTACCCTACTCCAAGTTTAGAAACTCATCCTTTTCGGTCCCTCAAAGTATGGGGAACGTACTTGTCTAGAAACAAAACATGGAACTGCTCCCAAGTTAGTGGAGGTAGGATAGAAGACCGACACTCAACATGAGACCTTCACCACTGCTTGACATCACCCGGCAGCTAAAAAGTGACAAACTCCACCCTATGCTGACGTACAATACCCAACTTGTGCAACCTCTCATGGCAATCCAGGATGAACTCATAGGCATCCTCTTTGTCTGTACCCTGAAACATCAGAGGTTTCAGCTTAAGGAACTTAGTCAGCATCTCATGCTCATTACCTGTCATCACTGGGCCTAACATTGGCCTGAGGAGATCATTTGTGCCCGAAGCTGCATCCATCCTTGGTGTAGTAGTAACCGCTAGCTGAATATCCAAGGCCTGATTTTCATATGCTACGGGTATGGCTTCAGCACCAACCAACCCACTCAGAATATCCCACGCCTGCCTAAAAGCTTCCGGTGTCATAGTAGGAAGGCCTGCACCCCCAACCGGTGCCGCCTCCTCCTGAGCCCCTCCATTCTCTAAAACCACTTCTTCTACATCCTCAGCCACATGATCCTGAGGTGGGGGAGGGGTTACATCATGTGCAGTAGCAACTCGAGCTCCACCCCTGGCGGGTGCGGTTCCAGCTCATCCCCTTCCCCTACCTCTGTTGTGAACTGCGAGACCCGCTGCTGGGACTGCTGACCTTGCTATGTTATTCCTTGTAGTAACCATCTGCAGACAGAAGAGTGAACGAGGTTAGATACCAATTTGTATAACCAGATACCAATTGGAATCGAGTTATAGCACAAAAGAAGGACGAGATAGTTTTTTTCCTAAAGCCCCATAGCCTCTTGAAGAAAAGTACGGACGTTTCTGCATCATTTCGCAAGACTCTACTAGACCTGTTTGGTACAACGAGATCAACGAACATAGGCAATGATACCATCTTTGTCATGACCCAACCCATCATGAGTGGCACCCACCCAACCCCCAGATGAGTGAACCAATAGAGTTCAACCCTTGCCTAGACTAACAGCCTAAAACCAGCAAGCAAAAAGTAAACTAACAATCAAACAATTCAATAACTAAACATAATTATTATCTTGCGAAAAATCCCTCCTAGGAACTGAAAGTCATTGTACCAAACATCAATACCAAATATCTAGAATACGGGTATGCAACCCCAAAAGACAAAATGAAATAGTTTTAAGTCCAAAACAAATGGACTGAAACTCTAAGATAACCCAAGGTAGCTCGAAATAAGAAGCTCACCCTTGAAAGTCAGAAATCACCGGTGCTAGATGCGAGGTCACGTCTCAGTCGCTGGTAGATTTCCTGTACTCACCAAAAGAAAGACAAGTGCAGTATCAGTACACCACCACTGCGTACTGGTAGGATCATCAGCCAGTTTCCAAGTAAATAGTATATATAACAGTACAACATATACAAGTAAATATATGGAAAACATGCAACAAGTATACATGCCCTAGACTACAAGTCTCTACCTACCTTGTCCCAACATGAAATCCATCTCTTACAGTTTTATACAACGAACATGAGCCATTAACTATACCCTTCAGTCTAGCCCAGACTCACTCTGGAATCCCCTCTAGACACATACCAAGTAATGATTCTACCCGGCCTAAACCAAAACCAACACAACAGTTAAACAATTTCCCAACCACTCAAGGACCACTAACAATAACACCTTTAACTAGACAACCCGGTCCACTCATGAAACCAATACCAAGTATCACATTCAGTAAAACAACCCGGTGCACTCACGGAACCAATATCAACCAATGCAATACAATAGTCAATAAAATAATGCAAGATGCAATAAAGTAAACTCGTACCAGGCATGGTACCCGTGCCAATCGAATGTTATACCCTTACCAGGTGTGTTACCCGTGCCAACCATGTGTTATACCCGTACCAGGCATGGTACCCGAGCCAACCGAATGTCAACAAACCACAGTCAATATATGAACACAAACAACTTGTAAAACCAACAAGTAAAATTGTTCAATCATAGACTGGAAACAGGAACCTAGACATTCCACACAATTTCCCTAAGCCATGTAATGCATACAATCACTTAGACATGAGTACATGAATATGCACATTCACAGAAAATCATAAGCCATAATCTACCTCGAAATGTTCCAAGCTCTATTCGACCCGAGCTTTCCCGTGTTCTGGATTCCTCTCTCGTTCTTGGTCTAAAAACAACACACATGACATATAGTTAACACCCAAAGCCTGTACATTACCCGGATTATACTAAATCCCCAAATCCCAGGCCACCCATGATCATCCCACATCTTTCCCATGCTTTTCCACCATTAATTCTCCTAGTTCTATCATTTTTATGGATAAAACAGGGAATTAAACAACCTATGATCATAACAATGTACCCCGACCTCAAGTCGATTTTTGAGAACACTGATGCACCCTAAAACTGGTCAAACAAATCATCTATACGGGGTAGAGGGTACTTATTCTGGATGGTCACCTTGTTCAACTGCCTATAATCTATGCACATCCGCATACTGCTATTCTTCTTCTTTACAAACAAGACCGGGGGAGCCCAAGGTGAAGCACTGGGACATATAAATCCCTTATCTAGGAGTTTTTGCAGCTGAGTCTTAAGTTCCCTTAACTTTGCCGGAGCCATTCTATGTGGAGGAATGGAAATGGGACGAGTGCCTGGCTCCAAATCAATACAAAAATCTATGTCTCTGTCCGGAGGCATGCCAGGCAAGTCCGCTGGAAATACCTCTAAAAATTCAGAAACCACTGGAACTGACTCAATAGGAGGAGACTCCACACTATCATCCCGGAGATGAGCCAAGAAGGCTAGACACCCCCTCACAACTAGCTTCCTAGCCCAGACAAATGATATTATCTTAACTAGCTTAGGGCTGTACACACCTTCCCACTCTAGTCTATCCTTACCCGGAATTTCTAGAGCCACAGTCTTGGTGTTATAGTTCAACACAACATGATAAGGAGATAGTCAGGTCATACCCAAGATAATATCAAAATCAGCCATATCCAGGATTACCAAGTCTACCCAAGTATGTAACCCCACAAAAACAACAGAACAATTACGATATACATGAGTCACAACCAATGACTCTTCCTCTGAGGTAGAAACATAGATAGGGGAATCAAGGATATCACAGGTCAAACCCAACCCCAAGCCAAAACTCACAGACATATAAGAATATGTAGAACCTGGTTCAAATAATACCAAAACCATTTTATCACAAACAAGAATAGTACATGTGATCACCGCATTTGAGGCTTCTGCCTCAGTCCTTCCTGGAAAAGCATAGCAATGTGCCCGATCATCAATCTGGGAAACTTCCCGGGCTGATTGCTTTTGTACCACTGCTTACGCTGCCGTTTCCTCTGTCTCCCCGACCTCCCTGAAAATTACCTCACCCACCCTGTGGGCGACCCCTAGCATTACCGCCTCTGCTTGCCCAAACCACTGCTCTATTCTTCTGCTGACCCTGATTACCTGTTTGTCTATATGGACACTCCCTCTTAAAGTGGCCCAACACACCACAATGGAAGCAACCACGGTCAAGAGTAGGTCTGCTAGCTGATGTATAGGATGATCCCTGGCCTCTAGGAGCTGAAGACTGAGCTCCCTAATGACCACCTGTTGTAGCTGGCAGAGCTGACTGAGTAGGACGGGCAGGATAAGCCTGTTGATACTGGCCCCGGGAGTATGAACCACTATAGTTTCCTTCATTCTGGGGCTTCTTGGCTAAAGCCTTAGCCTTGACCGCTTGCCTAACTCCCTCAATCTTCTTCACATAATCCACCACATCATTAAAACCCTTTCCTGAAGAAGTCATATGCACTGACAGTACCTGCAGATCACTATTCATACCCTTGACAAACAACCAGACCCGTTCCTCCTCGAAACCTAACATTTGTGTAGCAAAATGAGACAACGCATGTAACTTAACCTCATAATCTGAGACCGACATGCTACCCTACTCCAAGTTTAGAAACTCATCCTTTTCGGTCCCTCAAAGTATGGGGAACGTACTTGTCTAGAAACAACACATGGAACTGCTCCCAAGTCAGTGGAGGTAGGATAGAAGACCGACACTCAACATGAGACCTTCACCACTGCTTGCCATCACCCTGCAGCTAAAAAGTGACAAACTCCACCCTATGCTGACGTACAATACCCAACTTGTGCAACCTCTCATGGCAATCCAGGATGAACTCATAGGCATCCTCCTTGTCTGTACCCTGAAACATCAGAGGTTTCAGCTTAAGGAACTTAGTCAGCATCTCATGCTCATTACCTGTCATCACTGGGCCTAACATTTGCCTGAGGAGATCATTTGTGCCCGAAGCTGCATCCATCCTTGGTGTAGTAGTAACCGCTAGCTGAGTATCCAATGCCTGATTTTCACAAGCTATGGGTATGGCTTCAGCACAATCCAACCCACTCAAAATATCCCACGCCTGCCTAAAAGCTTCCGGTGTCATAGTAGGAAGGCCTGCACCCCCAACCGGTGCCGCCTCCTCCTGAGCCCCTCCATTCTCTAAAACCACTTCTTCTACATCCTCAGCCACATGATCCTGAGGTGGGGGAGGGGTTACATCATGTGCAGTAGCAACTCGAGCTCCACCCCTGGCGGGTGCGGTTCCAGCTCATCCTCTTCCCCTACCTCTGTTGTGAACTGCCAGACCCGCTGCTGGGACTGCTGGCCTTGCTCTGTTATTCCTTGTAGTAACCATCTGCAGACAGAAGAGTGAACGAGGTTAGATACCAATTTGTATAACCAGATACCAATTGGAATCAAGTTATAGCACAAAAGAAGGACGAGATAGTTTTTTTCCTAAAGCCCCATAGCCTCTCGAAGAAAAGTACGGACGTCTCTGCACCATTCGGCAAGACTCTACTAGACCTGTTTGGTACAACGAGATCAACGAACATAGGCTATGATACCATCTTTGTCATGACCTAACCCATCATGAGTGGCACCCACCCAACCCCCGGATGAGCGAACCAATAGAGTTTAACCCTTGCCTAGACTAACAACCTAAAACCAGCAAGCAAAAAGTAAACTAACAATTAAACAATTCAATAACTAAACATAATTATTATCCTGCGAAAAATCCCTCCTAGGAACTGAAAGTCATTGTACCAAACATCAATACCAAATATCTAGAATACGGGTATGCAACCCCAAAAGACAAAATGAAATAGTTTTAAGTCCAAAACAAATGGACTGAAACTCTAAGATAACCCAAGGTAGCTCGAAATAAGAAGCTCGCCCTTGAAAGTCAGAAATCACCGGTGCTAGATGCGAGGTCGCGTCTCAGTCGCTGGTAGATTTCCTGTACTCACCAAAAGAAAGACAATTGCAGTATCAGTACACCACCACTGTGTACTGGTAGGATCATCAGCCAGTTTCCATAGTATATATAATAGTACAACATATACAAGTGAATATATGGAAAACATGCAACAAGTATACAGGCCCTAGACTACAAGTCTCTACCTACCTTGTCCCAACATGAAATCCATATCTAACAGTTCTATACCACGAACGTGAGCCATTAACTATACCCTTCAGTATAGCCCAGACTCACTCTGGAATCCCCTCTAGACACATACCAAGTAATGATTCAACCCGGCCTAAACCAAAACCAACACAACAGTTAAACAATTTCCCAACCACTCAAGGACCACTAACAATAACACCTTTAACTAGACAACCCGGTCCACTCATGAAACCAATACCAAGTATCACATTCAGTAAAACAACCCGGTGCATTCACGGAACCAATATCAACCAATTCAATACAATAGTCAATAAAATAATGCAAGATGCAATAAAGTAAACTCGTACCAGGCATGGTACCCGTGCCAATCGAATGTTATACCCTTACCAGGTGTGTTACCCATGCCAACCATGTGTTATACCCGTACCAGGCATAGTACCCGAGCCAACCGAATGTCAACAAACCACAGTCAATATATGAACACAAACAACTTGTAAAACCAACAAGTAAAATTGTTCAATCATAGACTGTAAACAGGAACCTAGACATTCCACACAATTTCCCTAAGCCATGTAATGCATACAATCACTTAGACATGAGTACATGAATATACACATTCACAGAAAATCATAAGCCATAACCTACCTCGAAATGTTCCAAGCTCTATTCAACCCGAGCTTTTCCGTGTTCTAGATTCCTCTCTCGTTCTTGGTCTAAAAACAACACACAGGATATATAGTTAACACCCAAATCCTGTACATTACCCAGATTATACTAAATCCCCAAAGCCCAGGCCACCCATGATTATCCCACATCTTTCCCATGCTTTTCCACCATTAATTCTCCTAGTTCTATCATTTTTTACGGATAAAATAGGGAATTAAACAACCTATGATCATAACAATGTACTTTAATCCATACCCAAGAACTCACATGCTTGGAATCCCCTTCCTTCCCTGAATTTCACCATCCCTAGGTTATTATAACCTTCCCCAAATTCCCTCCTAGAAATTCTACCACATAGGAAACGTAATACAAAGATTGGCGAACGAAAACCTTACCTTAGGGAAGAATTTTGACGGAGAAAAGGAAGAAAAATGCCTGGAATCGCCTAGCCCTTCTCCCAAAATGAACTTGAGAAAAACTGAATGTTTTGGGAGCTGTTTCTGCATTAAAATACCGTCGGCCTTCTATAGAGGTCCCTGCTCTGCTATAGTGGTCCCTCTATAGTGGTAGGCTGCCGCTATAGCTGTCTTAAGTAGGTTGACCACCCTTTGACCACCATTATAAAGGTAATTTATACCGCTATAGCGGTGGCCGCTATCACGCGTGACCACGCTCATCACAGAAAGAAAGTCTAGAAATCTGCCAATTTTGGCCATTTCACAACACACCTATTTCCCCCGACGTCCTGAAATAACCCCTTCACGTCAAACACAATTCTGGGAGTTCTACTTACCCAAATGCGAATCCGAAAAGTCCTTTGGACTCCTTTATAACTTGGCTAAATAGAAAACTAGCTCAATCTAAGACATCCTAACCCATATTTACCCAGATTTCCCTAGACTCTACCTCAATCCAAAACTGAGTGAGGCTAGCCTAGCCCAGAATTTCAAACTCCCAAACCTGGTGTTTTCTAACTCTAAAACTTGGGACGATAGAACTAACCATAATGACAGACCCGATTGTTATATCGAGAAAAGAATAAAATGAAAATAAGTTAAATGGAGCTTTTTATGAAGAAGTGGAACTGGCAGGGTATTGTTCTTCGAGATCGCGAGCTAGAGTGTCGCGATCGTGGTCAACAAGAAGCTAAACCATCACAATTGCAAGGAAGAAGTGATGCAATCATGATGAAGTTAAGCTAAACCATAGCGATTTCAAGGATTAGTCACGCGACCGCGATTAAGAAAACCAACAGCTACAGGGTAGATTTGGAAAATCACACTTTTTGATCCCCAATTCACATAAAATTTATTCAAGCCATTTTGGAAAGGATCTTTGTATAATCTTTACATCTTAGACCTATCTTGGAATTCTTGGAGAGCAAGCTCAACACCCTACACTATTGGAGTGAATATTGAATGCTTAGATTGTAAAATTCTTAATTTCTTTCTTCAAATCTCGATTTGTATTGCTAAATTATAGGTGTAGTTATTGATTTGAGATTTGGATATTGTGTTGGAAACAAATGATATTTGGATTTTGAATTCTTATCTTATGCTTTTACAATTAATTGAATATTTTCTAGTTATTAAATTTGGTCTTTGAATTTCTAGTTAATCTCGTGCTTGAATAGATTTCTAAAGGGAGTGATCAACCCTTGGACTTGTCCTGTCACTTTCATTTGACTTGAAATGTAAATCGAAGTTAGGAAAGGTTAATTAGCACTAATTTTGGGCTTTAAACCTTATCTTACGGATTTGAGCTAGAAATAGACAAATTCGAGTGTTGCCCATTATTGGTATATCTTTATTTACACTTAGCTAGATTCAAAAGAATTAGTTGAGAAATATTCACCGATTATCAAGAGATATTGGTGAATACTTGAGATTCCAAGGCATATTTTGATTGACCCATGATTGATTAGGAAATAGGCAAATAATTTCAATGGATCGTATGAATGTGAATTGAATCCCATTCCCAATCCCCTTGTTATCCATGTTTTGTGAAGGTCATTGATCAATATATCCTTTATTTGATTTATTTTTATCTTTGTTCACGTTTCTAATAAAAAAAAACCAAAACATTTTATCTTTTTGTTCTCTGGATTTTAGTAAGTTATTTTAATTTCTTATTTTCTCAATCCTTGTGGGATTCGACCTTGACTCTTGTTGGGTAACTTGTTTTGCGACGAACATAGCCACCTCCTTAATTGGAGAGTTATTCTGGATGTTATCAGTAGTCACCCATTCAAAATATACAGGAGAGAGCTTGAAATTGGCTTTATCGAGATACATTCTTTGATGGAGCAGAAGTCGAATGAAAATTCCAGAACTTATATTGAGGGATCGAGTCTTGCAAGTGTGGCCAACCTCTCACAACTCAGGATGATCTAGAAGGAGATGGGGAAAGTAACCTCGAAATATGAGGTATAGACAAAAAGCATCAAATTGGAACAAACCCCATCCGATGTCGAACCGACTATCCTTCATCATGGACAACTTAATGATAAAGTGTTCTTTGGCCAATGACTCAACCCCATGCAAAGAGAGGTAATATTGAGCTATCTTATGGCCTGTTCAAATTGTTTCGCTTGGCCATCTCCTAACCCTGCAGGTACCACTCCGAGGATAGATATGCATAAATTAGAAGTAGGTCTAGAGGCACCCCTAGAAGTCAGGGTAATGTACCATAACCCACACTGGGTGAGGCCGGAGGGAGGGGCACAATTGCAGACATGAAAGAAAGAGTGTGGAAATAATGTCCTCCACTAAAGGTTCAGGCCACCTATATATTTTGTACGCCAGTCTCTCTCCCAAAATTGCACCTCCTGAGCAAGGGTTTTCAGAAAAATAACATTGACTGCAGTAGGACTAGAGTTACAAGTTCATATTGAAATTTTTTAAAAGCCCACTTCCTTGGGCCCGACTCCAAGCCTTCACTATTTAAAGAATTAACGGAACAAATCTTTTCCTACTAATGCATGGGTTAACTATCGTACTCACAATGACTAATTAAAACTAAGCCTGACAATAAAGGTTGAGATTGAATCTCAAAATGCCCTAGGAATTTGCTCCCAAATTAGGGGTAAAAACTTACCCGTACTCGCTGTATACACCCAATCAAGTTAAGTTAACCATATAAGACAAATTAAAATTTAGAAAAGTCTTATTTTAATAATTTTTTTTTAGAAACACATTAAATATTAATTAACTAAAAGGAAGTAAAGTTCTAATAACTAACTAAAACTAACGTGGAAGACTTATTATAGTTGGCATCAA
The DNA here is from genome assembly GCA_003996215.1 of Jaltomata sinuosa. Taxonomy (NCBI): domain Eukaryota; kingdom Viridiplantae; phylum Streptophyta; class Magnoliopsida; order Solanales; family Solanaceae; genus Jaltomata; species Jaltomata sinuosa. The sequence goes on along the minus strand of QJPP01000482.1, from coordinate 312,980 downwards.
CTTCTTCTTTCTTTATTTTTGCTGCAACACTTTCTTCTCTTCAATATTCTTCACGCCTTCATCTTGCCTGTGACTTATTATTGCCTGTTACTTATGAATGGTGAGAATCTTTTATAAAAGATGATGATATTTTGCTCTATTTAAGTTCAGTATATTATGTTTTTCTTTATGTTTTTCATCCGGTGTCCGGTATCCGCATTCAAGCCCGACGAGTTTGAGTTCATGCCGAATAGGGCTCATCCGAGGGAAGCGCTTCCTACAAAGGATTATTTCATACCATGACTCAAATCTGAGACCTTTGATTAAGGGAGAAGGAGCCTCATCCACTGAACTACATTCGTTGGTGGTAAGTAAAGTATATTACTGGAGTCAAGTTTCGCAGATAAGTATAGAAAATATCTTGTAGCTAAGCATTTAAGAAAATTACAATATAAGTACGATAAAGTTGTTAAAATATAAGTAAGATTTTCTTTCCCATATAAATTTTAGCATCTCTTTATATATAATGTGCAACAATAAAAATTTATAAAGCAAAGTGGAAAATCAGCAAATTGTAGCTATGTGAAGTTTTCATCTATTAATCTTTATATTTTGTTATATTAAGGGTGTATAAATGTAAGTTTTTTTTTGGTAATGTTAAAATGCTTTCAAATATTCTTTGGATAAATGTTAGCTAATGTACAGATTGTAGAAGGAATTTGAGGTAAAATTGGCAGCAACACGTTAGTTATTACTGTTAGGAGACTAAGTTATTGTAATGACCCTTCCGGTCATTTACACAGTTTTGCCTTTCTTGAACCATTAGAGCTTAATTGTAGTGTCCCAAGTCATTTATGGCTTGTCGGGACTAGTAGTTCTGTGCCCGGGCCATTTGTTTGGTCTGTATGGCCGTTCCTCATTTTAGAGCTTCAACTTTGGAAATCGTTGACTTACGACAACATTCTTAGTAATATCAAAGAATTAAACCAAGGTTATAGGTCAATGGAATCCCTTACTCAAAAGTTCGAGTTAAAGAAATGCCTCGTGTAACACCTCGCCTGTTTGGAAGGTTTAAAGTAACCCGTGCCTTTGGGGTAAGACTAATAGTGTCTAATACACTAAGAAGGATGTGTTATGAGGTATTGTAATGGCAAAATGGTCGTATGATAATGGAAAAGTGGTTAACATATTATCGTTGGATTTAGCTGCCATTTCTTATTGTTAGTGGCCTCATTTTATGTTTTGGAGTTTGCTGGTCGCGAATGTGAGATTAACACCTTATCAAATGGCTATGGCTCGTTCTTGAAGCCTCCTCGATTCTAGCAATTGTTCCATTACCTTGGTTGGTCAGCCTTCATAGAGACACCTTTGGGGCTTTAGTTAAAAGTATACTTTTATGATTTGGAGCTTCCCGAAGCAGTTTGAGTCTGGACGACGTCGTTCCCGCAGCTAGTCATCGGATGACAGGTATGTTATGGTTTTCCCCTATCTAGACTCTGAATATATAGGCTATAAATTCATTAATTAGCATCCTTGGATGGGTTGTTATAGGTTGGTACCCCAGACCTTGTCCGCCTTTCGTCCCTCTATTTCATATGTTGTTTGTAGTATTCGTGTAGTATTGTATATTACCTTTGTGGTCCTGTGTGGCCTTGTATTGACTCTTGAAGATAGATGGTGGGTTATTTGGGGAATGTACGCGAGACCCAGACATAGAGATGATCCTTTTAGGCTGGTTATGTCTACTGAGTAGATGTTGGGCCTGTGCAGGGCTGATAGGAGTTGTTGTGAGCCGTTGGGCTACTTTGATATTTGTGTGCGAGCATATCATCCATGAAAAAGGTTTTCCCCTGCATGTTTTACTACAATTTTGGCTGCCAGCCACTACTGACAGTTTTCCTAAATCTGCATGGCCCTGGGCCCTTTTTTTGGTACTGTTGATGATAGAAAAGGGGATTTTTGGATTTTTTGCACTGATTTTATTACTGGAACTAGTCTCTGCGGGGCAGAGCACCAGGCTTGATTTTATTACTGATACTGGTCTCTGCGGGACAGAGCACCAGACTTTATTTTATTACTGATACTAGTCTCTATGGGGCAGAGCACAAGACTTGATTTTATTACTGATACTAGTCTCTGCAGGGTGGAGCACTAGACTTGATTTACTACAGTTTTAGACCCAGTTATGCTGGGGCACCCTTGGAGGGGTTTTTGAGGCATTTTCTACTACTTTAGTCCTGGAGAGGGTCTGGGCATGCATATTCGAGACTGAGTCTCTATCTTGATCCCGGACTTGCTTTCGGATGACATGTCTTGATACTGAGTTTTAGTATTGGGTTGGGGACTTCCATGGACCTTGCAACTCCGGGCCAGGGGCTTCGAGCTGCATGCATCGGCGGGAAGGGTATATGGTGGAGTAGAGGTATATGGGCTGAGTCCTTCCATGGAACCTGCCTGCTGGGCCTGATTGGCACCGGAGGAGGTACATACAGAGGTTCTATTTCACACATCATATTATATCATATCATGCATTGGATTCCACCCTTGTTTGATATGTGTTCAGTGTACACTCCGGTAGTATGGGATGCCGGAGGGTTTGCTTTCACTTGATTGTGTTCCTCAGTTGTATGGGCGGCCGTTGGGACTGTAGGTAGACTATATTTACTCCTGTCTTTATTTAGAGCTTGTCTTGCCACTCGGTTAGTGAATGATTAGTGATGTTCGATTGTGGGATATCTGATTATTGTGAGGGTTAAGGAGTCCTATCTTATTGAGGCACTTTTGTGTGGCCTTATGAGCAGAGTGTGAGACTCTGGTTCTATTTTTGTGGGAAGCTGAGTGGTATCTCTCAGTTATTGTGGTTTAGTTATTTCATCCTAGGGTGGTACTTGTGAGGTGATTCCCTGGTTATGCTATCATGTGATTGGATCAGTGTTATGATTTCCTTATACTTGTTGATTCCATTTTGAGTATGTTAGATTGCTCTCCATCTTTTCCTTTTACTTGAGGTTACCGGTATATCGCCATTTTCTCAACTTTCTCTCTACTTACTTATATTATTGTGCAAGGACTCCAGGCGCGTTCTCCTTTCCTTCACCTGTGATTCTATGTACTTGTATCTCTGTGCTAGGATGTGTTACTTGAAGCTCTTGGTTATGGATGATCTGTGCTAGCTCCTTGTGCCTTGCTTATTGCTTCAGTGACTGCTTTCTTGCTATCTATTACTTACTGCATTTTTATATTATATGCGCTCAATCGGCCGATGATACCTACTGAGTACCCATTGTTTTGGTGCTCATACTACACTTCTACACTTTTTGGTGCAGATATTAGCTGAGCTTTCTCCGTTGATCACGTTGGATACTCGTGCAACTTTTGGATCTTTGAGACTAGGGTGAGCGCCTGACGGTCGGGGCTTGTCTACATCTCATCTGTTGTACTGTTGCTCCTTGTACTTTCGGAGGCAATTTATGTTGTATTTTGTTACTACTAGCACTTGTATTCTATTAGAAGCTTCTGTACTATTGATACCAAGTCTTGGGGTTGGTGTAGTTTCTTTTATGTATTTATATTCGAGTTTTGCTTCCGTTTTGTCTACCTTTACATTCTGCTTCTGCTTATCTCAGCTTGTTGAGCGTATTAGTTAGGTAGTATCCCATTACTAGCTGTTCCGGGCCACGGGAATTGGTTCGCCTACTTAGGGAAATTGGTTTGCCTACTTGAGAAATCGGGTCGTGACAGCTTGGTATCAGAGCTCTAGGTTCACCGGTGTCATGGTACAGAAGCAAGTGTCTAGGAGAGTCTCGCAGATTGGTACAATGATGTCCGTATCCTATCTGCGGGAGGCTACAGGGCATTGTTAGGAAAAGTTTCATCTTCTTGGCTCCTCATCGTGTGTTCCTGGCTCTATTGAATTCTAAACATTGGTTGTTCATTCATTCTGATATGCCTCATACGAGTGCGATAGCGGTTGGTGCCGAGGCTTCTGTGCCTGTTGCTTCAATGCTTCTATCAGCGCCAGGACTCCATAGTGATGGTTTACTGCACTAGATAGGGGGTGTGGGGTCATCCCAACCTCCGATTGGATTTATAGAGACCTCAGCGCTTAAGGACACTGTGGCTAGGACTCTGAGTCCTCTGGTGAGTGTTTCAGTACCTGGCTTTGTGAGTGGTGCTTCAGTTATATTTGAGCTTCTAGTTCTTCAGCAAGGTTGTCTGTCGGTATTGGAGTACGAGGCGAGATTTTCCCGTCATACTTCATCTGGTATAGGCTGTTTTTGGTGAGGTGAGCATGGGCACTTTACTAGGAATTACCCCATGATTGTGTATCCCAGACAACTTGGTTGTTATCATTATGGAGAGATTGCTCACCTTTATAGTGCTTGTCCCCAGCGAGGGCTGGTTGGGCCTTCAGTTTTGACTACTCAGTCAACAGTTAGATTCCGTCAGCTTGATTCTCCTCTTGGTGGGCTAGAGGTAGAGGTTCCTAATATTATTATTGCAGGTTAGGCTTTTGCTACCTTTGACTTATGTTAGTCCCGCTCGTGTTGTGACTCGGCCGTAGGGACTGTAGTTAGACTATATTTACTCCTGTCTTTATTTAGAGCTTGTCTTGCCACTCGGTTAGTGAAGGATTAGTGATGTTCGATTGTGGGATATCTGATTATTGTGAGGGCTAGGGAGTCCTATCTTATTGAGGCACTTTTGTGTGGCCTTATGAGCAGAGTGTGAGACTCTGGTTCTATTTTTGTGGGAAGCTGAGTGGTATCTCTCGGTTATTGTGGTTTAGTTATTTCATCCTAGGGTGGTACTTGTGAGGTGATTCCCTGGTTTTGCTATCATGTGATTGGATCAATGTTATGATTTCCTTATACTTGTTGATTCCATTTTTAGTATGTTAGACTGCTCTCCGTCTTTTCCTTTTACTTGAGGTTACCGGTATACCGTCATTTTCTCAACTCTCTCTCTACTTACTTATATTATTGTGCAAGGACTCCAGGTGCGTTCTCCTTTCATTCACTTATGATTCTATGTACTTGTATCTCTGTGCTAGGATGTGTTACTTGAAGCTCTTGGTTATGGATGATCTGTGCTAGCTCCTTGTGCCTTGCTTATTGCTTCAATGACTGCTTTCTTGCTATCTGTTACTTACTGTTTTTTATCTTATATGCGCTCAGTCGGCCGATGATACCTACTGAGTACCCGTTGTTTTGGTGCTCATACTACACTTCTGCACTTTTTGGTGCAGATATTAGCTGAGCTTTCTCCATTGATCACGTTGGATACTCGTGCAGCTTTTGGATCTTTGAGACTAGGGTGAGCGCCTGACGGTCGGGGCTTGTCTACATCTCATCTGTTGTACTGTTGCTCCTTCTACTTTCGGAGGCAATTTATGTTGTATTTTGTTACTACTAGCACTTGTATTCTATTAGAAGCTTCTGTACTATTGATACCAAGTCTTGGGATTGGTGTAGTTTCCTTTATGTATTTATATTCGAGTTTTGCTTCCGTTTTGTTTACCTTTACATTCTGCTTATGCTTATTTCAGCTTGTTGAGCGTATTGGTTAGGTAGTATCCCATTACTAGCTGTTTCGGGCCACTAGAATTGGTTCGCCTACTTGGGGGAATTGGTTTGCCTACTTGAGAAATCGGGTCATGACAACTTGGTATCAGAGCTCTAGGTTCACCGGTGTCATGATACAGAAGCAAGTGTCTAGGAGAGTCTCGCAGATCGGTACGATGATGTCCGTATCCTATCTGCGGGAGGCTACAGGACATTGTTAGGAAAAGTTTCATCTTCTTGGCTCCTCATCGTGTGTTCCTAGCTCTATTGACTTCTAAACTTTGGTTGTTCATTCATTCTGATATGCCTCATACGAGTGCGATAGCGGTTGGTACCGAGGCTTCTGTGCCTGTTGTTTCAATGCTTCTATCAGCGCCAGGACTCCAGAGTGAGGGTTTACTGCACTAGATAGGGGGTGTGGGGTCAGCCCAACCTCCGATTGGATTTATAGAGACCTCAGGGCTTAAGGACACTGTGGCTAGGACTCTGAGTCCTCCGGTGAGTGTTTCAGTACCTGGATTTGTGAGTGGTTCTTCATTTATATTTGAGCTTCTAGTTCTTCAGCAAGGTTGTCTGTTGGTATTGGAGTACGAGGCGAGATTTTCCCGTCATACTTCATCTGGTATAGGCTATTTTTGGTGAGGTGAGCATGGGCACTTTACTAGGAATTACCCCATGATTGTGTATCCCAGACAGCCTGGTTGTTATCATTGTGGAGAGATTGCTCACCTTTATAGTGCTTGTCCCCAGCGAGGGCTGGTTGGGCCTTCAGTTTTGACTACTCAGTCAATAGTTATATTCCGTCAGCTTGATTCTCCTCTTGGTGGGCTAGAGGTAGAGGTTCCTGATATTATTGCTGCAGGTTAGGCTTTTGCTACCTTCGACTTATGTTAGTCCCGCTCGTGTTGTGACTCTATCCCTTCTGTCGTGTAATTGCTTATGTGCCTACCTGCTACTTGTTTAAGTTTTTTGGCTACTCGAATTATAGTATCGATATGTTATTTTATTGGTAGTTTATTCTTTAGTAGTGGATGGGGGTAAGTTAGCCTTGCGAGGTGTTTTCCCGGAGTTGTATCTCGTGGGTAGTTCTTGTTAGTCTGTTTCTAGTTGGGTTATCCCTATTTCCTTATGATTTTGGACTTGTGGTTGAGTTTCCCTTGTTGAGCGGTCCTAGATGGTTGTTGCCTAGGCCGTTATCTAGCATGGCTAGAGATCCATGTGATGGTTTGGTGTATTACCGGTAGTTGGGCCGGAGTTGAGATTTTACCTTAGTTGGGAGATATTGGTTATGCTAGTGTGCATAGATTGGTTTGGTCTCCCGAGTGTCTAGAGTCGACCCTCTTTGTTGATTAGTTTAGGAGGTTGGAAGGTATGTGGGTTGTTCCCATAGTCTCCTCCACTTCCTGGTCTGTTGGGTGTTTGGTTGTATCCCTAGCTCCAGTTGGAACGAATCTTGATCGTAGTTTTTTTCGATGAGCTCTGGATATTGGCATCGTGATTGGGTCTTGACTTTAGCACTTCCGACTAAGTGTTGATCGTAACCTCGTGGGTAGGTTGTATTTGTAGGCATTTCGGGTGAGTTGGGCATCCAGCCCATCCTTCTCCTGCCTTATTGAATTTGATGTGTAGCTATGAGTAGTAAGGTAATGGCGTCAGGATCTTATTCGAGAAAGGATTTGTAAGGTTTAGTATGTGCTAAGGAAGCATTTTTGTTTAGTTGAAAAAGAAGGGAGATAACTCTTTGTATGTGTTTATCTGTCCTCGTAGTTGCCTGAGGTGGCGATAAAGGTTTGCTTTGAGATTGTGTGTTGGTGATTCGATTTAACCATCTACACATTGATGTGGGTTTTCCATCGATTGGTTTTGTTTCAGTAGCAACTGCGGTGTTGGAAATTTGCATATTCAGGCCTAGTTGGCTTGGGTTCTTACAGGTTCATTGGCATCATACTGGTTCGACCAAGGCTTTAGTTGGTAGTTTCGAAAGTTGGGATTCAGAATCATGGCTTGGCAGGTTACATCGGATGGTTCGTGACAGTTTCTATTTGGTTGCAGCATCTTAGTGCCGGGGGGCAGTGGGTACGGGCAACTTAGCTTTTTTACTTCAGTTGCGGATGCGGCTATTGGCCTTGGACACCTAGTCCTTGGCAAACCACAGCAAGAGGCGGGATATTCCAGATTTCAGCAGTATTCTAGTTAGTATGAGATCCTTCTATCATGGTTGGACTGACTCAGCGGCGTAAGTTTGAGCTTCAGTAGTGGTGTATGCTTTATGTGGTCTGCTTGTGCGGGTTGAAACTAGCGTTGCTATTTTGAGTTCTGATGATACGTAGAGACTAGTAATCGCCATTCATTTGCGAAGGATTTGAAAGCTTATTTAATTAATTCCTCCAGAGTTGCTATTTATGTGGGGTTCCAGTGTTGGTTAGACTCGGCCAGTACGGACTAGAAGTTTATTATGATATATGCTTCGAAGTGGTTGGTGTTTGCAGAACCAGTAGAGCGGTTGATTCGAGCCAAAGGAATGAGCTGAAAGTATATGCAAAAATTTCTATGGCTAGATGGTAACTTTGAAACCCAGACACCTTTTCCTTTGCCTTCAGGTTGTTTGGACTTGATATTTGTGGCATGATGGACTTCTTCCTGAGGTGAGATTCGTAAGGAAATTTCACATTCAAAAAATTGTATATCCTCCTCTGGGCCATATATATATCATGCTCACATATTCACACTTGCTGCAATTTCATGAACTTAAACTCTTACATTATACTATACCACACCTACCAGATAAATCCCATAAAACCATCATTATCTCTCTCATACTATCATCCTTTCGTTCACATTCTATACTTGGTCTGTACTAGCACAATAACTTAATACTCTTTAGTCCACACCAAGGGATGTATAATCCCATCACTTATCTAAACGAACACAACTCTGAATGCATGCTCTAACCAAATTCTATTTTCCCCCCTAAGCTACTACACTTTTGACTTCATACTTCTAGCTCGAGGTCCATTCTACTACTAATGGCTTACAACACAACATCTGTCGGGTGGCAACACTACCCAAGGATCTAGGTATACACTTCCCTTTCTTGAGGAATAATTAGTAACAAAGTTCTGGAAGAGATCTGAGAGTACCTCGCTGATAGATAATATGATATTTACTACTTTTGGCACCTCATATATGAAGTATAAACAATGGAATAGGGAACAACGCATAAGTATGGGGGTAAATAGAGTTAAATTCTATCGCACGATAAGGAACTTGAAAGAGGTAGAGTTTTCCTAAAAACGTCTCGTAGCCTCTCCCTCATAAATGTGGCGCGCTTCACACCCATGAGAAAGACTCTACTTAACACGGCTTTCAGACACCCTAGGACTCTTAAACCTGATGCTTTAATACCAAGTTTTTCATGCCCCGAGGCTACACCCTGGATGTAACACGGGACTTGGGACCACGAGTGCCCCAAGCTAACCCTTGGTCATAGCATAACTCAGGAAAAACAATTAAAGGAGAGGAAACATAATAAGGAAATCCAGAAATGTAAAAATAGATAGTCAAACTGAATGGAAAAAATACAATATAGAGAAAGGATTCGAATATTGTCTATGTCTGAAAAGCCTCTAAGCTGACATATGGAGTTGGTGGGACAAGACCCCAACTAACTCAACCATCTAAAAGAAATATAAATGATACAATTGGAATGAAAACCCGTCCTCGAACTATGAGGACTCACCAATGTTGACTGGATAACCAGCTCCGACTAACCACGAGCCTGATGGGAAACACCTGAATATGCATCATCAAGAGGATGCAGCGCAAGATATGCATCAGTACTATATGATGTACCGAGTATGTGAGAGATGCATGAAAATAATGAAAACGTGCTCAAAACGTGTATAAGAACTTAGTTCATGCATAAATGAAGTTTCATGGTACATGTCATAAGTTGAATAGCAAATCATGAAATAAGAGTCAAACTCAAGTAGATATCATAAGTTCAAATAAGTCAAAAGTTTTCATAAGGGAGTTTCTTATGACCGACAATAAACCATGCGGCTATATGGAATCTAACTATATAACCCTAGTTAGCAAAGCTGGCCCGAACCTTGCCAAAGCACGAGCCACCATACCCAACTATATAACCCTAGTTGGCAAAGCTGTCCTATGCCCCTCTAAGGCAAGGACACCATTAATCAAGATGTGGATCCACTCTCATAAGTCCATAGGACAAAATTATAATCTACGCTGGCAACATAGTTTTTGGACTTGGGTAATCGAACCCTCATTACTCGGTGCTAAATACTACTCCCAAAACATGCATATTGCTCATATGTTCATGAAGGTATAATCGAATAACAAATCTCTTTTGAAAAGCATGAAGACACATCGGGTACCATGCAATTCTCATATCATAAATTCTTGAAGTAAAGCATAGCCATAATTCAAATCATACTTTTTCTTTCTAAATTCATACTTGAAGAATTTGGCATGCAATTTCATAAATTCATAAAGTCATGATATCAAACCATGTCCAATTTCACTTGAAAACATGCAATTCAATGGAATCATGCTAGAAATCAACTTTAATGCTTGGGCTTTTTAATCCAATAAAGGAATCTTGATCAAATCATAAATAAGCAATAAGAAACCATGAATTTAAACATAAAAACTGATTTCATAAGTTTTCCCTGAATTTAGATCAAAACCCTAATTTCACAAGTTCACAAATCAATTTGAGAATTGGGGGTTTTGGGCACAAGGGTAAAATAAACCCATTGTTGAATACCTACATACCTGAAACATGAAGAACTTCTAGATAGAACTTTGGGATGAAGCTTGGAGAAGAATCCTTAACGTTGGAGGTGGAGACTTGGAGAAAAAATTTGAAAGAAAAATCTTGAGAGACTTCCTTGCTTGAGATTTTATGATCTTACTTGCTTGAAACCCTAGGTACCTTGCCTTAGAGTCTTGAAGAAATTATTTAGAGGTAGAGTGATGTTTTTATGAGGAATAACCCCTTTTGGGTGTTTACAAGATGAGGGAAAAGACCTGAGGTAAGTAAAGGACCAAACTACCCCCAACTTAAATGCTGAAAAAAAGCAAAAAAGTCGTCGGACGGGGCTTCCCACGGGCCGTCGTGGCCCCCATGGGCCTTCAGACCCAACCATGGCCCTTACAGGGGTCCAAATGGGCTCACTGGTTAGTTCCCATAGGCTTCCACCATAGGCCATCATGGGAGCCACGGGCGTCGGTCATCCCGTCGGCCAGCCCATCAACTTTTGACAGCTGATAGTTCTTTACTAAAATACTCATAACCTTTTACTATCGAATCGTATCAACAAGAGGTTGGTGGTGTTGGAAAGATAATTCAAATACCTTTAATTTGGTGGGTTTTATGCCACCTAACACTTTATATTCTAGGAGTTATGATCATTTGAAGTTGACCCTAATAAGAACTTACATGAAAACTAAATCGGTAGAAGGGCATTCAACTTAACTTTGAGCTAGGGGTCCTTTATGACTTAGATTCACATATAATACTCCTTCAAAACATAGGAATTAACCTCAATACTTAGATATAAAGAAAATTTATCTAGTTCGGATTTAACAACGCATGAAAAATGGTTCGAATTTTAGATTAGAATTTCTGGGGTGTTAAAATTGGTAACTTCGAAGCTAAACAAAAATTCTTACTCATTCTCCTTCTTATGAAACACTATAGTTCACTAGCTTCTACTTCAAGTTCTCTTAATGGAACACTACTCAAGGCTGCTAAAGGCTAAGTTTAGCTGCATGATTTTACTCTGTTCAATCCTAACTCAGAGGTATAAGGTACTACCTGCACAATGACCATGCTAGTCTTAACGACAGAAAATTGAATTCTACATTCTCTAAGATCTATCACACTCGAAATACATTTCTTCTTGTCGCCTTAAGCAACTAACTTTATATTATAAAGAAGGAGCCACCAGCCACTGGATGCCAACATCTACCTGGTACATCCACAAAACACCTAGGACTAACACTCAGCTACCACCAACACCACTTTCATAGCAAATAGAAAGTCACTGAAAGACTGGAACATGAAGATCTAGAATAAGAGGGTATTGCACATAACTTAAGCATTTTGCTGGGATTGGAGGAATAGAGTATCATAGATACGAATTTATTAGAGAAATCTTATCCGAGATGTTACATATGTAGTGTGACTTCACTAGTCTTTAAGGACAAATCATGGGTCCTTGGGACTAAACTAGACATGCTGAGAGACATGAGTGCATGAGTCATAGGCTGTAAGGTATGAGACTGGAATTCATGGGTTTCTTGGGGTATGGTTAAGATTACTAAGTGAGACTACTACTTCTTACAAAATTAACTAGAAAGGGACATACATCGACATGAAGTGCATGAATTAGAATTAGGACCATGGTGCTGAAACACAAGACATGAATAGGGTGTTGTAATGACAGAAGTATACTTAAATGCTAAGATAGGAATAAGTCTCTACATCCCCCTAACTTCATTCTAACATTCATTAGAATTATTACCTGATTCTCAAATCTGACTGATCCTTCAACCTATCATCTTCCCCTTAGATCCATGCTGCCCTTCTAAGTCTATGGACCTCTCCCTAATCTCTAAACTGAACTATGATCATTTTACTCTAAGAGAGCAAAAACTACTCTAGAGTCTAATCTGAATATACACTTTCTTCTATAGTCTAAGGCTCTCACTCGCCTAAAATTATTGTCCTTCTATCTCATATAGGTGTTGTACATACCACACTCATAACTTCCAACCTATCCCTCATAATGACATGTCAAGCTTACATGATTCTAACTCACACAACTCTCTCTTTCTACTACCCACAAAAATACTATTCTCCTCCATCACTACTTTGTTCTAAGCTAAGACAAGTCACAACCATACAAGAATCGGGGTTTGGGGACTATGGATGCATACAGGATGAAATCTAGCAATATACCCATTTCAGCTTCAAGAGGAATATTCTGACCTGGCTGGCTAGGCAATGAAAGGAATCAGTTTAAGCACTGACCACCATTTTTTCCCTGCTTAGCTGAGGAGCATTTACTTAATCTGTGTCCTATCTTACCACAGCCAAAACAACCCTCCATCCCCTGACAACATTCACCCAGATGAAACTTACCACAACGACAACAAGATGGGTACCTCAAGGTCCTTTAAGAACTACTATGATAAGACTTAGAATCGAGTGCAGGTGTGCTAGCTGAAGAAGGGGTTGGTCTGGATGACCTCTGCTGAAAAGACTATCGGTTACCACCACTAATGTTTTGTTGACTAGAATCATGGTTCCATGTTCTTGCTCTCTTATTTGGTTTCTCTCCCTCATCATTAGCATTAATGGGTACTGCTACCTGCTAATTCAACTGAGCTAACATAACTTGAGCCAACATCTGAATGGCATCAGGAAACTCCACATTAGAAATATCATTATTTACAGGCTCCACTAGTGCAGCAAGGTTACAATTTTGTTCACTTCTCTGATCGATATCTCTTTATGGAGACATATTCTGACACGTGTAAAAAACATGTTAGAAGGATGAATAGAGTTAAACTCCATCACACAATAAAGAGAATAAAAGAAGGGAAGTCTCCTAAAAACATCTCGAGCCTCTTACTTATAAGTGTGGTGTGCTTCACACCCATGAAAAAAACTCTACCTAACACCCTTTTCATATACCCTAGGATACTTTAAACCCGAGGCTTTTATACAAAGTTTTTCACAACCTGAGTCTACACCCTAGAAGTGATATGGTACTTACGACTATAAGTAGTCCCAAGCTAATCCATGGTACTAGCATGATACTAAGCATACAACTAAACAACTATGTGAAAGCTTAAACATGAATAGATGAGCAATTGAATGACTGAACAGAGCTGGGATAACTATAATAAGGAATTTAGTCTAAATTATGTTCTAAACTGAACAATAAGCTGAATTGTCGAACTTTGTATGAAAGCCTCTAAGTAACCTGATGAATTACTAGGATAAGTCCCCAACTAACTCTAAACAACTAAAATTGAAATAAGGTCTAATAAATCATAACTAAAATAAACCATCCTCAAATAATGAGGACACACAACAAGTGTAGATGAACTGGAAATGGAGTGTATCTAACTGCACAGTTGAGTCTAAGCATCAGGACCTACATCATAATAGAATTTAACACAAAAGAAAGGTGCATGAGTGGATAAGTCTCCTTGTCTAGGGATGTGTTGATGATGGGTACTTGATAAAAGGGTATGGATCTTGCTTATTTGTGTTTATAATTGCTAATATGACATGGGTCTAGTATTTTACCATAATTTAACTCTAAAATTAGTGGTTGCAAATATTGATTTAATTTACTTGATTGTGTTCTTGCTTGGGAAAGGGGTTCATAATTTCGGATGTGAAATTGCTAGTGGCTACTTGGGATTCCATTTAGATTGAGTCTAGAAATATCCCAATTCACCGGAAATACCCATTTAAGGGTCTAAGCTAAAGATAGTATGACCTCCCCAAGCCTATATTGGTTGGTTTATGCCTAAACAATGGTGCTTGAACAAAGATTGTCGGATAGATGATTGTGAGATCAAAAGATTACCATTCATGCCTAAAACCATTGCTACCTATGTTATTTAGTAAGAATTTACGCAATTGAGTAAGTACCTTGACCCGTGTTCGAGTCCAATTGGAAGCACATCCCTAGTCGTCCTCTTTCTTGTTTACACCTTATATTTACTTTATTGTTTGGTTTGGAACTGAATTGTGATAGATTCCCAATTCCCCCCTTTTTACATTATTTTTTGTTTGGATAATCTACTCTCATTGTGAGATCCTTTCTACAATCTCTTTGGCTAAACTACAATTCCCTGTGAAATCGACCCCGAGTAATATAAATTTTGTTTTACTTAACGATCGCTATTACCTCCATCTTGGAGAGTACATTTGAGTGTTATATAAATATGGGCTCCATTGATATCTCACACAGCTGTAGCGCTGTGATGAAAAGTAATATTGCTACAAAACGGGAAGACCCAGGTGCATTCATTATTCCTTGTACTATTAGGCTATTTGTATTCCATAAAACCTTGTGTGACTTAAGGGCAAGAATCAACTTGATTCCCCTAGTGATATTCAAGAAGTTAGGATTTGGCATGTCCAAACCTACTCCCATGCGACTACTCATGGCTGATCAGTCCATCAAGCGACCAGTAGGAATTTTATTTGACGTGTTGGTCAAGGTTGATAAGTTTATTCTCCCGACCGACTTTGTGATATTGGATTGTGAAGTGGAAATTGAGGTGCCCATTATATTGGGGTAACCATTGTTGGCTAGGGGAAGAGCCTTAGTAAATGTTGAACTCAGAGAGCTAAAGTTCTGAGTAGGAAGTGAGATATTGACATTCAATGTTTGCCAACCCACAAAGCCTCCGGATGAATTGCGGGTAGTCTGGGTGATCGATGTTAAGGGCAAGCTAGATGATGCCCTTGAGGAGTTTGAATTGGTCAAGACACCTAGGTTTAAGGGGTTGCTAAGGTGGAAACAAGATGATGTGTTAAGGATGTTGATAGAGCAATTCTCCTTCTTGGGGTGGGGCCACACCAATCAGATTGGCATACTATCTGACAATGACTAAGGTTTGAGGTACTATTGTCGAGCCGCGACATAAAATCAAGCGCTTTTTGGGAGGAAATCCAAGTATTTTTACTTTGTTTTTAGTTGCCTTTTGTTGTTTTTGGTTTATTTTAGGAATGCATGGAATTAAAAAATGACAAAGTAGAAAAATGAGACAAAAGGGGATATGGGGATGGTCATGCGGTTTGCACCAGCTATTTTGTGCATCACATAGGCCACCGCATCCCAAAGTAGTGAACTGAAGGTAAAATTAGAAGTTGGAGGTGACGTGCGCTGGGCTGTGCATTTTACACGAGTCCTTGTGCACATCGTACCTTCGTCGCACGCCATAACAGAAAGCTGGGCCTAGTTTGGGGGTTTGATAAGTCAGTAATCTACCAACTTATTGAGCTTTTAATAATGAATTATTTCCATGTTTTGATAAGATTTAGAGGTTCTTATGGCCTTTATTGACATGAATGCAGGTACTCTTGGTCAAAGATAGAAAATAAGGAATTGGACCCAATGGAGCTTAAAAGGAGTTGAAGTGTGAAGTGACATAGTGAGATGAAGATTCTGCCTTGAGGTGCGGACCTCGTGCAACACGTTCAACCCTTGGTGTGATCCGCACCTCCCTTTGCATGAATGCTCAGAAGAAGAGAAGAATCTATTAAGGGGGTGCAACTCTCGTACAACATGCACAAGGCTTGGTGCGAACTGCACCCCACTTTGCACGAAGCTGCAAGTATGAGCCAAGTATCTAGTCCACTAAAGCAGAGCTATGCGATGCGCACAATAAGACGTGTGAATCGCACGTCGCGGTGCATAGCTCCCGAGGGGAAATTTTGTCCACTTTTGTATGACGCTTTGGGAACATTATTAAACCCAATTTGGGCATAGTTTTTCATAGTTTCGGATAGTTTTCAGGTTTGGAAGCAAGATTCTCTTCTAAGGCAAGAAAGAGAGTTTCAATTCATTCTCTCAATCTTTAACCTTGGACTTGTAAATTTGAGCTTGAATATTGGATTCTTGCTACAATTAATGAAAAGGAATTTGAATTTTCCTATGGGTATACTTTCTTATTCCTTTAGCACGAGTGGCTAAGTCTCCTTTTCTAGGAATGTGTTGATGATAGGTACTTGATAAAAGGGTATGGGTTTTGCTTATTTGTGTTTATAATTGCTAATATTACATGGGTCTAGTGATGTTACCATATTTTAACTCTAAAATTGGTGGTTGTGAATATTTATTTAATTTACTTGATTATGTCCTTGCTTGAGAAAGGGGTTCATAATTTCGGATGTGAAATTGCTAGTGGGTACTTGGGATTCCATTTAGATTGAATCTAGAAATAGCCCAATTCGCCAGAAACACCCAATTAAGGGTCTAAGCTAGAGATAGTGTGACCTCCCCAAGACTATATTAGTTAGTTTATGCCTAAATAATGGTGCTTGAACAAAGACCATTGTATAGATGATTGTGAGATCGAAAGATTAACATTCATGCCTAAACCAATGCTACCTATATTATTCAGTAAGAATTTGCGCAATTGAGCAAATACCTTGACCTGTGTTTGAGTCCCATCAGAAGCACATTCTTAGTCATCCTCTCTCTTGTTTACACCTTGCATTTACTTTATTGTTTGGTTTGGAATTGAATTGTGACAGATTCCCAATTTTCCCTTTTTACATTATTTGTTGTTTGAACAATCTACTCTCATTGTGAGGTCCTTTCTACAATCTTTTTAGCTAAGCTACAATTCCCTGTGGGATTGACCCCAACTCGCGTTGGGCAATATAAATTTTGTTTTGCTTAACGGTCATTTTTACCTCTATCTTGGAGAGTACATTTGAGCGTTATCAACTGTCATGAAGTAGCGCCCAAAAACATGTTCAAAAACCCAAGAGAAAAGCGTAATGTAAGACTAGAAAAATAGTGTGTAAAATATTGACTAAAAAGTGTATGCAAATACCCTAAAAAATTCTATTTATAGTCTAGTACAAACCAAGTCCTGATTGGTCTAGGAAAAGAACACTCGTCATCCCGCACGGACGAGAAAATGGTCCGTAATGGACCATTTTGGTGGTTGTTATAACTTCATTCATTTGGATTCTCACTGCTTTACTGGAACAGTCACCCTAACAGACCATTTCTATGGATAATAATCCATAACAGGGACGGTTATAACTTCAATTTCTACTTCAGCTTCTGTTTTTGACTTGAGATCCGGCGACTTTGCCTATGGCTCGTAACTCCTCAAATGATTCGTAAAGAGATCTGTTTTCAACATTTTTCCTTCTTCTCTTGATTCATGTCAAATTTCCTAAAACATAAACAAAGCACATCAATTTGCACTATACATACTTGAAAACTACAAAACTTCTTCATTAAAAAGCATCAAATGTGTCGTGAAATCCTAGCACATCAACACCCCAACTTAGAGATTTTGCTTGTCCTCAAGCAAATAAAACAAAACAACCACATGACTATGAACAATACCAAATGATGTTTACCAATCAGAAAACCCAAGATGTCTACAACAATTCTATCAAGTAACTACAAGCATGTTCTCACATCAATTTCCAATACCATTTTTCAAGCCAAAGTGCATACAAACATCATTCTAAAATTGAAGGATCCACATATGACATCATATTATCAAGAAACGACTATGTATGTTAAACAGTGAAATCAGCTTATCCTGTAGTCAATCAGAAATCACCATGTGCCCTCACTTTAGACCAAAGTCCCATGTTTTACCGTTTATGCACACTAGAGGGACTGTAAGACAAAGAAGAAGAGAAAATACTCACACTCCCAATGAATTATACATGAAACATTAGCTGAACCATAATCTTGCCTTAGTGTGATGCTCTACTAATATAAGAGAACCTAGGATCAAATAGGACTTTTACTGGTTGTAATGTAGGCTAAGGGACGGGTAGGATTCATTTGGCTCAAATAGTGGCTACCCTCCCTAAGCACTTTAAATACACGCCTCATATTCATTCCACCTATTATAACTTATTTTCTTTCCTTTCTTCCTTCACACCCATTATAGTTAAGCGTGTTCAGAGGCATTGGCAAAGAGAAATTTTATTAAGCATCTTATTTTTTATATTGCTCAATGACAACATTGTTTTTCATGCACCCTCACTCTTCTTCTCAGCTTTTCATCATTAAACCCTTTCTTTACCCCTTCCTTCTTTTCAACATGTCTTTACAAGTGCGTAGGAGTCTCTTTGGATCAAATACATTAACTTAGAATAAAAAGGGGTTAGGCTTTATATGTGGTTTCCAAAGAAGAGGTTAAAGGCTCAATGGGACACACTAGGGTCATGCATTGGGTAGGTCAAACGAGGAATGAAAATGGGTTAATCAAAGAAGTGCCTAAATTATTTCCTAGTTTTAACTTTCCTCATTTCACGTTGCACACACACTGGGCAAGTTCTAGACATTAAGATGCAGCATGGATCAAGCAATTCCTAACACACGGGGCACATGGTTTTAACTGTTAACTACCAATTTAACGGACATGCTAAACTAAACACAATCATTAGCCTCAATAACTATAATGTCATATACAGAGCCAAACAAGTCAGAGTTTCAGTTCATTGCACATACTCAACAAAATTTTGGGGAGGGATCACACTTTGCATAGTAACACAACATGCTTCTATTTATAAGACATCATTTCTTAAGTCATCCTGGTTTTCTTCAATTTAAATAAAACAACTACCTATTCTACACATGCCGATTCAACAAGAAATGAAATACCCTTGGGAAGAGAAGTTGACAAGAGAAACTCAAGGGCAGACATACAGACAGTCCCAACCCCCACTAAAAAGATTTGCAGTGTACCCAATGAAAAAATAATAAAGCAAGGGAAAAGGAACTTACCTGCGGTGCCTTAGGCACTGCAGTGTGGAGTATACATATAAGCTGCATCAGTAGCCGGGCATGAAGGTAGAGGAAGGACAGTGGAGTCGCCTATTGGATCAAGATCTACAACACCTGGCGTACTGGATGATGTAACCTCCCCTCCAGGATTAGTCATCTAGGCCAAAGGCTCTTGCATACTCAGCCTAATTAGTCTGTGTAATGACCCTTCCGGTCATTTCCACGTATAAGTTTTGAAGTCAAGCAAATCGACAAAAGTTATCGTAAGTTCTTTAATAAATTTCTTGAACTTTGGGTAAAATGTCTCTGGGCTTTTCTCCCAATATATAAAGAGTTAGAAGTCCCCCGAAATACCAAATCGAAGGTCTACGATTCTAGTTTCCAACGCACAAAACCTCACATCCAACTGATCTCGGAGTAAAAAGTTATGACTGTTTTACCGCGGACTGTCTGGCAGAAAACGGGTTACGTACCGGGTCGCGAACTGGGTCGGGTTAAACTCGATTTAAGCCTCAACTTCACGTTTTAAAACGCCATTTCAGTTCCGAAACAGTGATAAAACATAAGGGAGGATCCCGAGAGAATTCTTGAGTAACAAAATCGTGCGTAGGTGAATTACGAGCCTAAGCTTAAGAATTTTATTAGCATCGTGCGTGTATTTGAAAATATTTTATTTAAAAGTTGAATTTGGTAAAAATTATATTATTATTGCCTTTTCAAAATATTTTAAAGGTTTATGAAAAATATTTTTTTACGAGATAATTGTATATGTATTTATTTTATAAGGTTTTTATACACCGTAATATTTTAACGGAGATAGTAAATTTAATTATGTTGAAAATTATTATTATAATATAGTAGGTTTTGTTTGAAATAATTTTCTATGAATTATGGTATATTTAAAATATTATATTTATTTTACCATGAATTTATTCAATACCCGAGTACGTACGTAGCAGGGATCCACCTATCATTAATTAGATAAGGGGAGGTGTGGTGTTGACACACCCCCCCCCCCACGTGGAAACCAACTGAGGTGGTAGGCAATTGCTGCCAAACTTAAGGCAATTGTTGCCTAACTTACATTATACTTCTATATCTATTGCTTTCTATTCACTAAAAGCATTGGAACAATTTGCAATATTAATGGCTTCCAACATTCATATTACTCCTTTAGCATGTAATCTTCACTAATTATGATTGTACGATTAATTCACTATGCACAAATAAAGTTTTTTGAGGGGAAAGTTGTTTTGGCGCAACACTCGGTCAACAAAAGAAAATCAATTATCTACGTCAAGTTATTCCATCCCAAATCCGATTCAGATTTAGTTTTAGATTTTCTTGGAGTGGTTCGAGCTTGGACATCGTTGTTCTAGCAGCTTGTCGTCGGACGACAGGTAGGTTATGGTTTATTTTTCCTAGACTCCGCATATATAGAATAAAATTGTATTAATGGGCATCCTTGGGTTGGTTTATTAGGTTGGTACCACAGACCTCGATCGATTTATTCATGTCCGCCTACTTTTGTTCCTCCGTTGCTTGTAGTATTTGCCGATATATTTATTTACCCTTGTGGTCCTGTGATGCCTTGTTGACTCTGGAACATAGAAGGTGGGATTTTGGGAATGTCCGCGAGTCCCGGGAATAGAATTATCCTTCTAGGCTGGTTATGCTTGCTGAGTAGCTGTGGGCCTGTGCAGGGTCGATAGGTTGATTGTGAGCTGCTGCGCAGCTATTGTGTGTGATCATACCATTTCCATGCATATAAAGAGGTTTTATCCATGTTTTACTATGGTTTTGGCTTCGGGCCTACTGACACTATTTTTTAAACCTTGCATGGCCCCGGGGGTCTGTTTTTTATGGAAATGATTTGGAAATGGTTTGATTTAACTTGTGAATATTTTTGGGCAAGAAAGTAAAATTATGTTTAAAATCATCAGTTTTACTATTATCACTAGACTCGGCAGGGCTGGGGTGCTAGTTGAGTTTTCTTGTTACTTGAGATAATTTTTAGCCTCGGTCGGACCGAGCACCTGAGATGACTTTTTACTGTTTAGACCCAGTTACGCCCGGGCACCCTTGGAGGGGTTTTTAAGACATTTTCCTACTACTTTAGTCCTGGACAGGGTCTGGGCATTGCATATTCGAGACTAGGTCTCTATTTTGATACCGGACTTGCTTCCGGACGACATGTGTTGATACTGAGTTTTAGTATGGGGTCTGGGACCTCCATGGACCTTGCCATCCGGGCCAGGGGCTACGGGCTGCGTGTGTCGGATGAGGGGTATACGGTGGAGTAGAGGTATACGGGCAGTGTCCTTCCATGGAACCTACCTGCTGGGCCGGATCGGCGCCGGAGGAGGTACATACAGAGATACCATGGCACTTGAGATCTTCATGCATCATATCATTCATGGTTCGAGGTTCCACCCTTGTTTGCTGTTTGCTGATTGTACGCTCCGGTAGTATGGGATGCCGGAGGGTTTGTTTTCACTTGTTTGTGTTCATCGGTTGTATGGGCGGCCGAGGGACTGTAGGTAGACTCTTTCTATTTACTTGTAGAATTATTCCCTGTTACGGTTAATTATGAAATTGGTTACTGCTAGACTGTTAGATGCTGGGTGTGAGATTGATATGATTAGTTAGGCTTGATTCATGTCTCTGAGCATGCCTATTATTACTATTCTCTCTTCTTCTTACACTTGAGGTTACCGGTATACCGTCCATTTCGTAAACTTATTTTGTATACACTGTTGTTGCAAGGACCCCAGGTGCGTTATTTCTTACTTTCACCTGTGCCTATGGTGTGTATATTTTGCTTACTAGCCTCATATGTGGTTCTGTTGATTTCCCTCTGGGCTGTTGCTGTGTATTCGTTGATTATGTGCTGCCTTGACTTCTAGCTCTGTCTATTACTAGCTTTTTATCTAATAGTTGGCCGAGTGACTATTGAATGAATTACTTGGGGTTAACAATATGCTTGGATTTGTGCTCGCTACCCTGCATCTTTGGGTGCAGATCCTAGCGTGGGCCATCGCCGTTAGATCGTTGTGATTCGTGCTTGGAGATCTGTTGGGAACTACTTCAGGCTGAGGGTGAGCTCTTGGCGATCGGAGCTTAGCTTTAGTTTATCTTTTACTTCATGTACTCTATTACCATTCAGAGACATCTGTATATATAGTTTTGGTTTATTTGCACTCCATGTATGTAGTTTGGCTCTGTACTATGATACAGGTCTTGGGGTTTGATTTAATTTCCGCATATGTATATATTTATATCCCTGTTATCTATTTTATTCGTCTTGTTCCCTTTTTGCTAGATAGTAGCCCATTACTAACTGTTCTGGGCTACGGGAATTGGTCCGCCTACTGGGGGGTTGTAGGCGCCATCATGACCGAGAAATCGGGTCGTGACAGTATTGGCCTTAGGTAAATGAAATTCATCCATGCAGACTTGTAGTTATACCAATTGTACGTTTGAGGCCTGTGTTCCATTGACAAGTTGATTGGTGTGTGCAGGTGATCTGCAAACCATTCAAAAGGATCCAAGACTTTTTTGATAGTGAATCTTGAATACTTAATAAATTCGGGATTATTTTCATCCCTAGTGTGTTCAATCTCTATGGAATCAGAATCCACTAGAATGGCCTCATAGTATCTTCTTGTTTTGAGTGGATTCTCATTATCCACATAATTTGAGTTGGTATAGCAAGGTCTGATCAAATCAATTGTATCAGCATTGCTAAATTCTTTGTTTAGTGCCATCAGTGGTAGTACCTGTGAAGTAACAAAATCAAAAGCCTCTTCTTTTGGCTTTGTTACTGGGATAGTTTTAGCTAACTCTGGGTTAACTTCTTGGGCAAAGGATTTTGGAACCTTCATGGTGTAGCTTTATTTGACTTGTACGGAGCTAGAAGATGCTTCTTGGTCAAAAGGTTTTGTTGTTTTTAGACTGAGAGTCTTTGGTTAAGGTGGACAAGACAACTTTGGTGGTTGTATTGGAGAAGGTAGTCTTGGATAATCTTCTAGCGCAGTGAATTTATTTTGGAAGGTCAATAATGGCCTTTGTGGGGTTTCAGGTTTAACTGGAGTTAATGGGGCATGGGTAAATGGTCTAGCCATTTTAGCTTTGGGAGGCTGTTCTCCCTTGGAGGCGGTGGTTGGCCTAAACGGCCTCATGCTTACCCTGCAAAAATTCATGGGTTAGGAAGTCTGGTAGAGAATTATCTTCTCCTTTAATAAAATCAATTTTAAAATCAAAGCTGGATAGTAAGGCTTGCCACTTGGCAAAAATCTGTTTTGAAACAAGATTTTTAACATCTTTTTGTAAGATTTCTTTGGCAGATTTGCAATCTAATCTAAGTAGAAATTCTTTATTAATAAGATCATCTTGAAACTTAGTGATACATAGCACTATAGACAAGATTTCTTTTTTAACAGTTGAATAATTTTTTTGTGCGGAATTCCAGATTCTTGATGTAAAACGAACTAGTTGTTCTGTAGATTCAAGATCTACTTTTTGTTTAAGGATTCCTCCATAACCTGCTTCAGAAGCATCAGTTTCAACAATCATAAATGCATTGGGATTGGGGATTCCAAGATAGGGAATGGTTTGGACCAAAGCTTTAATTTGAATTACAGCTTGGGTCTGATCAGTACTCCAAGGGACTGGATTTTTTCTAAGCCTTTTATAGAGGGGCTCGCAGACTTGTCTGACTTTTGGGGTGAATTCAGCAACATAATTAAGGCTTCCTAAGAATCTCTGAAGTTGGGTTTTGTCAGGGATTTCATTGGGAAATTTAGAAGAGAATTCTATAGCTCTGCAGATAGGTTTATAAGCTCCTTGATAGAGGTAATGACCTAAAAATCTAATGGTAGTTTGGAAGAGCTTGATCTTTTTGGCGCTAACAACTAAATCATTATTCTTGACAATCTTAAAGAAAGTATTGAGGTGTTTAAAATGAGAATCTATGTTCTCAGAGAATATTAACACATCATCTATATAAACAATAGACATATAACTGTAATCATTGAATATGGAATTCATGATATTTTGAAATTCAGAAGGGGCATTCTTGAGCCCAAATGGCATGACATTCCATTCATACTGTCCAAAAGGGACATTGAATGCAGTTTTATACTTATCTTTTTCAGAAATCTGGATCTGCCAGAATCCTGATTTCATATCAAATTTGCTAAAGATGTTAGCTTTGAAAGTCCTTTTTAAAAGGTCTCTTTTGTTAGGTATGGGATACCTTATCCATTTTAAAACGGAGTTTAGGGGTTTATAGTTGATCACCAGCCTTGGTGCTCCTCTTTCTTTCTCTTCGTTTTTGTTAACGTAGAAAGCAGAACAACTCCAAGCTGATTTAGAAACCCTGATAATTTTTTTGTTTAAAAGAGTAGTAATCTCTTTCCTACAAAATTCCATCATTTCATGATTCATTTGAATGGGCCTCGCCTTAGTGGTGATGGCTTGTTCATTGAATCCTTCAATGTATGGGAGATCAATAATATGTCTTTTTCTTTCCCAAAAAGTATTCGGAAAATCAGAACATATTTCTTTTTCAAAAGTACTCTGAAGATCAGCTATCTTACTAACCATCTCCGGGGTTTTTAAAATCTGTTCGATTTTCTTTACACTGATTTCATCTTTTAAGAAGGTGACATGCTGTGACAGATTATTAATACGGAAAACTGTGTTTTCTCTTATAAAATTACTTTCATCTTGTGAAAGGATTTTGATAAAAGGAAAATGTAAATTTTTTCCCAGAATAGTGGTATTAATACCATCTAAGTCAGTAAAATAAGGTTTTATCTGAGTGATGAAAGGTATACCAAGAATAATATCTTCATTGATATCTTCTGTTATTACAAAATCATTTGTTAAACAAATGTCGTTATTGCAAATATGAGCTTTAGAAAGCTTATAGTTAATTTTCAAAAGTTCTCCTGTAGCGGAGTAAAATTTTGAAGTAATTTTTTGCAAATACTTAGTTGGTACAATACCTTTTATTATGCAGTTACGATCTACACCACTGTCAAGTAAACTACTTTGTTAATTACAAAATTCTTATCAATAATAATTTTGATAGGAATATGATGACTCTGAGGTCTTATTGACGAAATAACAGTCACTCCTGGAGTTCCTGAGGACGAAGGGTTGTTACCTGTGTCAAAAGGTTCAAATAGATGGTCATTGTTGACCGGATGGTCATCATCATGATCTTGTGAAGACTCATGGTCTAAATTTGGTTCTTGCAAAGGGATCTTTTAAGAACCTGATCTGTAAGAACATCCATTTCAACCTTCCCTAGTCGACATTTGATATCTCTAATCTCTTGTTTGAGACTAGAAACTTCATGACGGAGGTCAGAGATAGATGGTTCTGAATGATTATCAGAACGATTCATGACTTTCTTCATACTAAAAGGTTCAACAACTGGTTGATTTTTTGGTTTGTCCATGTTGAGGATAATTGCCTTGAGTTCTAGGAGGAAGCAATTCCTAGCTTCATCATCGACAATATGTTGGATAACATCAAAAAGAGCTTCTTTATAATGGTTTGAAAGTACTCGAATGGTCAGGGGTGTGATATCACAAGTACAGAAAGTTTCAGTACAAGTGCAATCTTTTCCTGATTGGCTTTTATTAGTTTCATAAAGAAGATTAATGTCTTAGTTGTCACTGTATTCATCAGACGAGTCTGAGGATTCAGAAAAGGTTTCATCGAGTATAGCAAGGAGCTTTTCCTTGGTATCATTATCGATGTTAAGAAGATTAATTTTCTTCTTTTTGGTTTTTGATCGACAATCGGTAGATTTGTGACCTGCTTTGCCACATGTCCAACAAACATCTACTCTGGAATCTTTGGGTCTTTTAGATCTGAATTTCTTTCTCTTAGATCTGGTAGAATCATCCCTTTTTTGGGATTTCTTCCTGTGAAATTTCTTTTCACTTTTGTGCTTTGTTGCTTTATCTGGGGGGGTGATAAAGCCAAAATCTCTGCAGAAACTTCCAAGTTCTCTTTTGGAAGAGATTGTTCTTTTTTAAGCTGATGCTTAAGCTTGATATCTGTGCAGAGTTCTAGTCCTACAATGTTGATGGTGCTAATTAAATCACCATAGGTAAGGTTGTTGTAGGGGATTTGACCGTTATTGCGATCTTGAATCTTTGTCCTAATTTTATCGGCAAAGAGGGGAGGTAAACCACTAATGAAACGTTCCTTCCAGAAATCCAGATTGCAGTCTGGGCGGATCATAACTTTCCTAAGAAAAGCATGCTTATAATGAATGAAGTCGTTCAAGGTAGGACAACTTAGGTTATTCAGGATTTGGAGGCTCCTATCTTGGAATAGTTTTGGTTCGCCAATGAAATGTTTAGCGATATGGTATAAGAGGGTAGCACAAGCATCTTCTCTGGTGATTTGAGAAGTAGTCTGGCTGGTGCCTTCTACCTTAGCAACTGTTTCCGTTATAGTCGCATTGATAATAAGATGCTTAATATCATCTGTACAATAGTTGTCCCACCAATGTTTTAACATTCCAGTGAAACCTGCATCTATTATAGATGCGACATCTTTATCAGTAGAACCTCTTAGTTTATAGGCTGTTATGGCAACTCCCATCTCGTGGAGTTTGTTGTAAACTTGATGCTCAGCTAGGCCATCAATATTCCATTCTGTGATACTCCTTCCTTCATGGGATGAAGTGCTTAAAAAGGCATTTTCTTCATACTGAAGGTCTGGGAAAGAAGGTTTATTATGATAGTTTTTCATATTATGAAAACGATCATTGGAAAGTCTTTGTAAAAGAGTGGATTTCTCCTGATCTGGTTTTTCTTGTAGGGTGGAAACTTTCTTACCATCTTTTTTGGAGATGTTGAAGTTGTTAAGCTGGGCATTGATTTTCTCAATGATACTTCCTGTAACTTCAAAGGTATCAGTAAGTTTCGGGAATTTCTCTTTGGAAAATTCTGGGATTCTAAACCCTGGGTAAGTTTCTATTTTGGGGCTATCTGAAGTAGAAGCCGGGGTTGGTCTACCACTTAAGGTTGGTTTGGTATCTTCTATCTGTCTGGAAATGACATGAAGGATTTGGTTTGAGTAGTTGTTTTGCTCTACTACTCTGTCTATATCTGCAGTTGTTAATAAAGCTCCAGTCTTATCACTTTTCTCTTTGAAAGGAGAAGCTTTAATAACGATCCCGGCAATAGGGATGTTAATTCCCTCTAGAGGAGGAGTAATGGACTCAACAATCCTGTTGGATGTAGTATACCATTTGGTAATGATAACCTGCAATGACTCGACGCAATTTTCGATTTTGCCTGTCATTTCAAACTATCTGAAGAATTCGATTTCACAACCGATTCTTCTCATGTCTTTCATCCACAAATCTCTAAAGGATTCTCTTTGCTTAAGAGTATAGGTGGTAGCGTACCACTCTCTTTTTATTTGATTGTGTGGATGATTCCATTGATTTTGCAGAATGCTGGGGTTGGGCTCGAAGACCTCTTTTGTTTTTAGCATTCCCAGCCAAGCAGGTTTTTCTGCAGGTGGTTCCATATCGCTAGCCGAGGGGCTACCTAGAAGGTTTTCGTAGAAGACTTTAGGGATTTTTTCGGAGAAGTCTACTCCAGTGACTTTTCCTTTGTCATTGTCATTAGAATGACTTTGACTGTCTTCTTCCTCCGGGGTTTTTAAAGAGGGTTCCGGCCTTGGGACGGATCTTGTAGGACCCGATGTTGAAGGACGGGAAGAGGTTGATCGTCTATAAGACGAGGATCTCGAATTTTCAAGGAATTTGAGGTTAATTGATCCATCAGGGAATTGAATGACCCTTTCGATTTGATGTCTCTCAGAGTGAGACGAGGAGGGTAATGTGATGGCATCAAAATGCCAATCACTGCTAGAGAGGATATCGTTCCATTTCAAAAGGCGTGGAACAAAGATAGTACTATGGTTATGGTTAGCTTCCATAAGCATGGTTTCACCTCTCGGGCTTTCAATTCTGGCTTTGGGTGCATGGGTTGTTTTCATAAGCCTATAATAAACTCTGTAGATAATGGCTATCTCACGAGTATTGGCTTTACTGTTAAGGTTCTTGGTTTTGACATTAAGTGTCAAAGAATCCATGACATTAGGATCATTAATATCAACGGAGAAGTTAGGATAACAATTAAAGTATACCAGGACATCGGCTAGGTTACTTTGTAATACTCCTAACAAAGGGTCATCGAAATTAAGAAACCTGTCATCTCTAAGGAGGACACAAACAGGTATATCAAGACCTTTTCTGAAAAGAGGCTTGACAGCCACTTGCACTAAACCGATATGCAAATAATTAAAATTATTTTTATAACGATTTATATCGTTGCTTTTAAGTAGTTTAATAATTTCTAAAGAATTATTGATGGCAAAAGTAGATTCACAAGTCTTAATATTATGACGAGTGACATAACTAAAATTACCTAGATGGTAAATCTTTTTGAAAGGTTCTTCTGGTAAATTCCAGTTTTGTAAATCATTTTCGAGTTTAGCAATCTTAGTTGCTTGGGAAGATAAGTTGATACTATTTAAAATATGTTGGTTGTTTTCCATAAAAAATTTCGAAGATACTGTCTAATGGACTTACAGTACTTAATTATTCTAGTAAGTAAAAATGATAAGAAAGATAGACATGAAAGCTTATATAGAATATTATAACAAGTATCAATGATCTTCATACAGTTTCTAAAGTAGGGTCTGTTGGTCTAACAACAGTTCTTTGCAATACTCCTAACAGAGAGTCATCGAAATTAAGGAACCTGTCATCTCTAAGGAGGACACAAACAGGTATATCAAGACCTTTCCTAAAAAGAGGCTTGATTCATGATTCATGATTTGCCTCATGCTAAAAGGTTTTTAATCCGCATTACCTTAGGAACCTTTTTATGGTATCAGAGCCAAGTTTGGCGGTATATATCCTTAGCATGATCGGCTAAGCATATATATTGTCTAAGGCATGACTAAATTATTTGAATAAGTATGTGATAATTTAGTTTAGAGTGATAGTTTGTATAATATTATTATTTCATTTATCATGTTCTTTGATATTGTTTCTATACCTGGTGTGAGGCATTCGTTCTTTCTCATGAGTATGAGGTAACCGATTAATATACCGTTCTACTTTTATAGAGAAAATGGAATGTTTATCCGCATTAGATGAACGATCAATCTTTTTGAAGTTTGGCTATTTTACTAACCATCTGAAAGTATTCGAATGGTTTGGCTGGTTTTTTACATCTTTTTGCAAGATTTCTTTGGCAGATTTGCAATCTACTCTAAGCAGAAATTCTTTATTAATAAGATCATCTTGGAATTTATAACAACACATAGCACTATAGACAAGATTTCTTTTTTGACAGTTGAATAATTTTTTTGTGCGGAATTCCAGATTCCGGATGTAAAACGAACAAGTTGTTCTGTAGATTCAAGATCTACTTTTTGTTTGAGGATTCCTCCATATCCTGCATCAGAAGCATCAGTTTCAACAATCATAAAAGCATTGGGATTGGGGATTCCTAGACAAGGAATGGTTTGGACCAAAGCCTTAATTTGAATTACAGCTTGGGTCTGGTCAGTACTCCAGGGAACTGGATTCTTTCTGAGCCTTTTATAGAGGGGCTCGCAGACTTGTCTGACCTTTGGGATGAAGTCAGCAACATAGTTAAGACTTCCTAAGAATCACTGAAGCTGAGTTTTTTCAGGGATTTCATCGGGGAATTTGGATGAGAACTCTATGGCTCTGCAGATAGGTTTATGAGCTCCTTGGTAGAGATCATGACCTAGAAATCTAATGGTAGTCTGAAAGAGCTTGATCTTACTAGCGCTAACTACTAAACCATTATTTTTGACAATCTTAAAGAAAGTATTGAGGTGTTTAAAATGAGAATCTATGTTTTCAGAAAATATCAATACATCATCTATATAAACAATAGACATATAACTGTAATCATTGAATATTGAATTCATGATATTTTGAAATTCAGAAGGGGCATTCTTGAGCCCAAATGGCATAACGTTCCGTTCATATTGTCCAAAAGGAACATTGAATGCAGTCTTATACTTATCTTTTTCAGAAATCTGAATTTGCCAAAATCCTGATTTCATATCAAATTTGCTAAAAATATTAGCTTTGTAAATCCTTTTTAAAAGGTCTCTGAGAGAATTTCTGCTTAGAGTAGATTGCAAATCTGCCAAAGAAATCTTGCAAAAAGATGTAAAAAACCAGCCAAACCATTCGAGTACTTTCAGATGGTTAGTAAAATAGCCAAACTTCAAAAAGATTGATCGTTCATCTAATGCGGATAAACATTCCATTTTCTCTATAAAAGTAGAACCGGATATTAATCGGTTACCTCATACTCATGAGAAAGAATGAATGCCTCACACCAGGTATAGAAAAAATATCAAAGAACATGATAAATGAAATAATAATATTATACAAACTATCACTCTAAACTAAATTATCACATACTTATTCAAATAATTTAGTCATGCCTTAGACAGTATATATGCTTAGGCGAGAGGGAGAGAGAGAGGTTTTCAGAATATGATAATTTTCTGATGCCTATTACAAATGAGAAGTTCTCCTTTTATAGAGAAAATGGAATGCTTATCCGCATTAGATGAACGATCAAGATTTTGCCGACACTTTGGAAGGCGTAGATCTTGCCGACACTTTTGTGGGGGTACTTTTACTTTTTGTAAAGTAAAGATAGTGGGTTTATGTGGGCCCAAGTTTTGTCTTTTGGCTTCTCATTAGATGCCAGTTAAGAATAGTGAAATGCCTTTTCGGAAAAGTAATTCCGGCTTTGCCTCTACTTTTCCTCAAAGGTCCTTTTCCTATTCGTAATTGGGGTCCATGTAAGCCAAGGCTATACCTTTGGGCTGGCACATGTCTCCGTTGTCTTCACTACCACTTTCTGTGGATGCAACATCTTCAATCATTTTCATGATTTGATTTTCATTATATCTATCCAAGTTATTCAAAGCTTCCTCTAGCTTTTGCTTGAGTGCAACTTTTGATGAATTCTTGGATCCTTGGACTCTAGATGATGATGACGATGAACTCGCCTGATCTTTGGGCTTAAGAGCCGACCCTTTGACTAGTATTTGTTTGCACAAATAATTAATCCTGTCAATTTCATTCTTGGAGAAATCCCAGGAAATAATATAAGAAATCCTCTTCTGGATATGATATTTGCATAATTTAATATTCTCTGGTAACGTTGTAATTTCTTCTTTGGTTTGGAATTCTTCAAACCTGTTGAGAAATTGCTGGGGGAGGGATTCTTTGATTCCTCCAAATAAATTCCACCATTCGTAGAACCATCTAGGAATGATAGTCTTCATGACTCTTGCATCATACTTGACAAACCAAGTGTGTCTTGGCCTTAGATAGATGAAATTCATCCACGCAGACTTGTAGTCATACCAATTGTACGTTTGGGGTCTATGTTCCATAGACAAGTTGATAGGAGTGTGTAAGTGATCTACAAACCACTCAAAGGGATCCATGATTCTCTTGATGGTGAATCTTGAGAACTTGATAAGGTTGGGATTGTTTTCGTCCCTGTTGTGTTCAAACTCTATGGAACCAGTGTCTGCAAGAATGGCTTCATAGTACCTCCTTGTCTTGAGTGGATTATCATTATCCACATAATTTGCATTGGTGTAACAAGGTTTGATCAATGCAGTTGTACTAATATTGCCAAACTCTTTGTTGAGTGCCATGAATGGCAGTACCTGCGAAACGACAAAATCAAAATTTTCCTCTTTTTGTTTTGCTTTGGGATTAGTTTTTGTTAACTCAGGGTTAACTGCTTGTGCGAAGGATTCAGGAACCTTCATGGTATAGTCTTCTTTGACTTGTATGGAGCTGGAAGATGCTCCTTGGTCAAAAGGCTTTTTCAGACTGAGGGTCTTTGGCTGAGGAGGAAGGGACAACTTTGGTGGTTGTATTAGTGAAGGTAACATTGGATAATCTGCTAAAGCAGTAAATTTGTTTTGGAAAGTTAATAGAGGCCTCTGTGGGGCTTCTGGTTTGGTTGGAGTTGGAGGGGCCTGAGCGAATGGTCTAGCCATTCTTTCTTTGGGAGGCTGTTCTCCCTTGTTTGGCCTAAAGGGCCTCATGCTTACCCTGCAAAAATTCACGAGTTAGAAAGTCTGGTAGAGAATTTTCTTCTCCTTTAATAAAATCAATTTTAAAATCAAAACTAGATAATAAGGCTTGCCAGGTGGCAAAAATCTGTTTTGAAACAAGGTTTTTTACATCTTTTTGCAAGATTTCTTTGGCAGATTTGTAATCTACTCTAAACAAAAATTCTTTATTAATAAGATCATCTTGGAATTTAGTGATACATAGCACTATAGACAAGATTTCTTTTTTGACAGTTGAATAATTTTTTTGTGCGGAATTCCAGATTCCGGATGTAAAATGAACTAGTTGTTCTGTAGATTGAAGATCTTCTTTTTGTTTGAGGATTCCTCCATATCCTGCATCAGAAGCATCAGTTTCAACAATCATAAAAGCATTGGGATTGGGGATTCCTAGACAAGGAATGGTTTGGACCAAAGCCTTAATTTGAATTACAGCTTGGGTCTGGTCAGTACTCCAGGGAACTGGATTCTTTCTGAGCCTTTTATAGAGGGGCTCGCAGACTTGTCTGACCTTTGGGATGAAGTCAGCAACATAGTTAAGACTTCCTAAGAATCTCTGAAGCTGAGTTTTTTCAGGGATTTCATCGGGGAATTTGGATGAGAACTCTATGGCTCTGCAGATAGGTTTATGAGCTCCTTGGTAGAAATCATGACCTAGAAATCTAATGGTAGTCTGAAAGAGCTTGATCTTACTAGCGCTAACTACTAAACCATTATTTTTGACAATCTTAAAGAAAGTATTGAGGTGTTTAAAATGAGAATCTATGTTTTCAGAAAATATCAATACATCATCTATATAAACAATAGACATATAACTGTAATCATTGAATATTGAATTCATGATATTTTGAAATTCAGAAGGGGCATTCTTGAGCCCAAATGGCATAACGTTCCGTTCATATTGTCCAAAAGGAACATTGAATGCAGTCTTATACTTATCTTTTTCAGAAATCTGAATTTGCCAAAATCCTGATTTCATATCAAATTTGCTAAAAATATTAGCTTTGTAAATCCTTTTTAAAAGGTCTCTTTTGTTAGGTATGGGATACCTTATCCATTTTAAAACAGAGTTTAAGGGTTTATAGTTGATCACTAATCTTGGTGCTCCTCTTTCTTTCTCAGCGTTTTTATTAACATAGAAAGCAGAACAACTCCAAGGTGATTTAGAAACCCTGAAGATTTTTTTGTTTAGAAGAGTATTTATTTCTTCTTTGCAAAATTCCATCATTTCATGATTCATTTGAATGGGCCTCGCCTTAGTGGTGATAGCTTGTTCATTGAATCCTTCAATATGATGACTCTGAGGTCTGATAGAAGATATAACCGCACAACCGGGGTCAGAAGTACTGGGGCTAGCTGCATCTTCCACAGTTGTCAGAATGTTCTTCATCATCCTTGTCAGAATGTTCTTCATTCTCAGACTTATAGACATAAGCTTTGGCGTCATTAAGGACTTGGTTGGTGAGAGAATCTATTTCAACCTTATTGAGCCTTGTCTTTATGTCTTGGACTTCTCTTTTGAGACCAAGGATTTCGCCCTTAAGTTATGAAATGGTAGGTTCAGGGGTTTTCTCAAACTTAGCCATGATTCTCTTCATGCAAAAAGGCTCTACGGGAACTCTAGGTTCTCTAGTAGTTTGTCTAGACTGCTCTTGGATAAGCTTCTTAAGTTCTATGAGATTGCTTTTCTTGGCGTCTTGGTTATCAATATGTTGGATAACATCAAAGAGTGCCTCGTTGGGGTCACTAGATAAGACATGGATAGCAGGGGACTTATCGCAATGGCAGAAAGAGCCATGGCAATTGGAGCAGTCATCTCCTGATTGACTGGAGTCTGAATCATAAGATAGATCAATATCACTACCTGATGTATCAGAAGGAGTATGTGAGGACGAATATCCTTTATCATCATCAAGGATAGTAAAGAGTTGTTCTTTAGCTTGGTCAGAGATTTCAAGGAGGTTAATCTTTTTCCTTTTACCACCTGCCTTGCAATCTCTAGCCAGATGACCTGGTTTATTACAGTTGTAACAAACATTGGCCCTGGAATTCTTATGAAACTTATTCTTCTTGGAACTTTTCCGCGAAGAGTGTTTGGAATCATCGGGAGACTTTCGATGTTTCTTCCTATGACCTCTATGATCCTTAAGTTTCTTAGAGGAGTGCTTAGAGGGAGGGGTAATGGAGGTAAACCCGAAATCAGTACAGAAATTTCCTAACTCCTTAGTGGAAGAGGATTTTTCTTTCTTAAGTTGTTGTTTCAGCTTGATATCAGTACAGAGTTCTAGACCTACGACGTTGATGATGCTAGTAAGGTCACCATAAGTCATCTGATGATAAGGAATTTTACCATCACAACGATCTTGGATTTTGGTCCTGACCTTTTCTGCAAAAAGAGGAGGAAGATGCTAACAAATCTTTCTTTCCAGAAATCATTGTTGCAATCAGGTCTAATCATAACCTTACTGATAAATTGGTGTTTATACCAGATAAAATCATCTAACCTAGGACAGGTGAGATTGTTAAGGATTTGTAAACTCCTATCTTGGAAAAGCTTAGGCTCTGATAACAAATACAAACAGGATCGTGCAAAATGAAAAGGGAATATAAAAGCAAAGTAGCAGAAAATACTTACAAAAGATTTATTTATTTATTATTATGCCAGAGGGAAAACATTGTTACAGAGGAAGAAGAAGGGTAGGAATTTCTTTTTGGAAATTTCCGGATGCCTTTCTTCAGTAAGGGGAAGAGCTTTTATAAGCCCAAGAATTAATGCCTATCTATTAGATGGCAACAGGTGGACGACTCAGATCTTGCCGACAGTTTTGAGTGCTTATCTTGTAGATAAAGTAATGACA
Organism: Jaltomata sinuosa; assembly: GCA_003996215.1. Taxonomy (NCBI): domain Eukaryota; kingdom Viridiplantae; phylum Streptophyta; class Magnoliopsida; order Solanales; family Solanaceae; genus Jaltomata; species Jaltomata sinuosa. Next base: position 277,826 of record QJPP01000482.1, on the reverse strand, counting down.
ATCTTCTGATGATAGAGACCTTAGTCGATCCCATCTGTGAACAGTGGGATGCCTTTTTCAAAAGTAATTCCGGCCTTTGGCCTCTACTTTTTCCAAAGGTCATTTCCCTATTCATAGGAGGGGTCCTCGTCTTCCTGATCCATGTATGCTTGTGCAGTTCCTTTAGGGCTGCACATATCACCATTGATACTATTGTTCGACGAGGTTGCTTCATTGAGCAGTTCTAGAATATACTTCTGGTCAAACTGTTCCATATGGCTAAGTACAAAATTTAATCTTGCCTTTAGCTCTTCTTTAGTAGGACCAGTGCGTTCATCTCTTGCGGTCATGGACGGAGCATTGGTGTCCGTGATTTGGAAACCTTTCTTGGTTTTGGGAGTTGGGGATTTAGGAGCCCAACCTTTGATCTTGATCTCTTTCGTCAAGTGTTTGATTCTTGCAATATCAGTTTTCGCGAAGTTCCAACTGATAATATAAGAGATCCTTTTCTTAATAAAGTATTTGCACATTTTAATGTGCTCTGGAAGAGTGGAGATTTCTTCAACCTGTTCAAATTCATCGAATCTGTTGAGAAATTGAGTAGAGAGGATTTGTCTGTTTCCTCCAAAAATATCCCACCATTCATAGAACCATCTAGGAATGATAGATTTAATAAACTCTTGCCCATACTTGACGAACTAAGTATGTCCTGGTCTTAAATATAAGAAGTTTGTCCATGCAAACTGATAATCAATCCAGTTGTAGGTCTGAGGCCTATGTGATAACGCTCAAACTACACCTCAATTTAAGAAGCATACGCGATCGTTGTCAAATATATAACCCAACAAGGTTGGGGTCGAATCCCACAGAGAATATGGTGATGATTAAGACTTTAGTGAATTAGTTGACTATTCGTCAATCGTTTCCAGTAAATAAAGGGGGGGTTGTGTAACAAATCGTAAACAAAATAAACAATTAACTTATGGAAAAATCAGTAGGAGAGAATGAACTAGGGGTGTGTTCACCATGGCGTTGTAACAATGTCGATTTTAGGCTTAATTGGGTTCTTCCTATATGCTTGTCACGATGTGATTGCGTCAATTGTATCGTCTAAACGTCTCTCGACCAAATAAACAAATTTCCTTTTCTATTCTTTCGACCTCGAAAAGATGTGCTTTTTAGCTTAGCAATCCTAACATCAAGTAGAGTAATCCAGTTACGGCATTATTCTTTAAGACGAGAGTTTGTAGTCTCGAATCCTTGTTGTTAATCAAGTTTTCCCGGTTTAAATCTCTTTACTCAAGCAAACTAAACCTAGGCATGTTCTAATGTTTGCAACCACTAGAAAACGTGACATGAAGTATGATTAACAACGTGACAATACATATATCGAACCCAACGCTACCCGGAATCTATATTGCTACGTTTGCCGCCATGGCTCCCACAACCCTAGTTGCGGGAGTTTTAGTTACTCATGCTATAAAGAAAAGAGAAGAGAATTGAATTCATAATAAGGAGAAGAAGTTCTTACAATATAATGAAAACCACTCTTCAATCTCCAAGAACAAGAGAAACCAAGAACTCAAGAACGAATCAAGAACACAATTGTTAATTCAAGAAACGTGTTCTTGCTCTCGAAAACTAACTAAAAACGTGTTTGAAATAATGGGAGAGTAATAATTAACATAAACCTAACATAGGGTATTTATAGGAGCCAAAGAAACCAAATCCAAAACGGGCTAGGAATCCCCAAAACGCGGGTCGCCGCCTGAAGCTACTGCCTAAGCGTGACGGCCAGGCTTGACGGACCGTCAGGGCAGTGACGGACCGTCGCCTGGGCCGTCACTGCTTGGCAGCAACACTGCCTTAAGTTGACGGTCCCAGTGACGGACCGTCAGCCTTGTGACGGGCCGTCACTCAGGCCGTTACTCTTAGGCAGAATGTTATTTTTCGCGTATTTTCTTCCGTTTCCGTGTTTGCTTCCATTTCCTACAAATACAACATAAAAACATCAAAAACAACAATGGTTGCTTGAAAACGTACGATTGTTCTTAGTAAAAAGGAGTCGAAAGTGACGTAAATTAGCGTCACATCAACACCCTCAACTTAAAATGTTCGCTTGTCCTCAAGCAACCTAACATAAAACAATAATACGACTCAACTAAGAACACGAACTCATGTCTATAGCACTTCATGGTCAATCTAAACTTATTCAATTAAATCAGGCTCCCTCGTAGCACACGTATGTATGAAACACTAACTTGCAAGGATCCAAACATGTCATTCCGATATGATAAAATATTATGCATACACATACGCAGCTATCCTAACAATCAATAGACAATATAGACATCTTGGTGCCCTCACCACAAAGAAATCCCACACACAAGTTTTGGGACTAGGTAAGCGCTCACACTCACAAACGATTTCAAATAATGCACATGCGATACCATAGGCTTGCCCTTACTATTCTATTTCAGTTCTTCAGAAAGCTACTTAGGATCACTACAGGACTTGTATTTGCTTGTAATGAGGCTTCGGGTGCAGGTAGGATGCATTTAGGGGTTAGTGACTAAGCCCTCCTTGGAACCATTTATATCTTATCACCACATAACTTCACTTTATCCATCCTTATTCACCTTTTTATTTCCTTGATTCTAGATGCAGGTGCGGCCTCTTTATTGACAACTCTTTTTGTTTCTTTTTCGATCTTTTTCATTTTTCTTTATTTTTCTTTTCTTTTCTTAAGCGCACACCCGGATTTTCATTCTATTCAACAACAATCATTTCCATCCTCTTTTTCTTCTCCTTTACCACTGGAGTAGCCACCCTCAACTTAGGCTGATTGCCTACGTCAAGGTGCATAATGTCCATTGGTAGGACCAGGGCCAAAACAGGGTTTACCTCTATAGTAGCCACCCTCAACTTAGGTTGTTTTGCCTACGTTGAGGTGCACGATGTCCAAGGAAGGACCAGGGCCAAGATAGGGATTCAAAGTTAAACAGGAATGGTGACAGGTTATTGAAAGAATAAGGTCAATTACGGCTCAAACAGGGATCAAAAGGGATTATTTGTATTTGGACGGTCATATAGGCTAAGTGGACTGCATCAAAAAGGGCCTGCGATCCTTTCCTAAGCAACCAACTTCAAACTTAACAAAATAGACCGGGCAAGTTCTAGATGCATGCACAGAGTAAGAATTTATAACAATTAATCTCACACACTCTTAGCACCAAGAAACTATATCGCTACCAACTATCAAACAACCGCTCGGCTTAAGCATACTCATTCTAATCATATTCACACAATGACATTCAAGGATCCAGACAGTCAATCGTTTCAACATAAGCTCAAAACCAGAAATTTTTTTTTAAAGGGGCGCTACTTTGATAAGAAATCTCATGCTTTGCTATAGACACTAAAAAAAAAATTAAAACAACAACCTAAACATGCCGGTTCTACTAGATAGCACACCGGAGGGAAAAGAACTCGGCAACAAAAACCCTCGGTGGTGACTCACAGGTTTCCCAACACCCTCAACTTAGACTCATGCATTGTCCCCAATGCATATATGCGAAAGCTAAAAACTGTGAGAATAAAGGAATACCTGTGAAGTCGATATGACTCAAATTCTGGAATGATGTTGGAGACCGCCAGGGTCTCCAAAACAAGAGAACTCGATGGAGTGTGGCGTTCCAGCTTCCTCTTTGGGCTCCATCGCTAGTCGCGACAACTTCTTCGCTCTTTCCTTGCAGATTCTCTTGCGGTGTTTTCGCTTCCTTGATTTAATTTCACAGCCTGCCTCTACATATTTACGCTCTCGCGCCATACTTTTTACAACAGCTAGCGTCTCCACCAAACACTTCTCCTCAATGTGCACATCCGCAGGGGCTTCCTCAATGGCATTGATGACCGCGACCACTCTTATGTCACTTGGTCGCTTCATCAGTTTGGTCACATCGAACTTGACCAATTCATTGTTCAATCGGAAGGTCAGCTCGTTTTTCTCCATGTCAACCAACACTCGCGCCGTAGCTAACAATGGTCGTCCCAAGATGATAGGAACTTCAAAATCTACTTCGCAATCCAGGATCACAAAGTCAGCAGGGAAGATAAGCTTACCGATCTTCACTAGCACATCAGACAATACTCCAACAGGTCGTTTTATCGAACGATCAGCCATCATCACTCTCATGGACGTTGGTTTAGGAGGTCCCAAACCCAATTTGTCATACACTGCTAGCGGCATCAAATTTATACTAGCCCCAAGATCACACATAGCTCTTCCGAAGTTGAGCTTCCCGATAGTACATGGAACAGTGAACGCACCTGGATCTCCTTTCTTTTCCACTAATGATCTAGAGGAAATAGCGCTGCAGTGATGGAGGTTGTCTTCCGGCTCAAAGCTTACCGTCCGCTTCTTTGTAATCAAGTCCTTCATGAACTTGGCATAACCGGGCATTTGTTCTAGAGCTTCCACCAATGGTATGTTTATTGAAATCTCTTTCAACATGTTCATGAAGTTCAGGAACTTACCGTCGTCAGCTTTCTTTTTCAAACGCTGTGGGAACGGAGGTGGTGGTCGAGGCATCATCGTTGGAAGCTTTTCAGCTTCCTTGCATTTATTTGCGGGCTTTGGAGTGGCCTCTTCCTCTACCGCCTTATCATCTTTTGCAGCCTCACCTTGCGCATGAATTACCGGATGTGATTCCGGTAATATTTTTCCGCTTCTAGTGGTGATCGCCATGCAGCTTGCGTCATTTTTCGGATGGGTGGTGTCACTCGGCAAAGTACCTGGTTTCCTTGGGTTTAGAGATGCCGAGATGTGACCCACTTGCTGCTCTAGTTGCTTGATAGCGGTTGAGTGTGACTCCACTACCAGACTCAATGATGATAACTCATTACGCATTGCCTTTACCCCAGAGTCAGTCGATTCCACCTTAAGCAGCATCTTTGCCATCATATTCTCAAGTTTGGACGTCTCAGCCTCGCTGCCAGCTTTGTCCCGATTGCTAGGTGGTATATACAACCCACCTCTATCGGTGTTATTCCTCCAGCTTCCTTGGTCGCGATTTTTGTAGCCACCATTCTCATAGTGGTTTGGATAGTTCCGACCTTGGTTTCCTTGGCCATTGGCCTGGAAACCCCCCAAGTAATTTGCTTCCTCAGTCTCTATACCTTGGGAACCCACAGCTTGTACCTTCTCTATACTTCCTGACGTCAAGTGCCTTGTCAAGAGATCCAACTGCGTTTTTAGATGCGCCATGTCTTGGTCGCGTTCCTCCTCTCTTCTGCGCTGCTCAGCTGACATACCAACTGTATAGGTGCTAGCTGCAACCTCTGAATCTCGTGTGTGCCAGGCCCTGTTGGTCTTGGTGAGCCTGTCTAGAATAGCTGTGGCGTCGGCAAAAGTGCGACCCATAAACGCTCCACCTGCTGCGTTATCCAATGTCGGCTTGGTAGCCGAATTTAGTGCCCGGTAGAATGTCTGCATCAAGAATTCGTTGTTCAGCTGATGGTTGGGGCACTGTGTCAGTTTCTTCTTAAATCGCAACCAGGTCTCGTGCAGTGCTTCGTGCGGTTGCTGCCTGAAGTTGCTGATTTCGTCCCTCAACTGTATCATCCGAGAGGGAGGAAAGAACCTTTCTAGGAAAGCTCCTCTCAACTCTCCCCACGTTGCGATAGAGTCGGGGGTCAATTCTGTCAACCACAACGCTGCCTCATCAGACAGAGACAACGGAAACAATCTGAGCCTGATCGCTGTCTGACTCACTCCTGGCAGTTCGAACGATTTGCAGATCCCCACGAAATTCATCAAGTGCTGGTTTGGATCGTCACCAGCAACACCGCGGAACACTCCTCTCAAGTTCAACAGTTGGATCATCGTGCTAGTGATGTTGAACTTGGCTCCGGGCGGTAGCGGTGGAACAATAATGGCGCCCGTAGCGCCAGCTCCATCTAAGTCAAGATCCTCATCATTCCGTACCACATCATCCTGCAGACCACCAGCATTCAGATTTTGTTGGGCCTGCAGTTCCGCAGCGATCCTCGCTGCCTCTAGTTGTGCGGCCATATTCTGCCTCAATGTTCTCGCAAGTTCGGGGTCGTAAGGTACAATTTGTTCCCCCGAACCTCGGGTATTTGGCATGCACAACCTGTACCCTGTCCAAAAACAAAAACAACAAACAAAAATAAAAGCAAGAAATTATGACTAAAAGTCAACTAAACACACCAGACTTAATCAAAAATCGTATTCCCCGACAACGGCGCCATTTTTGATAACGCTCAAACTACACCTCAATTTAAGAAGCATACGCGATCGTTGTCAAATATATAACCCAACAAGGTTGGGGTCGAATCCCACAGAGAATATGGTGATGATTAAGACTTTAGTGAATTAGTTGACTATTCGTCAATCGTTTCCAGTAAATAAAAGGGGGGGTTTGTGTAACAAATCGTAAACAAAATAAACAATTAACTTATGGAAAAATCAGTAGGAGAGAATGAACTAGGGGTGTGTTCACCATGGCGTTGTAACAATGTCGATTTTAGGCTTAATTGGGTTCTTCCTATATGCTTGTCACGATGTGATTGCGTCAATTGTATCGTCTAAACGTCTCTCGACCAAATAAACAAATTTCCTTTTCTATTCTTCGACCTCGAAAAGATGTGCTTTTTAGCTTAGCAATCCTAACATCAAGTAGAGTAATCCAGTTACGGCATTATTCTTTAAGACGAGAGTTTGTAGTCTCGAATCCTTGTTGTTAATCAAGTTTTCCCGGTTTAAATCTCTTTACTCAAGCAAACTAAACCTAGGCATGTTCTAATGTTTGCAACCACTAGAAAACGTGACATGAAGTATGATTAACAACGTGACAATACATATATCGAACCCAATGCTACCCGGAATCTATATTGCTACGTTTGCCGCCATGGCTCCCACAACCCTAGTTGCGGGAGTTTTAGTTACTCATGCTATAAAGAAAAGAGAAGAGAATTGAATTCATAATAAGGAGAAGAAGTTCTTACAATATAATGAAAACCACTCTTCAATCTCCAAGAACAAGAGAAACCAAGAACTCAAGAACGAATCAAGAACACAATTGTTAATTCAAGAAACGTGTTCTTGCTCTCGAAAACTAACTAAAAACGTGTTTGAAATAATGGGAGAGTAATAATTACATAAACCTAACATAGGGTATTTATAGGAGTCAAAGAAACCAAAACCAAAACGGGCTAGGAATCCCCAAAACGCGGGTCGCCGCCTGAGGCCACTGCCTAAGCGTGACGGCCAGGCTTGACGGACCGTCAGGGCAGTGACGGACCGTCGCCTGGGCCGTCACTGCTTGGCAGTGTTGCTGCCTTAAGTTGACGGTCCCAGTGACGGACCGTCAGCCTTGTGACGGGCCGTCACTCAGGCCGTCACTCTTAGGCAGAATGTTGTTTTTCGCGTATTTTCTTCCGTTCTCGTGTTTGCTTCCATTTCCTACAAATACAACATAAAAACATCAAAAACAACAACGGTTGCTTGAAAACGTACGATTGTTCTTAGTAAAAAGGAGTCGAAAGTGACGTAAATTAGCGTCACATCACTATGTTCCATGGATAGGTTGATCGGCGTCAATAAGTGACCTGTGAACCAATCAAATGGTGAAAGGACCTTCTTGATTGTGAACTTGGAATAGCTCACTTCACTTGGATCCTTTTTTGACATAGTATGCTCTACTTCAATAGAGCCTGTATCAGTGAGGATGGCCTCATAATAATATTGTGTCTTCAGTGAATCTCCTGTATCCACATAGTTTTTGTTGTGATAACGAGGTTTAATAAGATCATCCCATCTATATCCCTCATATTCTTTATCAATGGCCATCAGCGGCAACACAGTAGAGGTAATAAACTCATAAACTTCCTCTTTTGGAGGCCTTGAGTCTTCTTGCACAGCTTTGCCTGCTGCTAGATTTACAACTTTGCCTGCTGCTGGATTTACTGCCTGTGCAAAAGACTCCGGGGTCTTCATAGTATAACTTTCTCTGGTTCGGACCAAATAGGTTGAAGTTTGACCTGTGGCAAAAGGCTTTACCATCTTGTTTGAAGGCGGCGGTTGTGGCGCCGGTAATTTGGGGTAATTAGCAAGAGCTGTGTACCTGTTTTGGAAAGACATCTGGGGTCTTAGTGTGGATATGGATGCTGGCGCATTAGGTGGTTGTATTTGGAATGGTTTAACCATTCTGGATTCATTCTCCTTTTTCGGAGTGTGAGGTGGTTTTAGGGGTCTCATTTTTTCCCTGCAAAAATTCCCTTGTTAGAAAATCTGGTAAAGAGTTTTCTTCTCCTTTGATGAAATCAATTTTAAAATCGAAACTAGACAGTAGAGCTTGCCATATAGCAAAAATTTGTTTTGAAACAAGATTTTTAACATCTTTAGTAAGAATCTCTTTAGCAGACTTACAATCTACTCTTAGTAAAAATTCCTTGTTAACAAGGTCATCTTTAAACTTAGTGATACATAGCACTATAGATAAAACCTCCTTCTTAACCGTGGAGTAATTCTTTTGAGCGGGATTCCATATCCCAGAAGTAAACCTGACTAGTTGTTCAGGGGAATTTGTGGGAATTCTCTGTTTGAGAATGCCACCATAACCTATCTCCGAAGCATCGGTTTCAACAATCATAAAGGCTTCGGGATTAGGGAGACCTAAGCAAGGGAGGTTCTTGACAATGCCCTTAACAAGAACTACAGCCTGGGTTTGAGCATTTCCCCAGGGAATGGGATTCTTCCTGAGCCTTTTATATAAAGGTTCACAGATTTGCCTAACGTTAGGGATAAAATATGCTACATAGTTGAGACTTCCCAGAAATCTCTGTAACTGGGTTTTATCAGTAATTTCGTCAGGAAATTTAGAGGAGAACTCTATGGCTCTGCAAATAGGTTTGTAACTACCTTGAAAGAGATCATGCCCTAGGAATCTAATAGCTGTTTGGAAAAGCTTAATCTTCCTAGCACTGACTACTAAACCGTTCAACTTGACGATTTTAAAGAAGGTATTAAGATGCTTAAAATGGGCATCAATATCTTCTGAGAAGATTAAGACATCATCAATATAGACGATGGACATATGACTATAGTCATTAAAGATAGAGTTCATAATATTTTGGAACTCTGAAGGGGCATTCTTAAGGCCAAAAGGCATGACCTTTCACTCGTACTGCCCGAAGGGTACATTGAAGGCAGTTTTATACCGGTCTTCTTCAGCAATTTGGACTTGCCAGAATCCGGACTTCATATCAAAATTGCTATAAATATTAGCTCTAACAGTTCTTTTTAAAAGATCTCTTTTATTAGGTATGGGATACCTAATCCATCTTAAGGCGGCATTCAAAGGCTTGTAATTAATTACAAGCCTAGGAGCTCCTCTTTCCCTTTCGGTAGCTTTGTTGACATAGAATGCCGAACAGCTCCAGGGAGATTTAGAAGGGGAGATGATACCTTCATTGAGAAGTTTAGAGATTTCTCCCTTACAAACTTCCATCATCTCTTGATTCATTTGGATAGGTCTAGCCTTGGTAGAGATATCTTTTTCATTGAATCCTTCTAAATAAGGGAGTTTGACAATGTGCCTTTTTCTTTCCCAAAAGGCGTTAGGAAAATCAGAGCATATTTCTTTTTCAAAAAGAGTTTGAAGATTAGCTATTTTGGTAACTATCTTCGGGATTTTTAAAATCTGCTCGATTTTCTTAATTTTTATATCTTCCTTTAGGAAGGTGATATGATTAGAAAGCTGGTTTATTCTGAAAACAGTTTTTTGCCTGATAAACTCACTTTCTTCAACTGAAAGATTTTTAACAAAAGGAAAATACAAAGTTTTTCCAAAAATATTAGTTTCTATACCATCTAAACTGGTAACAAAAGGTTTCATTTGGGTAATGAAAGGTATACCAAGAATGACTTCTTCGTGGATGTCCTCTGTAATAATAAAATCATTAGTAAGACAAATGCCATTATTACAGATATGAGCTTTAGAAAGCTTATAGTTAATACGAAGTCTTTCTCCAGTGGTAGAAAATAATCTGGAAGTACTCTTAATAAGATACTTGGTAGGTATAATACCTTTCATAATACAGTAGCGGTCAGCGCCGCTGTAAAGCAAGGCAATCTTGTTAATAACAAAATTCTTGTTAATAACAATCTTAACCGGAATGTGATGACTCTGAGGTCTGATAGAAGATATAACCGCACAACCGGGGTCAGAAGTACTGGGGCCAGCTTCATCTTCCACAGGATGAGCTGCCAAATGAGCCTCTTCATCATCCTTGTCAGAATGTTCTTCATTCTCAGACTTATAGACATAAGCTTTGGCGTCATTAAGGACTTGGTTGGTGAGAGAATCTATTTCAACCTTATTGAGCCTGGTCTTTATGTCTTGGACTTCTCTTTTGAGACCAAGGATTTCGCCCTTAAGTTCTGAAATGGTAGGTTCAGGGGTTTTCTTAAACTTAGCCATGATTCTCTTCATGCAAAAAGGCTCTACGGGAACTCTAGGTTCTCTAGTAGTTTGTCTAGACTGCTCTTGGATAAGCTTCTTAAGTTCTATGAGATAGCTTTTCTTGGCGTCTTGGTTATCAATATGTTGGATAACATCAAAGAGTGCCTCATTGGGGTCACTAGATAAGACATGGATAGAAGGGGACTTATCGCAATGGCAGAAAGAGCCATGGCAATTGGAGCAGTCATCTCCTGATTGACTGGAGTCTGAATCATAAGATAGTTCAATATCACTACCTGATGTATCAGAAGGAGTATGTGAGGACGAATATCCTTTATCATCATCAAGGATAGTAAAGAGTTGTTCTTTAGCTTGGTCAGAGATTTCAAGGAGGTTAATCTTTTTCCTTTTACCACCTGCCTTGCAATCTCTAGCCAGATGACCTGGTTTATTACAGTTGTAACAAACATTGGCCCTGGAATTCTTATGAAACTTATTCTTCTTGGAACTTTTCCGCGAAGAGCGTTTGGAATCATCGGGAGACTTTCGATGTTTCTTCCTATGACCTCTATGATCCTTAAGTTTCTTAGAGGAGTGCTTAGAGGGAGGGGTAATGGAGGTAAACCCGAAATCAGTACAGAAATTTCCTAACTCCTTAGTGGAAGAGGATTTTTCTTTCTTAAGCTGTTGTTTCAGCTTGATATCAGTACAGAGTTCTAGACCTACGACGTTGATGATGCTAGTAAGGTCACCATAAGTCATCCGATGATAAGGAATTTTACCATCACAACGATCTTGGATTTTGGTCCTGACCTTTTCTGCAAAAAGAGGAGAAAGACCGCTAACAAATCTTTCTTTCCAGAAATCATTGTTGCAATCAGGTCTAATCATAACCTTACTGATAAATTGGTGTTTATACCAGATAAAATCATCTAACCTAGGACAGGTGAGATTGTTAAGGATTTGTAAACTCCTATCTTGGAAAAGCTTAGGCTCTCCTACGAAATGCTTAGCAATATGATAGAGGAGTACGACACAAGCGTCTTCGCTGGGAACATGGGAAGAGGTTTCAGAAGTACCCTCTATTTTTATAACAGTTTCAATGGAAACTGCATCTTGAATAGCTTTTCTGAGGTCATCAGTTAGGTAATTATCCCACCAATGTCTCAGCATGCCAGTGAAGCCTGCTATGATCATAAAGGCTGCTTCCTTGTCAGAAGACTGCCTAATTTTATAGGCGGTAATGGCAACTCCCATCTCATGGAGTTTGTTATAGATCTGATGTTCTGCAAGACCATCAATGTTCCATTCAGTTATGCTTCTACCCTCATGTGAGGAGGTGGAAAGAAAAGCATTTTCCTCATACTGAATGTCAGGGAAAGAAGGACGCGTACGGCAGCCATTGTTCTTAGCATGAGCAGCTAAGTTCATATGATGCCTAGGGGCATGGCTAAATTATTTTCAAAACCATATACTATTGAAAAATAATTTATGTATTTATCTTATCATATTGTTTCTAGCTTCTACGGTTTATGAAAGTTTGTCTTATTTGTTTGAGGTTGTCGTCTCTCTCTCTATAGTTTTAAGTTTCCGATTAATATCCGGTTAAGGTGTTGGTCAGCCGTACAGTTAGGTCGTCGAAGCCGATGGACAGGCGTATAGACCTTTAGGTGGTGGTCCCTCCGCTAAGATAACTTTGAGAGAATAGACTTGATGTAATTCCAAGAGTAACTACTTAGACAAACCTGCTTATCCTTGTTGCTAGATAACCATCTGCTAAGTTTCACGCATATCTTCTTTTCACCTGTTTATGCTTTGATTATTTGTTTAGTCATTTGTGACCCCTAGGTAAGCATATTTTGCGAAAATGAATAATCACTAGAATATTATTAATATTAGCCTTTCTTCTCAGGAAACCAAGATTGCTACTGTTGAAAACGATTTGCAAAACTGGAGTATTCCAGAAGAACCTTTTAAAAAGATTTACCAGCTAGGTAATTTTAGTTTTGCTAGAAAGCATAACATTAAAACCTGTGAATCCACCATAGCTATCAATAATTCTTTAGAAATTATTAAGATTCTTAATGAACCTGATTTAAACAGGTACAAGAAGAACTTCAACTACCTCCATATCGGATTAGTTCAAGTTGCCGTTAAACCACTTTTTAGGAAGGGTCTTGATATTCCTGTTTGCGTCCTTCTTAGGGACGATCGTCTTTTAGAATTTAATGATTCTCTTTTAGGGGTCCTCCAGAGTAATCTAGCCGATGGGCCAGTTTACTTTAATTGCTACCCCAACTTTTTGGTAGACATCAATGACCCCAATATCATGGATAGTTTGACTCTCAATGTCAAAACTAAGAACATGAATAGTAAGGCCAACACTCGACAAATTGCGGTTATCTATCGAGTATATTATAGGCTTATGTCCACTACCCTTGCCCCTAGAGCTAGGATAGAAAGTACTAAAGGAGCTACTATGTTAATGTAAGCAAACCATGAACACAGTAGTATCTTTGTGCCCCGTCTGTTGAACTGGGATGAAATTGCCCTCACGGATGAGTGGCATTTTGACAATATCACCCAGCCTACTCGCTCACATTCTGAGAGGACTCAGATTGATAGAGTGATCCAATTCCCTGATGGATCTATAGACCTAAAATTCCTTAGTAATCCCAGGTCTTCATTCATTAGAAGAATAACTTCTGCCAGGCTTTCGTCTGCCAGTTGTTCTTCCTCTTCCAAACCCCCGGAGGAGGTAGATGAGGGAACACCAATAATCAACAACGACAAAGGGAAAGTCGTAGGAGTTGATTATTCGGGTAATATCCCCAAAGTCTTCTACCAAGAGGATCTCTATACCCCCAACAGCCCTACTCATAGTGAGATGGAACCTCCTCCTATGTTTACTAAGGGTAAAGAAGATTCTCTAACCATGCTTAGGTCTGGTGAAAAGTTTACTCCTGACCCTATAGAGTTAGACAGACTTTGGAACCTTCCCCTTCACCAAAGTAAAAGAAAGTGGTATGTAGCCAACTATTCTTTACAACAGAGGCAAAACTTTAGAGACCTTTGGAAATCAGACATGAAGAGACTTCGGTGCATTATCGAATTCTTCAGTTGGTTTGAAATGACCGGCAAATTAGGAAGCCGTAAGCAGTCCCTGCAGGTCATAGTCAGCAAATGGTATACTGCCACCAATAAAGTGGTAGAAGCTGTCACTCCTCCTCTAGAAGGAATTAAGATCCCTTATGGTACTAAGGTTATCTCTGCAGCCCCTTTCAAAACTAGGAGTGTCAAAACTGAAGCCTCGACTACTTGATCTGACATAGATAGGCTCATAGAGCAGAACAATTATACCAACCAGGTTCTTCATATTGTTTCTAAACAATTAGAAGATTCCAGTAACAGGGCATTGCACGGCGCTAAGCCCACTCCCTCTAGAGCCAGTACTAGCAATACCCTAGAGACTGACCCGATCTTTAAGATACCAGAGTTTAACAGGGAGAAATTCCCTAAACTCAAGGATAATTTTGAGATCTCTGGTAACGTTCTTGATAAGATCAAAGAACATCTTGCAGCCTTCAGTATCTCTGATAAAGATACTCCGAAGTCTAAAACCACTATTACCAAGAGTATAGGTACCATTAGTGACAAAGATACCCTCACATTGATAACCATGAAGCCAAAAAGAGCTACCTCATAGAGCTCAAGAGGCTTATCTTAGAACAATCTAAGCAAACCACTAGAGAACTTAGAGTTCCCGTAGAACCCTTCAGCATGAAGCATATCATGGCTAAATTTGAGAAAGCTCCTGAGCCTACCATCTCAGAGCTTAAAGGTGAAATCCTTGGTCTCAAAAAAGAAGTCCAAGACATAAAGGCCAGGCTCAATAAGGTTGAGATAGATTCTCTCACTAACCAAGTCCTTAATGACGCCAAAGCTTATGTCTATAAGTCTGAGAATGAAGAACATTCTGAAAATAATGACGACGAAGAGGCTCATCTGACAGCTCATCCTATTGAAAATGAAGCTGGCCCCAGCACTTCTGACCCCGGTTGTGCTGTTATATCTTCCATCAGACCTCAGAGTCATCACATTCCGGTTAAAATTGTTATTAGCAAGAACTTGGTTATTAAAAAAATTGCCCTCCTTGATAGCGGTGCTGATCGCAACTGTATCATGAAAGGTATTGTCCCTATCAAGTATTTGCAAAAAAGTACTTCTAAGTTGTACTCAGCCACCGGAGAAAGACTTCGCATTAATTATAAGCTTTCCAAAGCTCATATCTGTAATGATGGTATTTGCCTGACAAATGATTTCATTATCACAGATAGCATCTCTGAAGAAGTCATTCTGGGTATCCCCTTTATCACTCAGATAAAGCCGTTTGTTACCACCTTAGAAGGTATAGAAACTGGCATTTTAGGAAAGACTTTGTATTTTCCTTTTGTTAAAAACCTTTCTATTGAAGAAAGTGAATTTATTCGGCAAAAAACTGTTTTTAGAATAAACCAACTTTCTAACCATATTAAATTTTTAAAAGATGATATAAAAATTAAGAAAATCGAGCAGATTTTAAAAACCCCGGGGATAGTTACCAAAATAGCTAATCTCGAAACTCTCTTTGAAAAAGAAATATGCTCAGATTTTCCTAATGCCTTTTGGGAAAGAAAAAGACATATTGTTAAACTCCCATATATAGAAGGATTCAATGAACAAGAGATCTCCACTAAGGCGAGACCTATTCAGATGAATCATGATATTATGAAAATTTGCAAAAAAAGAAATTTCTAAACTCCTTAATGAAGGTATCATCTCTCCTTCCAAATCTCCCTAGAGCTGCTCAGCATTTTATGTCAACAAAGCTGCCGAAAGGGAAAGAGGGGCTCCCAGGCTTGTAATCAATTATAAGCATTTGAACGCCGCCCTAAAATGGATTAGGTACCCCATACCTAATAAAAGAGATCTTTTGAAAAGAACTGTTAAGGCTAATGTCTATAGCAAGTTCGACTTAAAATCCGAATTCTGGCAAATTCAAATTGCTGAGGAAGACCGGTATAAAACTGCTTTCAACGTACCCTTCGGGCAGTACGAATGGAAGGTAATGCCTTTTGGTTTGAAAAATGCCCCTTCGGAGTTCCAAAATATCATGAACTCCATTTTTAACGATTACAGTCATATGTCTATAGTTTATATAGATGATGTCCTTATTTTCTCTGAAGATATTGATGCCCATTTTAAGCATCTCAATATCTTCTTTAGAATTGTCAAAACCAATGGACTAGTTGTCAGTGCCAAGAAAATCAAGCTCTTTCAAACAGCTATTAGATTTTTAGGGCACGACCTTTACCAAGGTAGCTATAAACCCATCTGTAGAGCCATAGAGTTCTCCACTAAGTTCCCTGATGTCATTACTGACAAAACTCAGTTGCAAAGGTTTCTAGGGAGTCTCAACTACGTTGCCGACTTCATCCCTAAAGTCAGACAAGTCTGCGAACCTCTGTACAGAAGGCTTAAGAAGAACCCTATCCCTTGGGGTTTGTCTCAAACCCAAGCTGTTATCCAGATCAAAGGTTTAGTTAAAAACCTCCCTTGCCTAGGTCTCCCTAACCCCGAAGCTTTCATGATTGTAGAAACTGATGCTTCAGGTGTAGGTTACGATGGTATCCTTAAGCAGAGAGTCACCGTCAATTCCCCTGAACAATTAGTCAGGTTTACTTCTGGAATCTGGAATTCAGCCCAGAAAAATTACTCCACAGTTAAAAAGGAAGTTTTGTCTATAGTGTTATGTATCACTAAATTCCAGGATGACCTTATTAACAAAGATTTTTTATTAAGGGTAGACTATAAATCTGCTAAGGAAATTCTTACTAAGGATGTCAAAAATCTTGTTTCTAAACAAATATTTGCTAGATGGCAAGCTCTACTATCTAGCTTTGATTTTAAAATTGAATTTATCAAAGGAGAGGAAAACTCTTTACCTGATTTTCTAACAAGAGAATTTTTGCAGGGTAAGCATGAAGCCCTTTAAGCCTAACAAGGGAGAACAGCCTCCCAAAGAAAGAATGGCCAGACCATTCGCTCTAGCTCCCCCAACTCCCTCTAAACCTGAAGCCCCACAAAGGCCTCTACTAAATTTCCAAAACAAATTTACCGCCTTAGCGGACTACCCATTGCTACCTTCACCAATACAGCCACCAAGGTTGTCCCTTCCTCCCCATCCTAAAATGATCAGTTAGAAAAAGCCTTTTGACCAACGAGCATCTTCCAGCTCTGTCCAGGTCAAAGAAGATTATACAATGAAGGTTCCTGAATCCTTCGCACAAGCTATTAACCCTGAGTTAACAAAAACTAATCTCAAAGCAAAACAAAAGTAAGAAAATTTTGATTTTGTTGTTTCGCAGGTACTGCCAATAATGGCCCTTAACAAAGAGTTTGGCAATGTAGGCATAAAAGCATTGACCGACCCTTGCTACACCAATTTCAATTATGTGGATAATGATAATCCATTAAAAACAAGGAGGTACTATGAAGCCATTCTTACAGATACTGATTCTGTAATATTTGAACACACCAGGGATGAGAACAATCCCAACGTCATCAAATTTTCAAGATTTACTATCAAAAAGATCATGGACCCTTTTGAATGGTTCGTAGGTCACTTACATACTCCCATCAATTTGTCTATGGAGCATATACCCCAGACATACAACTGGTATGACTACAAGTCTGCCTGGATGAACTTTATCTATCTAAGGCCAAAGCACACTTGGTTTGTCAAGTATGATCCGAGAGTCATGAAGGCCATCATTCCTAGATGGTTTTATGAGTGGTGGAATTTATTCGGAGGAGTTAAAGAAACCCTCCCTCAACAGTTTCTCAACCGGTTTGAAGAGTTTCAAGCCAAAGAAGAAATTATGACTTTACCAGAGCATATCAAATTATGCAAATACCATTTCAAGAAAAGGATTTCTTATATTATCTCCTGGGATTTCTCTAAAAATGAAATTGACAGGATTAATTACTTATGCAAGCAGATATTAATCAAGGGTTGGGCTCCTAAACCCAAAGAACAAGCGAGTTCATCGTCATCATCATCCAGAGTCCAGGGATCTAAGAATTCAACAAAAGCTGCTCTCAGGCAAAAACTGGAAGAAGCTCTGAAAAACTTAGACAAATACAACGAAGTCCAAATCATGAAGATGATTGAGGATGCTGCATCCACAGAAAGTGGAAGTGACGATAATGGAGACATGTGTCAGCCCAAAGGTATGGCCTTGGCTTACATGGACCCCAATTATAAATAGGAACTTAACCTTTCAGAAAAAGTAGAGGCAAAGCCGGAATTACTTTTTCTAAAGGGTATTTCACTATTCACAACTGACATCCAATGAGAAGCTAAACGACAAAACCCGAGCCCACAAAAACCCACTAACAAAAGTGTCGGCAATATCTATACCCTCCGAAGTGTCGGCAAGATCTGGACCGTCCACAAGAACCTCATTTTCTCTATAAAAAGAGAACTCCTCTATTGTAATAAGGCATCAGAAAATTCCTATATTCTGAAAACCTCTCTCTAATTATCTTTTTATGCTTGCAATGTTTTCGTTTCAAGTTTATAAATAAACATCTCTTTTGTAAGTCTCTTCCGCTATCTTATTGCTACTTTGATTGTTTTAATTTTTTATTTTGCACCCGATCCTCTTTTTTGACCGTCCACAAGAACCTCAGTTTCTCTTTAAAAAGAGAACTCCTCTATTGTAATAAGGCATCAGAAAATTCCTATATTCTGAAAACCTCTCTCTAATTATCTTTTTATGCTTGCAATGTTTTCGTTTCAAGTTTATAAATAAACATCTCTTTTGTAAGTCTCTTCCGCTATCTTATTGCTACTTTGATTGTTTTAATTTTTTATTTTGCACCCGATCCTCTTTTTTGACCGTCCACAAGAACCTCAGTTTCTCTTTAAAAAGAGAACTCCTCTATTGTAATAAGGCATCAGAAAATTCCTATATTCTGAAAACCTCTCTCTAATTATCTTTTTATGCTTGCAATGTTTTCGTTTCAAGTTTATAAATAAACATCTCTTTTGTAAGTCTCTTCCGCTGTCTTATTGCTACTTTGATTGTTTTAGTTTTTTATTTTGCACCCGATCCTCTTTTTGAGACTCCCGGGCAAGAGTAGTAGACATAAGCCTATAATACACTCGATAGATGATAGCAATTTCTCGAGTGTTGGCTTTGCTATTCATGTTTTTAGTCTTGACGTTGAGTGTCAGACTATCCACATGAATAGCAAAGCCAGAGTGCTAAGCCTGAATCTTCTCCCAAGTGCTCTGACATAGATCGGCTTATTGAGCAAAATAACTATACCAACCAGGTCCTTCATGTTGTTTCAAAACAAATTGAAGATTCTAGTGGTAAGAATCTGCTCAGCACTAAGCCCACCCCCTCTACGTCTAGTACGAGTAAAAGCTTAGAAACCAATCCAATATTTAAGATTCCTGAGTTCAATAGGGAAAAATTCTCTAAGCTCAAAGAGACTTTTGAAATCCCTGGCAATGTTCTTGACAAAATCAATGAACAATTAGCAGCCTTCAGTATCTCTGATAAAGATACGCAGAGGCCCAAAGACCCTAATGCTAAAAGCATTGGCACCATCCGTAGTAGTGAAAATCTTATCCAGAGGGTATCCAATGATAGGTATCACAATAGGAAGAACTACCAGTCTCGTCCTTCCTTCCCTGACATTCAGTATGAAGAAAATGCTTTTCTTTCTACCTCTTCTCATGAGGGTAGAAGCATTGCTGAATGGAATATTGATGGCCTTGCTGAGCATCAGATTTATAATAAACTCCATGAGATGGGAGTTGCCATCACCGCCTATAAAATTAGGCATTCATCTGATAAAGAAGCAGCCTTCATGATAATAGCAGTCTTCACTGGCATGCTAAGACATTGGTGGGATAATTATCTAACTGATGATCTTAGAAAAGCTATTCAAGATGCAGTGGCCGTTGAAACTGTTATAAAAACTGAAGGCACCTCCGAAGTCCCTTCCCAAGTTTCGAGAGAAGACGCTTGTGCCGTACTCCTCTTTCATATAGCTAAGCACTTCGTAGGGGAGCCCAAGCTTTTCCAAGATAGGAGTCTTCAGATTCTTAATAATCTTACCTGTCCTAGGTTAGATGACTTCATCTGGTACAAACACCAGTTCGTTAGCAAAGTCATGATCAGGCCTGACTGCAATAATGATTTCTGGAAAGAAAAATTTATTAGTGGTCTTCCTTCTCTCTTCGCCGAAAAGGTCAGAACCAAAATCCAAGATCGTTGTGATGGTAAAATTCCTTATCATCAAATGACTTATGGTGACCTTATCAGCATTATCAATGTTGTAGGCCTAGAGCTCTGTACAGATATTAAGCTTAAGCAGCAGCTTAAGAAAGAAAAATCTTCTTCCACTAAAGAATTAGGAAACTTTTGTACAGATTTTGGATTTACCTCCATTACTCCCCCTAAGTATCTCTCCAAAAAGGATAAAGATTCTAAAGGCCATAGGAAGAAGCATCGTAGGTCCAAGCCTAGTAATGATTCCAATCAATCCTCTAAGAGAACTCATAGGAAGCATAAGCATAGATCCTCCAAGGATTCAAGAGCTGGCACCTGCTATAATTGTGGTAAACCTGGACATCTAGCCAGAGACTGCAAAGCAAGTGGCAAAAAGAAGAAGATCAATCTTCTCGATATCCCAGATCAAACCAAAGAGCAACTCTTTGCCATTCTCGAAGACGACAAAGGAACCTCGTCCTCACCCAATTCAGACGCTTCTGATAGTGATATCGATCTATCTTATAGCTCTGACTCTAGCCAGTCAAGTGATGACTGTTCTAATTGCCAGGGCTCTTTCTGACATTGTGATGAATCCCCTGCCATTTGGGTTTTAACTAGTGACCCCAATGAAGCTCTCTTTGATGTAATCCAACACATCGATAACCATGAAGCCAAAAAGAGCTACCTCATAAAGCTCAAGAGGCTTATCTTAGAACAATCTAAGCAAACCACTAGAGAACCTAGAGTTCCCGTAGAACCCTTCAACATGAAGCATATCATGGCTAAATTTGAGAAAGCTCATGAGCCTACCATCTCAGAGCTTAAAGGTGAAATCCTTGGTCTCAAAAGAGAAGTCCAAGACATAAAGGCCAGGCTCAATAAGGTTGAGATAGATTCTCTCACTAACCAAGTCCTTAATGACGCCAAATCTTATGTCTATAAGTCTGAGAATGAAGAACATTCTGAAAATAATGACGACGAAGAGGCTCATCTGACAGCTCATCCTGTTGAAAATGAAGCTGGCCCCAGCACTTCTGACCCCGGTTGTGCTGTTATATCTTCCATCAGACCTCAGAGTCATCACATTCTGATTAAAATTGTTATTAGCAAGAACTTGGTTATTAACAAAATTGCCCTCCTTGATAGCGGTGCTGATCGCAACTGTATCATGAAAGGTATTGTCCCTATCAAGTATTTGCAAAAAAGTACTTCTAAGTTGTACTCAGCCACCGGAGAAAGACTTCGCATTAATTATAAGCTTTCCAAAGCTCATATCTGTAATGATGGTATTTGCCTGACAAATGATTTCATTATCACAGATAGCATCTCTGAAGAAGTCATTCTGGGTATCCCCTTTATCACTCAGATAAAGCCGTTTGTTACCACCTTAGAAGGTATAGAAACTGGGATTTTAGGAAAGATTTTGTATTTTCCTTTTGTTAAAAACCTTTCTATTGAAGAAAGTGAATTTATTCGGCAAAAAACTGTTTTTAGAATAAACCAACTTTCTAACCATATTAAATTTTTAAAAGATGATAAAAAAATTAAGAAAATCGAGCAGATTTTAAAAACCCCAGGGATAGTTACCAAAATAGTTAATCTCCAAACTGGAGGTACTATGAAGCCATTCTTACAGATACTGATTCTGTAATATTTGAACACACCAGGGATGAGAACAATCCCAACGTCATCAAATTCTCAAGATTTACTATCAAAAAGATCATGGACCCTTTTGAATGGTTCGTAGGTCACTTACATACTCCCATCAATTTGTCTACGGAGCATAGACCCCAGACATACAACTGGTATGACTACAAGTCTGCCTGGATGAACTTTATCTATCTAAGGCCAAAGCACACTTGGTTTGTCAAGTATGATCCGAGAGTCATGAAGGCCATCATTCCTAGATGGTTTTATGAGTGGTGGAATTTATTCGGAGGAGTTAAAGAAACCCTCCCTCAACAGTTTCTCAACCGGTTTGAAGAGTTTCAAGCCAAAGAAGAAATTACGACTTTACCAGAGCATATCAAATTATGCAAATACCATTTCCAGAAAAGAATTTCTTATATTATCTCCTGGGATTTCTCTAAAAATGAAATTGACAGGATTAATTACTTATGCAAGCATATATTAATCAAGGGTTGGGCTCCTAAACCCAAAGAACAGGCGAGTTCATCGTCATCATCATCCAGAGTCCAGGGATCTAAGAATTCAACAAAAGCTGCTCTCAGGCAAAAACTGGAAGAAGCTCTGAAAAACTTAGACAAATACAACGAAGTCTAAATTATGAAGATGATTGAGGATGCTGCATCCACAGAAAGTGGAAGTGACGATAATGGAGACATGTGTCAGCCCAAAGGTATGGCCTTGGCTTACATGGACCCCAATTATGAATAGGAACTTAACCTTTCAGAAAAAGTAGAGGCAAAGCCAGAATTACTTTTTCTAAAGGGTATTTCACTATTCACAACTGGCAGCCAATGAGAAGCTAAACGATAAAACCCGGGCCCACAAAAACCCACTAACAAAAGTGTCGGCAATATCTATACCCTTCGAAGTGTCGGAAAGATCTGTCTTTGGGCTAAGGAGTAATTAGCCACATACCAGGACCTTTTGTTTTGGTGCTGGGGGAGGTGCCAGAGTCTGTCTAGCTCCTTGGTCGGTCAATGCTTTTATGCCTACATTGCCAAACTCTTTGTTAAGGGCCATTATTGGCAGTACCTGCGAAACAACAAAATCAAAATTTTCTTCCTTTTGTTTAGCTTTGAGATTAGTTTTTGTTAACTCAGGGTTAACAGCTTGTGCGAAGGATTCAGGAACCTTCATTGTATAATCTTCTTTGACCTGGACGACCCAAATGTCATGGATAGTCTGACACTCAATGTCAAGACTAAAAACATGAATAACAAAGCCAACACTCGAGAAATTGCTATCATCTATCGAGTGTATTATAGGCTTATGTCTACTACTCTTGCCCCAAAGGCAAGGATAGAAAGCACAAAGGGTGCTACTATGCTAATGGAAGCTAAACCATCAGCACAGTAACATATTTGTGCCTAGGATATCGAGAAGATTGATCTTCTTCTTTTTGCCACTTGCTTTGCAATCTCTGGCTAGATGTTCAGGTTTACCACAATTATAGCAGGTGCCAGCTCCTGAATCGTTGGAGGATCTATGCTTATGCTTCCTATGAGTTCTCTTAGAGGAATGATACGAGGTTCCTTTGTCGTCTTCGAGAATGGCAAAGAGTTGCTCTTTGGTTTGATCCGGGATATCGAGAAGATTGATCTTCTTCTTTTTGCCACTGGACTTGGTTAGTGAGAGAATCTATCTCAACCTTATTGAGCCTGGCCTTTATGTCTTGGACTTCTCTTTTGAGACCTGGCTCTGATACCAAAAAGAGGATCGGGTGCAAAATAAAAAACTAAAACAATCAAAGTAGCAATAAGACAGCGGAACAGACTTACAAAAGAGATGTTTATTTATAAACTTGAAACGAAAACATTGCAAGCATAAAAAGATAATTAGAGAGAGGTTTTCAGAATATAGGAATTTTCTGATGCCTTATTACAATAGAGGAGTTCTCTTTTTATAGAGAAAACGAGGTTCTTGTGGACGGTCCAGATCTTGCCGACACTTCGGAGGGTATAGATATTGCCGACACTTTTGTTAGTGGGTTTCTGTGGGCCCGGGTTTTGTCGTTTAGCTTTTCATTGGATGCCAGTTGTGAATAGTGAAATACCCTTTAGAAAAAGTAATTCCGGCTTTGCCTCTACTTTTTCTGAAAGGTTAAGTTCCTATTCATAATTGGGGTCCATGTAAGCCAAGGCCATACCTTTGGGCTGACACATGTCTCCATTATCATCACTTCCACTTTCTGTGGATGCAGCATCCTCAATCATCTTCATGATTTGGACTTCGTTGTATTTGTCTAAGTTTTTCAGAGCTTCTTCCAGTTTTTGCCTGAGAGCAGCTTTTGTTGAATTCTTAGATCCCTGGACTCTGGATGATGATGACGATGAACTCGCCTGTTCTTTGGGTTTAGGAGCCCAACCCTTGATTAATATCTGCTTGCATAAGTAATTAATCCTGTCAATTTCGTTTTTAGAGAAATCCTAGGAGATAATATAAGAAATCCTTTTCTGGAAATGGTATTTTCATAATTTGATATGCTCTGGTAAGGTCATAATTTCTTCTTTGGCTTGAAACTCTTCAAACCGATTGAGAAACTGTTGAGGGAGGGTTTCTTTAACTCCTCCGAATAAATTCCACCACTCATAAAACCATCTAGGAATGATGGCCTTCATGACTCTCGGATCATACTTGACAAACAAAGTATGCTTTGGCCTTAGATAGATAAAGTTCGTCTAGGAAGACTTGTAGTCATACCACTTGTATGTCTGGGGTCTATGCTCCATAGACAAATTGATGGGAGTATGTAAGTGACCTACGAACCATTCAAAAGGGTCCATGATCCTTTTGATAGTAAATCTTGAGAATTTGATGACGTTGGGATTGTTCTCATCCCTGGTGTGTTCAAATATTACAGAATCAATATCTGTAAGAATGGCTTCATAGTACCTCCTTGTTTTTAATGGATTATCATTATCCACATAATTGAAATTGGTGGAGCAAGGGTCGGTCAATGCTTTTATGCCTACATTGCCAAACTCTTTGTTAAGGGCCATTATTGGCAGTACCTGCGAAACAACAAAATCAAAATTTTCTTCCTTTTGTTTTACTTTGAGATTAGTTTTTGTTAACTCAGGGTTAATAGCTTGTGCGAAGGATTCAGGAACCTTCATTGTATAATCTTCTTTGACCTGGACAGAGCTGGAAGATGCTCCTTGGTCAAAAGGCTTTTTCAAACTGATCGTTTTAGGATGGGGAGGAAGGGACAACCTTGGTGGCTGTATAGGTGAAGGTAGCAATGGGTAGTCCGCTAAGGCGGTAAATTTGTTTTGGAAATTTAGTAGAGGCCTTTGTGGGGCTTCAGGTTTAGAGGGAGTTGGGGGAGCTAGAGCGAATGGTCTGGCCATTCTTTCTTTGGGAGGCTGTTCTCCCTTGTTAGGCTTAAAGGGCCTCATGCTTACCCTGCAAAAATTCTCTTGTTAGAAAATCAGGTAAAGAGTTTTCCTCTCCTTTGATAAATTCAATTTTAAAATCAAAGCTAGATAGTAGAGCTTGCCATCTAGCAAATATTTGTTTAGAAACAAGATTTTTGACATCCTTAGTAAGAATTTCCTTAGCAGATTTACAGTCTGCCCTTAATAAAAAATCTTTGTTAATAAGGTCATCCTGGAATTTAGTGATACATAACACTATAGACAAAACTTCCTTTTTAACTGTGGAATAATTTTTCTGGGCTGAATTCCAGATTCCAGAAGTAAACCTGACTAATTGTTCAGGGGAATTGACGGTGACTCTCTGCTTAAGGATACCACCGTAACCTACACCTGAAGCATCAGTTTCTACAATCATGAAAGCTTCGGGGTTAGGGAGACCTAGGCAAGGGAGGTTTTTAACTAAACCTTTGATCTGGATAACAGCTTGGGTTTGAGACAAACCCCAAGGGATAGGGTTCTTCTTAAGCCTTCTGTACAGAGGTTCGCAGACTTGTCTGACTTTAGGGATGAAGTCAGCAACGTAGTTGAGACTCCCTAGAAACCTTTGCAACTGAGTTTTGTCAGTAATGACATCAGGGAACTTAGTGGAGAACTCTATGGCTCTACAGATGGGTTTATAACTACCTTGGTAAAGGTCGTGCCCTAAAAATCTAATAGTTGTTTGAAAGAGCTTGATTTTCTTGGCACTGACAACTAGTCCATTGGTTTTGACAATTCTAAAGAAGATGTTGAGATGCTTAAAATTGGCATCAATATCTTCAGAGAAAATAAGGACATCATCTATATAAACTATAGACATATGACTGTAATCGTTACAAAGGGAGTTCATGATATTTTGGAACTCCGAAGGGGCATTTTTCAAACCAAAAGGCATTACCTTCCATTCGTACTGCCCGAAGGGTACGTTGAAAGCAGTTTTATACCGGTCTTCCTCAGCAATTTGAATTTGCCAGAATCCAAATTTTAAGTCGAACTTGCTATAGACATTAGCCTTAACAGTTCTTTTCAAAAGATCTCTTTTATTAGGTATGGGGTACCTAATCCATTTTAGGGCGGCGTTCAAAGGCTTATAATTGATTACAAGCCTGGGAGCCCCTCTTTCCCTTTCGGCAGCTTTGTTGACATAAAATGCTGAGCAGCTCCAGGGAGATTTGGAAGGAGAGATGATACCTTCATTAAGGAGTTTAGAAATTTCTTTTTTGCAAATTTCCATAATATCATGATTCATCTGAATAGGTCTCGCCTTAGTGGAGATCTCTTGTTCATTGAATCCTTCTACATATGGGAGTTTAACAATATGTCTTTTTCTTTCCCAAAAGGCATTAGGAAAATCTGAGCATATTTCTTTTTCAAAGAGAGTTTGGAGATTAGCTATTTTGGTAACTATCCCCGGGGTTTTTAAAATCTGCTTGATTTTCTTAATTTTTATATCATCTTTTAAAAATTTAATATGGTTAGAAAGTTGGTTTATTCTAAAAACAGTTTTTTGCCGAATAAATTCACTTTCTCTAAATAGAAAGGGTTTTAACAAAAGGAAACTACAAAGTCTTTCCTAAAATGCCAGTTTTTATACCTTCTAAGGTGGTAACAAACGGCTTTATCTGAGTGATAAAGGGGATACCCAGAATGACTTCTTCAGAGATGCTATCTGTGATAATGAAATCATTTGTCAGGCAAATACCATCATTACAGATATGAGCTTTGGAAAGCTTATAATTAATGCGAAGTCTTTCTCCGGTGGCTGAGTACAACTTAGAAGTACTTTTTTGCAAATACTTGATAGGGACAATACCTTTCATGATACAGTTGCGATCAGCACCGCTATCAAGGAGGGCAATTTTCTTAATAACCAAGTTCTTGCTAATAACAATTTTAACCGGAATGTGATGACTCTGAGGTCGGATGGAAGATATAACAGCACAACCGGGGTCAGAAGTGCTGGTCTTACAAGTATGTTTGTCTTACAAGCTTGAGGTCATCGTCTCTCTCCCTATGGTTTGAAGTTTCCGATTAATATCCGGTTAAGGTGTTGGAAAGCCATAAAGATAGGTGGTCGCTGTAGCTGACGGACAGGCGTTTAGACCAGACCTATAGGTGGTCCCTCCGCTAAGATAGCCTTGAAAGAATTGACTTGATGTAATTCCAAGTATAGCTGCTTAGACAAACTTTCTTATTTGTTGATGTTTGATTTCGATTTGCTTAGATGACAGCATGGGTTATATTTTAATCGATTTGTGTTTATGATTATGTGTTTAGTCACTCGAGACCCCTAGGTTTGCATATTTTCAAAACAATGGAAAACAATCACCAAAATATTTTAAATATTAACCTTTCTTCTCAGGCAACTAAGATTGCCACTGTTGAAAACAATTTACAAAACTGGAGTATTCCTGAAGAACCCTTCAGAAAGATTTACCAGCTAGGTAATTTTAATTTTGCTAGAAAGCACAATATTAAGACCTGTGAGTCCACCATAGCTATCAATAATTCGTTAGAAATTATTAAGTTGCTTAATGAACCTGATTTGAATAGATATAAGAGATACTTTAACTATCTCCACATAGGGTTAGTTCAAGTCGCGGTAAAACCCCTTTTTAGAAAAGGTTTAGATATTCCTGTTTGCGTCCTTCTTAGGGATGATCGTCTTTTAGAGTTTAATGACTCTCTCTTGGGTGTTCTTCAGAGTAACATAGCTGAAGGGACTGTTTACTTTAATTGTTACCCCAATTTTTCTGTAGACATCAATGACCCAAATGTCATGGATAGTCTGACACTCAACGTCAAGACTAAAAACATGAATAGCAAAGCCAACACTCGAGAAATTGCTATCATCTATCGAGTGTATTATAGGCTTATGTCTACTACTCTTGCCCCAAAGGCAAGGATAGAAAGCACAAAGGGTGCTACTATGCTAATGGAAGCTAACCATCAGCACAGTAACATATTTGTGCCTAGACTGCTGAATTGGGAAGAAATTGCCTTCACAGATGAATGGCATTTCGATACTATTACTCAGCCCAAGCGCTCACATTCTGAAAGAACCCAGATTGATAGAGTGATCCAATTCCCTGATGGATCTATAGACCTCAAATTTATGAGTAATCCCAGGTCTTCATCCAATACAAGAATATCCTCTGCCAGACTTTCGTCTGCCAGTCGTCCTTCTTCTTCCAAAACCCAGGAGGAAATAGAAGAATCACACCCGCCGATAAGCAACAACGAATAAAGGAAAAGTCGTAGGAGTTGATTATTCGGGTGATATCCCAAAGGTTTTCTACCAAGAAGACCTTTACACCCCGGAGAGTCCCACTCATAGTGAGATGGAACCCCCCGTTACCTTCAGAAAAGGGAAAGAAGATTCCCTCACCATGCTTAGATCTGGTGGTAAGGACTTCGTTCCTGATCCCAAGGAGCTAGACAGACTCTAGCACCTCCCCCAGCACCAAAACAAAAGGTCCTGGTATGTGGCTAATTACTCCTTAGCCCAAAGACAGAACTTTAGAGACCTTTGGAAGTCGGACATGAAGAGACTCCGATGCATAATCGAGTCCTTCAGCTGGTTCGAAATGACTGGAAATTAGACAGCCAAAAGCAGTCTCTAAAAGTCATAGTCAGCAAGTGGTACACAGCCACCAACAAAGTTGTCGAGGCTGTTACTCCTCCACTTGAAGGGATCAGCATCCCTTATTCCACTAAGGTCATCCCGGCTGCCCCCTTTAAAACTAAGAGTGCTAAGCCTGAATCTGCTCCCAAGTGCTCTGACATAGATCGGCTTATTGAGCAAAATAACTATACCAACCAGGTCCTTCATGTTGTTTCAAAACAAATTGAAGATTCTAGTGGTAAGAATCTGCTCAGCACTAAGCCCACCCCCTCTACGTCTAGTACGAGTAAAAGCTTAGAAACCAATCCTATATTTAAGATTCCTGAGTTCAATAGGGAAAATTCCCTAAGCTCAAAGAGACTTTTGAAATCCCTGGCAATGTTCTTGATAAAATCAATGAACAATTAGCAGCCTTCAGTATCTCTGATAAAGATACGCAGAGGCCCAAAGACCCTAATGCTAAAAGCATTGGCACCATCCGTAGTAGTGAAAATCTTATCCAGAAGGTATCCAATGATAGGTATCACAATAGGAAGAACTACCAGTCTCGTCCTTCCTTCCCTGACATTCAGTATGAAGAAAATGCTTTTCTTTCTACCTCTTCTCATGAGGGTAGAAGCATTACTGAATGGAATATTGATGGCCTTGCTGAGCATCAGATTTATAATAAACTCCATGAGATGGGAGTTGCCATCACCGCCTATAAAATTAGGCATTCATCTCATAAAGAAGCAGTCTTCATGATAATAGCAGGCTTCACTGGCATGCTAAGACATTGGTGGGATAATTATCTAACTGATGATCTTAGAAAAGCTATTCAAGATGCGGTGGCCGTTGAAACTGTTATAAAAACTGAAGGCACCTCCGAAGTCCCTTCCCAAGTTTCGAGAGAAGACGCTTGTGCCGTACTCCTTTATCATATAGCTAAGCACTTCGTAGGGGAGCCCAAGATTTTCCAAGATAGGAGTCTTCAGATTCTTAATAATCTTACCTGTCCTAGGTTAGATGACTTCATCTGGTACAAACACCAGTTCGTTAGCAAAGTCATGATCAGGCCTGACTGCAATAATGATTTCTAGAAAGAAAGATTTATTAGCGGTCTTCCTCCTCTCTTCGCCGAAAAGGTCAGAACCAAAATCCAAGATCGTTGTGATGGTAAAATTCCTTATCATCAAATGACTTATGGTGACCTTATCAGCATTATCAATGTTGTAGGCCTAGAGCTCTGTACAAATATTAAGCTTAAGCAACAGCTTAAGAAAGAAAAGTCTTCTTCCACTAAAGAATTAGGAAACTTTTGTACAGATTTTGGATTTACCTCCATTACTCCCCCTAAGTATCTCTCCAAAAAGGATAAAGATTCTAAAGGCCATAGGAAGAAGCATCGTAGGTCCAAGCCTAGTAATGATTCCAATCGTTCCTCTAAGAGAACTCATAGGAAGCATAAGCATAGATCCTCCAAGGATTCAGGAGCTGGCACCTGCTATAATTGTGGTAAACCTGGACATCTAGCCAGATACTGCAAAGCAAGTGGCAAAAAGAAGAAGATCAATCTTCTCGATATCCCAGATCAAACCAAAGAGCAACTCTTTGCCATTCTCGAAGATGACAAAGGAACCTCGTCCTCACCCAATTCATACGCTTCTGATAGTGATATCGATCTATCTTATAGATCTGACTCTAGCCAGTCAGGTGATGACTGTTCTAATTGCCAGGGCTCTTTCTGCCATTGTGATGAATCCCCTGCCATTCGGGTTTTAACTAGTGACCCCAATGAAGCTCTCTTTGATGTAATCCAACACATCGATAACCATGAAGCCAAAAAGAGCTACATCATAGAGCTCAAGAGGCTTATCTTAGAACAATCTAAGCAAACCACTAGAGAACCTAGAGTTCCCGTAGAACCCTTCAGCATGAAGCATATCATGGCTAAATTTGAGAAAGCTCCTGAGCCTACCATCTCAGAGCTTAAAGGTGAAATCCTTGGCCTCAAAAGAGAAGTCCAAGACTTAAAGGCCAGGCTTAATAAGGTTGTGATAGATTCTCTCACTAACCGAGTCCTTAATGACGCCAAAGCTTATGTCTTTAAGTCTGAGAATGAAGAACATTCTGAAAATAATGACGACGAAGAGGCTCATCTGACAGCTCATCCTGTTGAAAATGAAGCTGGCCCCAGCACTTCTGACCCTGGTTGTGCTGTTATATCTTCCATCAGACCTCAGAGTCATCACATTCCGGTTAAAATTGTTATTAGCAAGAACTTGGTTATTAACAAAATTGCCCTCCTTGATAGCGGTGCTGATCGTAACTGTATCATGAAAGGTATTGTCCCTATCAAGTATTTGCAAAAAAGTACTTCTAAGTTGTACTCAACCACCGGAGAAAGACTTCGCATTAATTATAAGCTTTCCATAGCTCATATCTGTAATGATGGTATTTGCCTGACAAATGATTTCATTATCACAGATAGCATCTCTGAAGAAGTCATTCTGGGTATCCCCTTTATCACTCAGATAAAGCCGTTTGTTACCACCTTAGAAGGTATAGAAACTGGCATTTTAGGAAAGACTTTGTATTTTCCTTTTGTTAAAAACCTTTCTATTGAAGAAAGTGAATTTATTCGGTAAAAAACTGTTTTTAGAATAAACCAACTTTCTAACCATATTAAATTTTTAAAAGATGATATAAAAATTAAGAAAATCAAACAGATTTTAAAAACCCCGGGGATAGTTACCAAAATAGCTAATCTCCAAACTCTTTTTGAAAAAGAAATATGCTCAGATTTTCCTAATGCCTTTTGGGAAAGAAAAAGACATATTGTTAAACTCCCATATATAGAAGGATTCAATGAACAAGAGATCTCCACTAAGGCGAGACCTATTCAGATGAATCATGATATTATGGAGATTTGCAAAAAAGAAATTTTTAAACTCCTTAATGAAGGTATCATCTCTCCTTCCAAATCTCCCTGGAGCTGCTCAGCATTTTATGTCAACAAAGCTGCCGAAAGGGAAAGCGGGGCTCCCGGGCTTGTAATCAATTATAAGCCTTTGAACGCCGCCCTAAAATGGATTAGGTACCCCATACCTAATAAAAGAGATCTTTTGAAAAGAACTGTTAAGGCTAATGTCTATAGCAAGTTCGACTTAAAATTCGGATTCTGTCAAATTCAAATTGCTGAGGAAGACCGGTATAAAACTGCTTTCAACGTACCCTTCGGGCAGTACGAATGGAAGGTAATGCCTTTTGGTTTGAAAAATGCCCCTTCGGAGTTCCAAAATATCATGAACTCCATTTTTAACGATTACAGTCATATGTCTATAGTTTATATAGATGATGTCCTTATTTTCTCTGAAGATATTGATGCCCATTTTAAGCATCTCAACATCTTCTTTAGAATTGTCAAAACCAATGGACTAGTTGTCAGTGCCAAGAAAATCAAGCTCTTTCAAACAGCTATTAGATTTTTAGGGCACGACCTTTACCAAGGTAGCTATAAACCCATCTGTAGAGCCATAGAGTTCTCCACTAAGTTCCCTGATGTCATTACTGACAAAACTCAGTTGCAAAGGTTTCTAGGGAGTCTCAACTACGTTGCCGACTTCATCCCTAAAGTCAGACAAGTCTGCGAACCTCTGTACAGAAGGCTTAAGAAGAACCCTATCCCTTGGGGTTTGTCTCAAACCCAAGCTGTTATCCAGATCAAAGGTTTAGTTAAAAACCTCCCTTGCCTAGGTCTCCCTAACCCCGAAGCTTTCATGATTGTAGAAACTGATGCTTCAGGTGTAGGTTACGGTGGTATCCTTAAGCAGAGAGTCACCGTCAATTCCCCTGAACAATTAGTCAGGTTTACTTCTGGAATCTGGAATTCAGCCCAGAAAAATTATTCCACAGTTAAAAAGGAAATTTTGTCTATAGTGTTATGTATCACTAAATTCCAGGATGACCTTATTAACAAAGATTTTTTATTAAGGGTAGACTGTAAATCTGCTAAGGAAATTCTTACTAAGGATGTCAAAAATCTTGTTTCTAAACAAATATTTGCTAGATGGCAAGCTCTACTATCTAGCTTTGATTTTAAAATTGAATTTATCAAAGGAGAGGAAAACTCTTTACCTGATTTTCTAACAAGAGAATTTTTGCAGGGTAAGCATGAGGCCCTTTATGCCTAACAAGGAAGAACAGCCTCCCAAAGAAAGAATGGCCAGACCATTCGCTCTAGCTCCCCCAACTCCCTCTAAACCTGAAGCCCCACAAAGGCCTCTACTAAATTTCCAAAACAAATTTACCTCCTTAGCGGACTACCCATTGCTACCTTCACCAATACAGCCACCAAGGTTGTCCCTTCCTCCCCATCCTAAAACGATCAGTTTGAAAAAGCCTTTTGACCAAGGAGCATCTTCCAGCTCTGTCCAGGTCAAAGAAGATTATACAATGAAGGTTCCTGAATCCTTCGCACAAGCTGTTAACCCTGAGTTAACAAAAACTAATCTCAAAGCAAAACAAAAGGAAGAAAATTTTGATTTTGTTGTTTCGCAGGTACTGCCAATAATGGCCCTTAACAAAGAGTTTGGCAATGTAGGCATAAAAGCATTGACCGACCCTTGCTACACCAATTTCAATTATGTGGATAATGATAATCCATTAAAAACAAGGAGGTTCTATGAAGCCATTCTTACAGATACTGATTATGTAATATTTGAACACACCAGGGATGAGAACAATCCCAACGTCATCAAATTCTCAAGATTTACTATCAAAAAGATCATGGACCCTTTTGAATGGTTCGTAGGTCACTTACATACTCCCATCAATTTGTCTATGGAGCATAGACCCCAGACATACAACTGGTATGACTACAAGTCTGCCTGGATGAACTTTATCTATCTAAGGCCAAAGCACACTTGGTTTGTCAAGTATGATCCGAGAGTCATGAAGGCCATCATTCCTAGATGGTTTTATGAGTGGTGGAATTTATTCGGAGGAGTTAAAGAAACCCTCCCTCAACAGTTTCTCAACCGGTTTGAAGAGTTTCAAGCCAAAGAAGAAATTACGACTTTACCAGAGCATATCAAATTATGCAAATACCATTTCCAGAAAAGGATTTCTTATATTATCTCCTGGGATTTCTCTAAAAACGAAATTGACAGGATTAATTACTTATGCAAGCAGATATTAATCAAGGGTTGGGCTCCTAAACCCAAAGAACAGGCGAGTTCATCGTCATCATCATCCAGAGTCCAGGGATCTAAGAATTCAACAAAAGCTGCTCTCAGGCAAAAACTGGAAGAAGCTCTGAAAAACTTAGACAAATACAACGAAGTTCAAATCATGAAGATGATTGAGGATGCTGCATCCACAGAAAGTGGAAGTGACGATAATGGAGACATGTGTCAGCCCAAAGGTATGGCCTTGGCTTACATGGACCCCAATTATGAATAGGAACTTAACCTTTCAGAAAAAGTAGAGGAAAAGCCGGAATTACTTTTTCTAAAGGGTATTTCACTATTCACAACTGGCATCCAATGAGAAGCTAAACGACAAAACCCGGGCCCACAGAAACCCACTAACAAAAGTGTCGGCAATATCTATACCCTCCGAAGTGTCGGCAAGATCTGGACCATCCACAAGAACCTCATTTTCTCCATAAAAAGAGAACTCCTCGGGTTTTACCGCGACTTGAACTAACCCTATGTGGAGATAGTTAAAGTCTCTCTTATATCTGTTCAAATCAGGTTCATTAAGCAACTTAATAATTTCTAACGAGTTATCTTTTAGAGAATAATTTATGCTTTCATCTTTACTTATCGTTATGTCACATCTCCTATAAGTATGTTTGTCTTACAAGCTTGAGGTCGTCGTCTCTCTCCCTATGGTTTGAAGTTTCTGATTAATATCCGGTTAAGGTGTTGGAAAGCCATAAAGATAGGTGGTCGCTGTAGCTGACGGACAGGCGTTTAGACCAGACCTATAGGTGGTCCCTCCGCTAAGATAGCCTTGAGAGAATTGACTTGATGTAATTCCAAGTATAGCTGCTTAGACAAACTTTCTTATTTGTTAATGTTTGATTTCGATTTGCTTAGATGACAACATAGGTTATATTTTAATCGATTTTGGTTTATGATTATGTGTTTAGTCACTCGAGACCCCTAGGTTTGCATATTTTCAAAACAAAGGAAAACAATCACCAAAATATTTTAAATATTAACCTTTCTTCTCAGGCAACTAAGATTGCCACTGTTGAAAACAATTTACAAAACTGGAGTATTCCTGAAGAACCCTTCAGAAAGATTTACCAGCTAGGTAATTTTAGTTTTGCTAGAAAGCACAATATTAAGACCTGTGAGTCCACCATAGCTATCAATAATTCGTTAGAAATTATTAAGTTGCTTAATGAACCTGATTTGAACAGATATAAGAGAGACTTTAACTATCTCCACATAGGGTTAGTTCAAGTCGCGGTAAAACCCCTTTTTAGAAAAGGTTTAGATATTCCTGTTTGCGTCCTTCTTAGGGATGATCGTCTTTTAGAGTTTAATGACTCTCTCTTGGGTGTTCTTCAGAGTAACCTAGCTGAAGGGACTGTTTACTTTAATTGTTACCCCAATTTTTCTGTAGACATCAATGACCCAAATGTCATGGATAGTCTGACACTCAACGTCAAGACTAAAAACATGAATAGCAAAGCCAACACTCGAGAAATTGCTATCAGCTATCGAGTGTATTATAGGCTTATGTCTACTACTCTTGCCCCAAAGGCAAGGATAGAAAGCACAAAGGGTGCTACTATGCTAATGGAAGCTAACCATCAGCACAGTAACATATTTGTGCCTAGACTGCTGAATTGGGAAGAAATTGCCTTCACAGATGAATGGCATTTCGATACTATCACTCAGCCCAAGCGCTCACATTCTGAAAGAACCCAGATTGACAGAGTGATCCAATTCCCTGATGGATCTATAGACCTCAAATTTATGAGTAATCCCAGGTCTTCATCCAATACAAGAATATCCTCTGCCAGACTTTCGTCTGCCAGTCGTCCTTCTTCTTCCAAAACCCAGGAGGAAATAGAAGAAACACACCCGCCGATAAGCAACAACGATAAAGGAAAAGTCATAGGAGTTGATTATTCGGGTGATATCCCAAAGGTTTTCTACCAAGAAGACCTTTACACCCCGGAGAGTCCCACTCATAGTGAGATGGAACCCCCCGTTACCTTCAGAAAAGGGAAAGAAGATTCCCTCACCATGCTTAGATCTGGTGGTAAGGACTTCGTTCCTGATCCCAAGGAGCTAGACAGACTCTAGCACCTCCCCCAGCACCAAAACAAAAGGTCCTGGTATGTGGATAATTACTCCTTAGCCCAAAGACAGAACTTTAGAGACCTTTGGAAGTCGGACATGAAGAGACTCCGATGCATAATCGAGTTCTTCAGCTGGTTCGAAATGACTGGAAAATTAGACAGCCAAAAGCAGTCTCTAAAAGTCATAGTCAGCAAGTGGTACACAGCCACCAACAAAGTTGTCGAGGCTGTTACTCCTCTACTTGAAGGGATCAGCATCCCTTATTCCACTAAGGTCATCCCGGCTGCCCCCTTTAAAACTAAGAGTGCTAAGCCTGAATCTGCTCCCAAGTGCTCTGACATAGATCGGCTTATTGAGCAAAATAACTATACCAACCAGGTCCTTCATGTTGTTTCAAAACAAATTGAAGATTCTAGTGGTAAGAATCTGCTCAGCACTAAGCCCACCCCCTCTACGTCTAGTACGAGTAAAATCTTAGAAACCAATCCTATATTTAAGATTCCTGAGTTCAATAGGGAAAAATTCCCTAAGCTCAAAGAGACTTTTGAAATCCCTGGCAATGTTCTTGACAAAATCAATGAACAATTAGCAGCCTTCAGTATCTCTGAAAAAGATACGCAGAGGCCCAAAGACCCTAATGCTAAAAGCATTGGCACCATCCGTAGTAGTGAAAATCTTATCCAAAGGGTATCCAATGATAGGTATCACAATAGGAAGAACTACCAGTCTCATCCTTCCTTCCCTGACATTCAGTATGAAGAAAATGCTTTTCTTTCTACCTCTTCTCATGAGGGTAGAAGCATTACTGAATGGAATATTAATGGCCTTGCTGAGCATCAGATTTATAATAAACTCCATGAGATGGGAGTTGCCATCACCGCCTATAAAATTAGGCATTCATCTGATAAAGAAGCAGCCTTCATGATAATAGCAGGCTTCACTGGCATGCTAAGACATTGGTGGGATAATTATCTTACTGATGATCTTAGAAAAGCTATTCAAGATATAGTGGCCGTCGAAACTGTTATAAAAACTGAAGGCACCTCCGAAGTCCCTTCCCAAGTTTCGAGAGAAGACGCTTGTGTCGTACTCCTCTATCATATAGCTAAGCACTTAGTAGGGGAGCCCAAGCTTTTCCAAGATAGGAGTCTTCAGATTCTTAATAATCTTACCTGTCCTAGGTTAGATGACTTCATCTGGTACAAACACCAGTTCATTAGCAAAGTCATGATCAGGCCTGACTACAATAATGATTTCTGGAAAGAAAGATTTATTAGTGGTCTTCCTCCTCTCTTCGCCGAAAAGGTCAGAACCAAAATCCAAGATCGTTGTGATGGTAAAATTCCTTATCATCAAATGACTTATGGTGACCTTATCAGCATTATCAATGTTGTAGGCCTAGAGCTCTGTACAGATATTAAGCTTAAGCAGAAGCTTAAGAAAGAAAAGTCTTCTTCCACTAAAGAATTAGGAAACTTTTGTACAGATTTTGGATTTACCTCCATTACTCCCCCTAAGTATCTCTCCAAAAAGGATAAAGATTCTAAAGGCCATAGGAAGAAGCATCGTAGGTCCAAGCCTAGTAATGATTCCAATCGTTCCTCTAAGAGAACTCATAGGAAGCATAAGCATAGATCCTCCAAGGATTCAGGAGCTGGCACCTGCTATAATTGTGGTAAACCTGGACATCTAGCCAGAGACTGCAAAGCAAGTGGAAAAAAGAAGAAGATCAATCTTCTCGATATCCCGGATCAAACCAAAGAGCAACTCTTTGCCATTCTCGAAGACGACAAAAGAACCTCGTCCTCACCCAATTCAGACGCTTCTGATATCAATCTATCTTACAGCTCTGACTTTAGCCAGTCAGGTGATGACTGTTCTAATTGCCAGGGCTCTTTCTGCCATTGTGATGAATCCCCTGCCATTCGGGTTTTAACTAGTGACCCCAATGAAGCTCTCTTTGATGTAATCCAACCCATCGATAACGATCAGAACTTATGGTGACCTTACTAGCATCATCAATGTTGTAGGTCTAGAGCTCTGCACTGATATCAAGCTGAAGCAACAGCTTAAGAAAGAAAAATCCTCTTCTACTAAAGAATTAGGAAATTTATGTACTGACTTCGGGTTTACCTCCATTACCCCTCCCTCTAAGCATTCCTCTAAAAAGCTTAAGGATCATAGAGGTCATAGGAAAAAACATCGTAGATCTTCTGATGATCCCAAACGCTCTTCGCGGAAAGGTTCCAAGAAGAGTAAGTTTCGTAAAAATTCCAGGGCCAATGTTACTCTTCGCGGAAAGGTACCGTTCTTCTTGTACCTGTTCAAGTCAGGTTCATTAAGAATCTTAATAATTTCTAAAGAATTATTTATAGCTATGGTGGATTCACAGGTTTTAATGTTATGCTTTCTAGCAAAACTGAAATTACCTAGCTGGTAAATATTTTTAAAAGGTTCTTCTGGAATACTCCAGTTTTGCAAATCATTTTCAACAGTGGCAATCTTAGTTGCCTGAGAAGAAAGGCTAACATTAAGAATGTTCTGGTGACTGTTCATTTTCAAAAAATATGCTTACCTAGGGGTCACACTGACTAAACAAATATTCAAAGCATAAACTGATGAAATAAGATATGCATGAATCTTAGCAGATAAGTATCTAGCAATAACGATAAGCAGGTTTGTCAAAATAGTTACTCTTGGAATTACATCAAGTCTATTCTCTCAAAGCTATCTTAGCGGAGGGTGGTTTTCTCCCTTACAAACTTCCATCATCTCTTGATTCATTTGGATAGGTCTAGCTTTGGTAGAACAGTCACCCCAATGTTCTGGTGACTGTTCATTTTCGAAAAATATGCTTACCTAGGGGTCACACTGACTAAACAAATAATCAAAGCATAAACTGATGAAATAAGATATGCATGAATCTTAGCAGATAAGTATCTAGCAATAAGGATAAGCAGGTTTGTCTAAATAGTTACTCTTGGAATTACATCAAGTCTATTCTCTCAAAGCTATCTTAGCGGAGGGACCACCACCTAAAGGTCTATGCGCCTGTCCGTCGGCTTCGATGACCTAATCTGTAAGGCTGACCAACACCTTAACCGGATATTAATCGGAAACTTCAAGCTATAGAGAGAGACGACGACCTCAAACAAATAAGACAAACATACATAAATCTCAGAAGCTAGAAACAATATGATAAGATTAATACCTAAATTATTTTTCAATAGTAAATGGTTTTGAAAATAATTTAGCCATGCCCCTCGGCAGCATATGAACTTAGCTGCTCATGCTAAGAACAATGGCTGCCAACATGGCTCTGATACCAAATGGAACGGAAGTTCAGGAAAACAATAATATAAATGGAACGAATTTGTAAAAAAGAAAATACTTACAAACTCAAAGATTTATTTATTAAGCCAGAGAGAAAACATTATTACAAGGGAAGATGAAGGATGGGAATTTCTTTTTGGGAAATTTCCGGATGCCTTCTCTTGAGAGAGGGAAGAGCATTTTATAAGCTCAAAAGTAGATGCCTATCTATTAGATGGCTACAAGTGGACGACTCAGATCTTGCCGACAGTTTTGAG
The DNA here is from genome assembly GCA_003996215.1 of Jaltomata sinuosa. Taxonomy (NCBI): domain Eukaryota; kingdom Viridiplantae; phylum Streptophyta; class Magnoliopsida; order Solanales; family Solanaceae; genus Jaltomata; species Jaltomata sinuosa. The sequence goes on along the minus strand of QJPP01000482.1, from coordinate 238,404 downwards.
TGCTTTAAATAATGTAAAGAAAAGTCTTCTGACGAGACTTTAGTGGATCCCATCTGTGAATAGTGGGATGCCCTTTTCAAAAGTAATTCCGTACTTTGGCCTCTACTTTTTCCAAGGGTCATTTCCCTATTCATAGGTGGGGTCATCCTCGTCTTTCTGATCAATGTATGCCTGCGCAATTCCTTCAGGGCTGCACATATCACCATTGATACTGGAGTTTGACGAGATTGCTTCGTTGAGTAGTTCCAGAATATACTTCTGGTCGAATTGTTCCATATGGCTAAGTACAAAATTTAATTTTGCCCTTAGCTCTTCTTTGGATGGACCAGTGTTTTCATCTTTCACAGACGTAGATGGAGTGGTACTTTGAGGACCTTTTTTTGGGAGTTGAGGATTTAGGAGCCCAACCTTTGATCTTGATTTCTTTGGTCAAATATTTGATTCTTGAAATATCAGTCTTGGCAAAATTCCAACTGATAATGTAAGAAATCCTTTTCTTAATGAAATATTTGCATATTTTGATATGCTCTGGGAGAGTGGAGATTTCTTCAACCTGTTCGAAATCATAGAACCTGTTGAGAAATTGAGGGGAGAGGATCTGTCTGCTTCCTCCAAAAATATCCCACCATTCATAGAACCATCTAGGAATGACAGATTTGACAAATTCCTGGCTGTACTTAACAAACCAAGTATGCCCTGGCCTTAAATATAAAAAGTTTGTCCATGCAAACTGATAATCAATCCAATTATAGGTTTGAGGCCTATGTTCCATGGATAGGTTGAATGGTGTCAGTAGATGACCTGTAAACCAATTAAATGGCGAAAGGACCTTCTTGATTGTGAATCTGGAATAGCTCACTTCCTTTGGATCCTTCTTTGACATAGTGTGCTCTATTTCAACAGAGCCTGTATCAGTGAGGATGGCCTCATAATAAGATTGTGTCTTGAGTGAATTTCCAGTATCCACATAATTTTTGTTGGGATAACGAGGTTTGATAAGATCATCTATCCTATATCCCTCGTACTCTTTATCAATTGCCATCAGCGGCAATACAGTAGATGTAATAAACTCAAAGACTTCCTCTTTTGGGGGTCTTGGTTCTTCTTGCGCAGCTTTGCTGGCTGCTGAATTTACAGTTTTACCTGCTGCTGGGTTTACTGCCTGTACAAAAGACTCTGGGGACTTCATAGTATAACTTTCCCTGGTTCGGACCAAGGAGGCTGCAGTTTGACCTGCTACAAAAGGTCTTACCATCTTGTTTGAAGGTGGCTGTCGTAGCGGCGGTTGTGGCGCCGGTAATCTGGGGTAATCAGCCAGGGCTGTGTACCTGTTTTGAAAAGGCATCTGGGGCCTTAATGTGGATATGGATGCTGGTGCATTTAGTGGCTGTATCTGGAATGGTCTAACCATTCTTGATTCATTCTCCTTTTTCGGAGTATGGGGTGGTTTCAGGGGTCTCATTTTTTCCCTGCAAAAATTCCCTTGTTAGAAAATCTGGTAAAGAGTTTTCTTCTCCTTTGATAAAATTAATTTTAAAATCGAAACTAGATAGTAGAGCTTGCCATCTAGCAAAGATTTGTTTTGAAACAAGATTTTTAACATCTTTAGTAAGAATTTCTCTAGCAGATTTACAATCTACTCTTAGTAAAAATTCTTTGTTAACAAGGTCATCTTGGAACTTAGTGATACATAGCACTATAGATAAAACCTCCTTCTTAAGAGTGGAGTAATTCTTTTGAGTAGGATTCCATATCCCAGAAGTAAATCTGACTAGTTGTTCAGGGGAATTGGCGGGAATTCTCTGTTTGAGAATACCACCATAACCTATTTCCGAAGCATCAGTTTCAACAATCATAAAAGCTTCGGGATTAGGGAGACCTAAGCAAGGAAGATTCTTGACGATATCTTTAATAAGAACTACCGCCTGGGTTTGAGCATTTCCCCAGGGAATGGGATTCTTCTTGAGCCTTTTATATAAAGGTTCACAGATTTGCCTAACTTTAGGGATAAAATCAGCTACATAATTGAGACTTCCCAAGAATCTTTGTAACTGAGTTTTGTCAGTAATTTCATCAGGAAATTTGGAGGAGAACTCTATGGCTCTGCAGATAGGTTTGTAGCTACCCTGGAAAAGATCATGCCCTAGGAATCTAATAGCTGTTTGAAAAAGCTTAATCTTCCTAGCACTGACTACAAGACCATTCAACTTGACGATTTTGAAGAAGGTATTAAGATGCTTAAAATGGGCATTAATATCTTCAGAAAAGATAAGAACATCATCGATATAAACGATGGACATATGACTATAGTCATTAAAGATAGAGTTCATAATATTTTGAAACTCTGAAGGGGCATTTTTAAGACCAAAAGGCATGACCTTCCATTCGTACTGTCTGAAGGGTACGTTGAAGGCAGTTTTATACCGGTCTTCTTCAGCAATTTGGACTTGCCAGAATCCGGACTTCATATCAAACTTGCTATAAATATTAGCTCTAACAGTTCTTTTTAAAAGATCTCTTTTATTAGGTATGGGGTACCTAATCCATCTTAAGGCGGCATTCAAAGGCTTATAATTGATCACAAGCCTTGGAGCTCCTCTTTCCCTTTCGGCAGCTTTGTTGAAATAGAATGCCCAACAGTTCCAGAGAGATTTAGAAGGGGAGATGATCCCTTCTTTAAGAAGTTTAGAGATTTCTCCCTTACAAACTTCCATCATCTCTTGATTCATTTGGATAGGTCTAGCTTTGGTAGAGATATCCTCTTCATTGAATCCTTCTATATAAGGGAGTTTGACAATGTGCCTCTTTCTTTCCCAAAAAGCATTAGGAAAATCAGAGCATATTTCTTTTTCAAAAAGAGTTTGAAGATTAGCTATTTTGGTAACTATCTCCGGGGTTTTTAAAATCTGCTCGATTTTCTTAACTTTTATATCATCCTTTAAGAAGGTGATATGATTAGAAAGTTGGTTTATTCTGAAAACAGTTTTTTGTCTGATAAACTCACTTTCTTCAATAGAAAGATTTTTAACAAAAGGAAAATACAAAGTTTTTCCAAAAATATTAGTTTCTATACCATCTAAGCTGGTAACAAAAGGTTTCATTTGAGTAATGAAAGGTATACCAAGAATGACTTCTTCGTGGATGTCTTCTGTAATAATAAAATCATTAGTAAGACAAATGCCATTATTACAGATATGAGCTTTAGAAAGCTTATAGTTGATACGGAGTCTTTCTCCAGTAGCGGAAAATAATCTGGAAGTACTCTTCAGAAGATACTTGGTAGGTATAATACCTTTCATAATGCAGTTACGGTCAGCGCCGCTGTCGAGTAAGGCAATCTTGTTAATAACAAAATTTTTGTTAATAACAATTTTAACCGGAATGTGATGACTCTGGGGTCTGATAGAAGATATAACAGCACAACCGGGATCGGAAGTACTTGGGCCAGCTTCATCTTCAACAGGGTGAGCTGCCAGATGAGCCTCTTCATCATCTTTGTCAGAGTTATCATCGTTCTCAGACTTATAGACATAAGATTTGGCGTCATTAAGGACTTGGTTAGTGAGAGAATCTATCTCAACCTTATTGAGCCTGGCTTTAATGTGTTGGACCTCTCTTTTGAGACCAAAGATTTCTCCTTTAAGTTCTGAGATGGTAGGTTCAGGGACTTTCTCAAATTTAGCCATGATTTTCTTCATGCAAAAAGGCTCTACGGGAACTCTAGGTTCTCTAGGAGTCTGTCTAGACTACTCTTGGATAAGCTTCTTAAGTTCTATGAGATAGCTTTTCTTGGCATCTTGGTTATCAATATGTTGGATAACATCAAAGAGTGCCTCATTGGGGTCACTGGATAAGACTTGGATAGTCGGGGACTTATCACAATGGCAGAAAGAGCCATGGCAATTTGAGCAGTCTTCTCCTGACTGACTGGAGTCCGAATCATAAGATAGGTCAATATCACTATCTGATGTACCCGAAGGAGTATGTGAAGACGAATATCCTTTATCGTCGTCAAGGATAGAAAAGAGTTGCTCTTTAGCTTGGTCAGAGATTTCAAGGAGGTTAATCTTTTGCTTTTTACCACCTGCCTTGCAATCTCTAGCCAGATGACCTGGTCTGTTACAATTATAACAAACATTGGCCCTTGAATTTTTACGAAACTTACTCTTCTTGGAACCTTTCCGCGAAGAGCGTTTGGGATCATCAGAAGATCTACGATGTTTCTTCCTATGACCTCTATGATCCTTAAGCTTTTTAGAGGAATTCTTAGAGGGAGGGGTAATGGAGGTAAACCCGAAGTCAGTACAGAAATTTCCTAATTCTTTAGTAGAAGAGGATTTTTCTTTCTTAAGTTGTTGCTTCAGCTTGATATCAGTGCATAGCTCTAGACCTACAACATTGATGATGCTAGTAAGGTCACCATAAGTCATTTGATGATAAGGAATTTTACCATCACAACGATCTTGAATTTTGGTTCTGACCTTTTCTGCAAAAAGGGGAGGAAGACCGCTAACAAATCTTTCTTTCCAGAAATCATTGTTGCAATCAGGTCTAATCATAACCTTACTGATAAATTGGTGTTTATACCAAATGAAATCATCTAACCTTTGGCAGGTGAGATTGTTAAGGATTTGTAAACTCCTATTTTGGAAAAGCTTAGGTTCTCCTACGAAATGCTTAGCTATATGATAAAGGAGTACAGCACAAGCATCTTCTCTAGGAACTTGGGAAGAGGTTTCGGAGGTGCCTTCTATTTTCACAACAGTTTCAATGGCAACTGCATCTTGAATAGCTTTTCTGAGATCATCAGTTAGGTTATTATCCCACCAATGTCTAAGCATGCCAGTGAAGCCTGCTATGATCATAAAAGCTGCTTCCTTATCGGATGACTGCCTAATTTTGTAGGCGGTGATAGCAACTCCCATCTCATGGAGTTTGTTATAGATTTGATGTTCAGCAAGACCATCAATATTCCATTCAGTTATGCTTCTACCCTCATGAGAAGAGGTGTAAAGAAAAGCATTCTCTTCATACTGAATGTCAGGGAAAGAAGGACGCGTATGGTAGTTCTTCTTATTGTGGTATCTATCATTGGAGATCCTTTGGACTAGAGTATCCTTAATGGTACCTATACTTTTGGTGCTAGCATGTCTAGGCTTCTGAGTTTGAGTCTCTTTATCGGTACTAGTGCTTTTGGACTTCGAAGTATCTTTATCAGAGATACTGAAGGCTGCAAGTTGTTCGTTGATCTTGTCAAGAACATTACCAGAGATTTCGAAGGTCTCCTTAAGCTTAGGGAACTTATCTCTGTTAAACTCAGGTATCTTAAAGATTGGGTCAGTTTCTAGCGTTTTGCTAGAACTGGCAGTAGAGGGAGTGGGCTTAGCACTATATAGAGCCCTCTCACTGGATTTTTCTAATTGTTTAGAAACAACGTGAAGAACCTAGTTGGTACAGTTATTTTTCTCTATGAGCCTATCTATGTCAGAGCAACTAGTCAAGGCCTCAGGCTTAATACCCTTAGTCTTAAAGGGGGCCGCAGAGATAACCTTAGTGCCATAAGGGATCTTAATTCCTTCAAGAGGAGGAGTGACAGCTTCTACCACTTTATTAGTGGCGGTATACCATTTGCTGACAATGACTTGCAGAGACTGCTTCCGGCTTCCTAACTTACCGGTCATTTCAAACCAACTTAAGAACTCGATAATACACCGAAGTCTCTTCATATCTGATTTCCAAAGGTCTCTAAAGTTTTGCCTTTGTTGTAGAGAATAGTTGGCTACGTACCACTTTCTCTTATCTTGGTGGAGGGGAAGGTTCCAAAGTCTATCTAACTCTATAGGGTCAGGAGTAAACTTTTCACCAGACCTAAGCATGGTTAGAGAATCTTCTTTACCCTTAGTAAACATAGGAGGAGGTTCCATCTCACTATGAGTAGGGCTGCTAGGGGTATAAAGATCCTCTTGGTAGAAGACTGTGGGAACATTGCCCGAATAATCAACTCCCACGACTTTTCCTTTGTCGTTGTTGACTATTGGTGTCCCTTCATCTACTTCCTCAGGGGGTTTGGAAGAAGAAGAACAACTGGCAGACGAAGGCCTGGCAGAAGTTATTCTTCTAATGGATGAAGACCTGGGATTACTAAGGAATTTTAGGTCTATAAATCCATCAGGGAATTGGATCACTCTATCAATCTGAGTTCTTTCAGAATGTGAGCGAGTAGGCTGGGTGATATTATCAAAATGCCACTCATCAGTGAGAGCAATTTCATCCCAGTTAAGTAAGCGGGGTACAAAGATACTACTGTGCTCATGGTTTGCTTCCATTAACATAGTAGCTCCTTTAGTACTTTCTATTCTTGCTCTAGATGCAAGTGTAGTGGACATAAGCCTGTAATATACTCGATAAATAACAGCAATTTCTCGAGTATTGGCTTTGCTATTCATGTTCTTAGTTTTGACATTGAGAGTCAAACTATCCATGATATTGGGGTCATTAATGTCTACCGAAAAGTTGGGGTAGCAATTAAAGTAAACAGGCCCATCGGCCAGATTACTCTGGAGGACCCCTAGGAGGGAATCATGAAATTCTAAAAGACGATCATCCCTAAGAAGGACGCAAACATGAATGTCAAGACCTTTTCTAAAAAGAGGTTTGACAGCAACTTGAACTAGCCCGATATGGAGATAGTTGAAGTTCTTCTTGTACCTGTTCAAGTCAGGTTCATTAAGAATCTCAATAATTTCTAAAGAATTATTTATAGCTATGGTGGATTCACAGGTTTTAATGTTATGCTTTCTAGCAAAACTGAAATTACCTAGCTGGTAAATCTTTTTAAAAGGTTCTTCTGGAATACTCCAGTTTTGCAAATCATTTTCAACAGTGGCAATCTTAGTTGCCTGAGAAGAAAGGCTAACATTAAGAATGTTCTGGTGACTGTTCATTTTCGAAAAATATGCTTACCTAGGGGTCACACTGACTAAACAAATAATCAAAGCATAAACTGATGAAAATAAGATATGCATGAATCTTAGCAGATAAGTATCTAGCAATAAGGATAAGCAGGTTTGTCTAAATAGTTACTCTTGGAATTACATCAAGTCTATTCTCTCAAAGTTATCTTAGCGGAGGGCCACCACCTAAAGGTCTATACGCCTGTCCGTCGGCTTCGACGACCTAATCTGTAAGGCTGACCAACACCTTAACCGGATATTAATCGAAAACTTCAAGCTATAGAGAGAGAGACGACGACCTCAAACAAAATTTAATCTTGCCCTGGTGAAAAGTTTACTCCTGACCCTATAGAGTTAGATAGACTTTGGAACCTTCCCCTCCACCAAGATAAGAGAAAGTGGTACGTAGCCAACTATTCCCTACAACAAAGGCAAAACTTTAGAGACCTTTGGAAATCAGATATGAAGAGACTTCGGTGTATTATCGAGTTCTTCAGTTGGTTTGAAATGACCGGTAAGTTAGGAAGCAGTCTCTGCAAGTCATTGTCAGCAAATGGTATACTGCCACTAATAAAGTGGTAGAAGCTGTCACTCCTCCTCTTGAAGGAATTAAGATCCCTTATGGCACTAAGGTTATCTCTGCGGCCCCCTTTAAGACTAAGAGTATTAAGCCTGAGGCCTTGACTAGTTGCTCTGACATAGATAGGCTCATAGAGCAAAACAACTATACCAACCAGGTTTTTCACGTTGTTTCTAAACAATTAGAAAAATCCAGTGAGAGGGCTCTATATAGTTCTAAGCCCACTCCCTCTACTGCCAGTTCTAGAAAAACGCTAGAAACTGACCCAATCTTTAAGATACCTGAGTTTAACAGAGATAAGTTCCCTAAGCTTAAGGAGACCTTCGAAATCTCTGGTAATGTTCTTGACAAGATCAACGAACAGCTTGCAGCCTTCTTTCCCCGACATTCAGTATGAAGAGAATGCTTTTCTTTCCACCTCTTCTCATGAGGGTAGAAGCATAACTGAATGGAATATTGATGGTCTTGTTGAACATCAAATCTATAACAAACTCCATGAGATGGGAGTTGCTATCACCGCCTACAAAATTAGGCAGTCATCCGATAAGGAAGCAGCTTTTATGATCATAGCAGGCTTCACTGGCATGCTTAGACATTGGTGGGATAATTACCTAACTGATGATCTCAGAAAAGCTATTCAAGATGCAGTTGCCATTGAAACTGTTGTGAAAATAGAAGGCACCTCCGAAACCTCTTCCCAGGTTCCTAGAGAAGATGCTTGTGCTGTACTCCTTTATCATATAGCTAAGCATTTCGTAGGAGAACCTAAGCTTTTCCAAGATAGGAGTTTACAAATCCTTAACAATCTCACCTGCCCAAGGTTAGATGATTTCATTTGGTATAAACACCAATTTATCAGTAAGGTTATGATTAGACCTGATTGCAACAATGATTTCTGGAAAGAAAGATTTGTTAGCGGTCTTCCTCCCCTTTTTGCAGAAAAGGTCAGAACCAAAATTCAAGATCGTTATGATGGTAAAATTCCTTATCATCAAATGACTTATGGTGACCTTACTAGCATCATCAATGTTGTAGGTCTAGAGCTCTGCACTGATATCAAGCTGAAGCAACAGCTTAAGAAAGAAAAATCCTCTTCTACTAAAGAATTAGGAAATTTTTGTACTGACTTCGGATTTACCTCCATTACCCCTCCCTCTAACCATTCCTCTAAAAAGCTTAAGGATCATAGAGGTCATAGGAAGAAACATCGTAGATCTTCTGATGATCCCAAACGCTCTTCGCGGAAAGGTTCCAAGAAGAGTAAGTTTCGTAAAAATTCCAGGGCCAATGTTTGTTATAATTGTAACAGACCAGGTCATCTGGCTAGAGATTGCAAGGCAGGTGGTAAAAAGCAAAAGATTAACCTGGCCTTTGGCCTCTACTTTTTCCAAGGGTCATTTCCCTATTCATAGGTGGGGTCATCCTCGTCTTTCTATTCAATGTATGCCTGCGCAATTCTTTCAGGGCTGCACATATCACCATTGATACTGGAGTTTGACGAGGTTGCTTCGTTGAGTAGTTCCAGAATATACTTCTGGTCGAATTGTTCCATATGGCTAAGTACAAAATTTAATCTTGCCCTTAGCTCTTCTTTGGATGGACCAGTGTTTTCATCTTTCACAGACGTAGATGGAGTGGTACTTTGAGGACCTTTTTTGGGAGTTGAGGATTTAGGAGCCCAACCTTTGATCTTGATTTCTTTGGTCAAGTATTTGATTCTTGAAATATCAGTCTTGGCAAAATTCCAAGTGATAATGTAAGAAATCCTTTTCTTAATGAAATATTTGCATATTTTGATATTCTTTGGGAGAGTGGAGATTTCTTCAACCTGTTCGAAATCATAGAACCTGTTGAGAAATTGAGGGGAGAGGATTTGTTTGCTTCCTCCAAAAATATCCCACCATTCATAGAACCATCTAGGAATGACAGATTTGACAAATTCCTGGCTATACTTAACAAACCAAGTATGCCCAGGCCTTAAATATAAAAAGTTTGTCCATGAAAACTGATAATCAATCCAATTATAGGTTTGAGGCCTATGTTCCATGGATAGGTTGAACGGTGTCAGTAGATGACCTGTAAACCAATTAAATGGCGAAAGGACCTTCTTGATTGTGAATCTGGAATAGCTCACTTCCTTTGGATCCTTCTTTGACATAGTGTGCTCTATTTCAACAGAGCCTGTATCAGTGAGGATGGCCTCATAATAAGATTGTGTCTTGAGTGAATTTCCAGTATCCACATAATTTTTGTTGTGATAACGAGGTTTGATAAGATCATCTATCCTATATTCCTCGTACTCTTTATCAATTGCCATAACCGGCAATACAGTAGATGTAATAAACTCAAAGACTTCCTCTTTTGGGGGTCTTGGTTCTTCTTGCGCAACTTTGCTGGCTGCTGAATTTACAGTTTTACCTGCTGCTGGGTTTACTGCCTGTACAAAAGACTCTGGGGCCTTCATAGTATAACTTTCCCTGGTTCGGACCAAGGAGGCTGCAGTTTGACCTGCTACAAAAGGTCTTACCATCTTATTTGAAGGTGGCTGTCGTGGCGGCGGTTGTGGCGCCGGTAATCTGGGGTAATCAGCCAGGGCTGTGTACCTGTTTTGAAAAGGCATGTGGGGCCTTAATATGGATATGGATGCTGGTGCATTTAGTGGCTATATCTGGAATGGTCTAACCATTCTTGATTCATTCTCCTTTTTCGGAGTATGGGGTGGTTTCAGGGGTCTCATTTTTTCCCTGCAAAAATTCCCTTGTTAGAAAATCTGGTAAAGAGTTTTCTTCTCCTTTGATAAAATCAATTTTAAAATCGAAACTAGATAGTAGAGCTTGCCACTAGCAAAGATTTGTTTTGAAACAAGATTTTTAACATCTTTAGTAAGAATTTCTCTAGCAGATTTACAATCTACTCTTAGTAAAAATTCTTTGTTAACAAGGTCATCTTGGAACTTAGTGATACATAGCACTATAGATAAAACCTCCTTCTTAACAGTGGAGTAATTCTTTTGAGTAGGATTCCATATCCCAGAAGTAAATCTGACTAGTTGTTCAGGGGAATTGGCGGGAATTCTCTGTTGGAGAATACCACCATAACCTATTTCCGAAGCATCAGTTTCAACGATCATAAAAGCTTCGGGATTAGGGAGACCTAAGCAAGGAAGATTCTTGACGATATCTTTAATAAGAACTACCGCCTGGGTTTGAGCATTTCCCCAGGGAATGGGATTCTTCTTGAGCCTTTTATATAAAGGTTCACAGATTTGCCTAACTTTAGGGACAAAATCAGCTACATAATTGAGACTTCCCAAGAATCTTTGTAACTGAGTTTTGTCAGTAATTTCATCAGGAAATTTGGAGGAGAACTCTATGGCTCTGCAAATAGGTTTGTAGCTACCCTGGAAAAGATCATGCCCTAGGAATCTAATAGCTGTTTGAAAAAGCTTAATCTTCCTAGCACTGACTACAAGACCATTCAACTTGACGATTTTGAAGAAGGTATTAAGATGCTTAAAATGGGCATCAATATCTTCAGAAAAGATAAGAACATCATCGATATAAACGATGGACATATGACTATAGTCATTAAAGATAGAGTTCATAATATTTTGAAACTCTGAAGGGGCATTTTTAAGACCAAAAGGCATGACCTTCCATTCGTACTGTCCGAAGGATACGTTGAAGGCAGTTTTATACCGGTCTTCTTCAGCAATTTGGACTTGCCAGAATCCGAACTTCATATCAAACTTGCTATAAATATTAGCTCTAACAGTTCTTTTTAAAAGATCTCTTTTATTAGGTATGGGGTACCTAATCCATCTTAAGGCGGCATTCAAAGGCTTATAATTGATCACAAGCCTAGGAGCTCCACTTTCCCTTTCGGCAGCTTTGTTGACATAGAATGCCGAACAGCTCCAGGAAGATTTAGAAGGAGAGATGATCCCTTCTTTAAGAAGTTTAGAGATTTCTCCCTTACAAACTTCCATCATCTCTTGATTCATTTGGATAGGTCTAGCTTTGGTAGAGATATCCTCTTCATTGAATCCTTCTATATAAGGGAGTTTGACAATGTGCCTCTTTCTTTCCCAAAAAGCATTAGGAAAATCAGAGCATATTTCTTTTTCAAAAAGAGTTTGAAGATTAGCTATTTTGGTAACTATCTCTGGGGTTTTTAAAATCTGCTCGATTTTCTTAACTTTTATATCATCCTTTAAGAAGGTGATATGATTAGAAAGTTGGTTTATTCTGAAAACAGTTTTTTGTCTGATAAACTCACTTTCTTCAATAGAAAGATTTTTAACAAAAGGAAAATACAAAGTTTTTCCAAAAATATTAGTTTCTATACCATCTAAGCTGGTAACAAAAGGTTTCATTTGAGTAATGAAAGGTATACCAAGAATGACTTCTTCGTGGATGTCTTCTGTAATAATAAAATCATTAGTAAGACAAATGCCATTATTACAGATATGAGCTTTAGAAAGCTTATAGTTGATACAGAGTCTTTCTCCAGTGGCGGAAAATAATCTGGAAGTACTCTTCAGAAGATACTTGGTAGGTATAATACCTTTCATAATGCAGTTACGGTCAGCGCCGCTGTCGAGTAAGGCAATCTTGTTAATAACAAAATTTTTGTTAATAACAATTTTAACCAGAATGTGATGACTCTGGGGTCTGATAGAAGATATAACAGCACAACCGGGATCGGAAGTACTTGGGCCAGCTTCATCTTCAACAGGGTGAGCTTCCAGATGAGCCTCTTCATTATCTTTGTCAGAGTTATCATCGTTCTCAGACTTATAGACATAAGCTTTGGCGTCATTAAGGACTTGGTTAGTGAGAGAATCTATCTCAACCTTATTGAGCCTGGCTTTAATGTCTTGGACCTCTCTTTTGAGACCAAGGATTTCTCCTTTAAGTTCTGAGATGGTAGGTTCAGGGACTTTCTCAAATTTTGCCATGATTTTTCTTCATGCAAAAAGGCTCTACGGGAACTCTAGGTTCTCTAGGAGTCTGTCTAGACTGCTCTTGGATAAGCTTCTTAAGTTCTATGAGATAGCTTTTCTTGGCATCTTGGTTATCAATATGTTGGATAACATCAAAGAGTACCTCATTGGGGTCACTGGATAAGACTTGGATAGTCGGGGACTTATCACAATGGCAGAAAGAGCCATGGCAATTTGAGCAGTCTTCTCCTGACTGACTGGAGTCTGAATCATAAGATAGGTCAATATCACTATCTGATGTACCCGAAGGAGTATGTGAAGACGAATATCCTCTATCGTCGTCAAGGATAGAAAAGAGTTGCTCTTTAGCTTGGTCAGAGATTTCAAGGAGGTTAATCTTTTGCTTTTTACCACCTGCCTTGCAATCTCTAGCCAGATGACCTGGTCTGTTACAATTATAACAAACATTGGCCCTGGAATTTTTACGAAACATACTCTTCTTGGAACCTTTCCGCGAAGAGCGTTTGGGATCATCAGAAGATCTACGATGTTTCTTCCTATGACCTCTATGATCCTTAAGCTTTTTAGAGGAATGCTTAGAGGGAGGGATAATGGAGGTAAACCCGAAGTCAGTACAGAAATTTCCTAATTCTTTAGTAGAAGAGGATTTTTCTTTCTTAAGCTGTTGCTTCAGCTTGATATCAGTGCAGAGCTCTAGACCTACAACATTGATGATGCTAGTAAGGTCACCATAAGTCATTTGATGATAAGGAATTTTACCATCATAACGATCTTGAATTTTGGTTCTGACCTTTTCTGCAAAAAGGGGAGGAAGACCGCTAACAAATCTTTCTTTCCAGAAATCATTGTTGCAATCAGGTCTAATCATAACCTTACTGATAAATTGGTGTTTATACCAAATGAAATCATCTAACCTTGGGCAGGTGAGATTGTTAAGGATTTGTAAACTCCTATCTTGGAAAAGCTTAGGTTCTCCTACGAAATGCTTAGCTATATGATAAAGGAGTACAGCACAAGCATCTTCTCTAGGAACCTGGGAAGAGGTTTCGGAGGTGCCTTCTATTTTCACAACAGTTTCAATGGCAACTGCATCTTGAATAGCTTTTCTGAGATCATCAGTTAGGTAATTATCCCACCAATGTCTAAGCATGCCAGTGAAGCCTGCTATGATCATAAAAGCTGCTTCCTTATCGGATGACTGCCTAATTTTGTAGGCGATGATAGCAACTCCCATCTCATGGAGTTTGTTATAGATTTGATGTTCAGCAAGACCATCAATATTCCATTCAGTTATGCTTCTACCCTCATGAGAAGAGGTGGAAAGAAAAGCATTCTCTTCATACTGAATGTCGGGGAAAGAAGGACGCGTATGGTAGTTCTTCTTATTGTGGTATCTATCATTGGAGATCCTTTGGACTAGAGTATCCTTAATGGTACCTATACTTTTGGTGCTAGCATGTCTAGTCTTCTGAGTTTGAGTATCTTTATCGGTACTAGTGCTTTTGGACTTCGAAGTATCTTTATCAGAGATACTGAAGGCTGCAAGCTGTTCGTTGATCTTGTCAAGACCATTACCAGAGATTTCGAAGGTCTCCTTAAGCTTAGGGAACTTATCTCTGTTAAACTCAGGTATCTTAAAGATTGGGTCAGTTTCTAGCGTTTTGCTAGAACTGGCAGTAGAGGGAGTGGGCTTAGCACTATATAGAGCCCTCTCACTGGATTTTTCTAATTGTTTAGAAACAACGTGAAGAACCTGGTTGGTATAGTTGTTTTGCTCTATGAACCTATCTATGTCAGAGCAACTAGTCAAGGCCTCAGTCTTAATACTCTTAGTCTTAAAGGGGGCCGCAGAGATAACCTTAGTGCCATAAGGGATCTTAATTCCTTCAAGAGGAGGAGTGACAGCTTCTACCACTTTATTAGTGGCAGTATACCATTTGCTGACAATGACTTGCAGAGACTGCTTCCGGCTTCCTAACTTACCGGTCATTTCAAACCAACTGAAGAACTCGATAATACACCGAAGTCTCTTCATATCTGATTTCCAAAGGTCTCTAAAGTTTTGCCTTTGTTGTAGGGAATAGTTGGCTACGTACCACTTTCTCTTATCTTGGTGGAGGGGAAGGTTCCAAAGTCTATCTAACTCTATAGGGTCAGGAGTAAACTTTTCACCAGACCTAAGCATGGTTAGAGAATCTTCTTTACCCTTAGTAAACATAGGAGGAGGTTCCATCTCACTATGAGTAGGGCTGCTGGGGGTATAAAGATCCTCTTGGTAGAAGACTTTGGGAACATTGCCCGAATAATCAACTCCCACGACTTTTCCTTTGTCGTTGTTGACTATTGGTGTCCCTTCATCTACTTCCTCAGGGGGTTTGGAAGAAGAAGAACAACTGGCAGACGAAGGCCTGGCAGAAGTTATTCTTCTAATGGATGAAGACCTGGGATTACTAAGGAATTTTAGGTCTATAGATCCATCAGGGAATTGGATCACTCTATCAATCTGAGTTCTTTCAGAATGTGAGCGAGTAGGCTGGGTGATATTATCAAAATGCCACTCATCAGTGAGAGCAATTTCATCTCAGTTAAGTAAGCGGGGTACAAAGATACTACTGTGCTCATGGTTTGCTTCCATTAACATAGTAGCTCCTTTAGTACTTTCTATTCTTGCTCTAGGTGCAAGTGTAGTGGACATAAGCCTGTAATATACTCGATAGATAACAACAATTTCTCGAGTATTGGCTTTGCTATTCATGTTCTTAGTTTTGACATTGAGAGTCAAACTATCCATGATATTGGGGTCATCAATGTCTACCGAAAAGTTGGGGTAGCAATTAAAGTAAACAGGCCCATCGGCCAGATTACTCTGGAGGACCCCTAGGAGGGAATCATTAAATTCTAAAAGATGATCATCCCTAAGAAGGACGCAAACAGGAATGTCAAGACCTTTTCTAAAAAGAGGTTTGACAGCAACTTGAACTAGCCCGATATGGAGATAGTTGAAGTTCTTCTTGTACCTGTTCAAGTCAGGTTCATTAAGAATCTTAATAATTTCTAAAGAATTATTTATAGCTATGGTGGATTCACAGGTTTTAATGTTATGCTTTCTAGCAAAACTGAAATTACCTAGCTGGTAAATCTTTTTAAAAGGTTCTTCTGGAATACTCCAGTTTTGCAAATCATTTTCAACAGTGGCAATCTTAGTTGCCTGAGAAGAAAGGCTAACATTAAGAATGTTCTGGTGACTGTTCATTTTCGAAAAATATGCTTACCTAGGGGTCACACTGACTAAACAAATAATCAAAGCATAAACTGATGAAAATAAGATATGCATGAATCTTAGCAGATAAGTATCTAGCAATAAGGATAAGCAGG
Organism: Jaltomata sinuosa; assembly: GCA_003996215.1. NCBI lineage: Eukaryota > Viridiplantae > Streptophyta > Magnoliopsida > Solanales > Solanaceae > Jaltomata > Jaltomata sinuosa. The sequence continues at coordinate 222,530 of QJPP01000482.1, read as the reverse complement.
TTTGTCTAAATAGTTACTCTTGGAATTACATCAAGTCTATTCTCTCAAAGCTATCTTAGCGGAGGGACCACCACCTACAGGTCTATACGCCTGTCCGTCGGCTTCGACGACCTAATCTGTAAGGCTGACCAACACATTAATCGGATATTAATCGGAAACTTCAAGCTATAGAGAGAGAGACGATGACCTCAAACAAATAAGACAAACATACATAAATCTCAAAAGCTAGAAACAATATGATAAGATTAATACCTAAATTATTTTTCAATAGTAAATGGTTTTGAAAATAATTTAGCCAAGCCCCTAGGCAGCATATGAACTTAGCTGCTCATGCTAAGAACAATGGCTGCCAACATGGCTCTGATATAACAATGTTTGTTATATTTCGTAAAAATACGCGTCCTTCTTTCCCCGACATTCAGTATGAAGAGAATGCTTTTCTTTCCACCTCTTCTCATGAGGGTAGAAGCATAACTGAATGGAATATTGATGGTCTTGCTGAACATCAAATCTATAACAAACTCCATGAGATGGGAGTTGCTATCACCGCCTACAAAATTAGGCAGTCATCCGATAAGGAAGCAACTTTTATGATCATAGCAGGCTTCATTGGCATGCTTAGACATTGGTGGGATAATTACCTAACTGATGATCTCAGAAAAGCTATTCAAGATGCAGTTGCCATTGAAACTGTTGTGAAAATAGAAGGCACCTCCGAAACCTCTTCCCAAGTTCCTAGAGAAGATGCTTGTGCTGTACTCCTTTATCATATAGCTAAGCATTTCGTAGGAGAACCTAAGCTTTTCCAAGATAGGAGTTTACAAATCCTTAACAATCTCACCTGCCCAAGGTTAGATGATTTCATTTGGTATAAACACCAATTTATCAGTAAGGTTATGATTAGACCTGATTGCAACAATGATTTCTGGAAAGAAAGATTTGTTAGCGGTCTTCCTCCCCTTTTTGCAGAAAAGGTCAGAACCAAAATTCAAGATCGTTGTGATGGTAAAATTCCTTATCATCAAATGACTTATGGTGACCTTACTAGCATCATCAATGTTGTAGGTCTAGAACTCTACACTGATATCAAGCTGAAGCAACAGCTTAAGAAAGAAAAATCCTCTTCTACTAAAGAATTAGGAAATTTATGTACTGACTTCGGGTTGAGCCTTTGAGGGAGATGGTGGGGTTTTTTTAAGCCCTTTATCCTTTTGATTCTTGGGGACCGGAATCCATCCTTTAACTCTTATCTCTTTGGACAAGTACTTAATTCTGTCGAATTCAAAGATGGTAAAACTCCAACTAACAATGAAGGAGATTCTCTTCTTAATAAAGAATTTGCATAATTTTATATGATCTGGAAGAGTTGTAATCTCTTCGGTTACTTGGAATTCTTCATATCTAGGTATGAATTGTCTGGGTAAGATTTCTCTGGTTCCTCCAAAATAATTCCACCAGTCGTAGAACCATCTGGGAATAATAGAACTTGTGAATTCTGTGCTGTATTTAATGAACCAAGTATGTCCTGGACGAACATACATAAAATTGTACCAAGCATCTTTGTAGATGTACCAGTTGAAAGTCTGAGGTCTGTGCTCCATGGAAAGAGCAATTGACGTCTGTAGATGACTTACGATCCAGTCGAATGGAGAGAATACCTTTTTTATTGTTACCCTTGAGTATAAGATATACTCAGGATTCTTCTTATCATAGGTATGCTCTACCTCGATGGAATCAGTATCTGCAAGGACGGCTTCAAAGTAGAACCTTGATTTCAGGGGATCATCTGTGTCAACAAAGTTGCCATCTGTGTAGCATGGTGTGGTGAGATCTTTAAGTTTACAACCTTCATAATTTTTGTCCAATGCCATCATAGGTATTGTTTGAGTGACTTGAAATTCGAAGGTTTCTTCCTTCTCTTGTACCAAAGTTTCTTTGCCAGAAACTGATGGGATCAACCTGGGGTTTACTGCTTGAGAGAATGACTCTGGAATCTTCATTTCATAACTCTTCTTTGTTAAAACTGAAGAAATAGAAGTGCTGGAGCTTGCAGTATTCTTTGGATCTACTGGCTCTACCAATGCTGAATACCTATTCTTAAAAATAGCATCTAGAGATGATGCTGGTGGTCCTGCTAGGGGAGGGAATCCTGTTCCGAGTTGTCCCGGGGGTGGCACCACGGGTCTTGGGGGCGGCGGCCTTGGTCTAAGCTGGGTCATCCCTGCTGGTGGTAAAAATGGGTGAACTGTCGCCCTTTTTGGTGGCGCAGGTCTGGCTCCTTTGAATGGAGAATTGGGACGCTGAGGTTTACTCATGTTGATTCTGCAGAAATTCTCTAGTCAGGAAATCTGGAAGGGAATTGTTCTCTCCTTTAATAAATTCAATTTGAAAATCAAAACTAGAAAGCAGAGCTTGCCATCTAGCAAAAATTTGTTTGGAAACAATGTTTTTAACATCTTTCTGTAAAATCTCTTTGGCGGATTTACAATCTACTCTGAGTAAAAATTCTTTGTTTATCAAATCGTCTTGAAATTTGGTAATACATAGTACTATAGACAAAATTTCCTTTTTGACTGTACTATAATTGTTTTGAGCCGAATTCCAGACTCCTGAAGTGAATCTAACTAAAACTTCATCAGTATTAGGAGGGACCTTTTGTTTAAGGATTCCTCCATAACCGATATCAGAAGCATCGGTTTCAACAATCATAAAAGCCTCAGGGTTAGCAATTCCTAGGCAAGGGAGGTTCTGAACAAGCCTTTTGACTTTCTTGATAGCATTAGTCTGATCCGTACTCCATGGTACAGGGTTCTTTCTAAGTCTTTTGTAAAGAGGTTCACATACCTGCCTAATGTTGGGAATGAAGTCAACTACATAATTAAGGCTACCTAGAAACCTTTGAAGCTGGGTTTTACCTTGGTAAAGATCATGACCTAAAAACCTAATTTTGGTTTGAAAAAGTCTAATCTTCTTGGCGCTAATGACAAGGCCGTTGGTCTTAACAATCTTAAAAAAGGTATTGAGATGTTTTAAAATGAGAATCGATGTCCTCGGAGAATATCAAAACATCATCTATGTAAACTATAGACATATGGCTATGAGGGTTGAAAATATTGTTCATAATGTTTTGAAATTCAGAGGGAGCGTTCTTGAGCCCAAAGGGTAAGACGTTCCATTCGTAATGCCCAAAAGGAACATTGAAAGCCGTCTTATATTTGTCCTTTTCTGCGATTTGGATCTGCCAGAACCCTGACTTCATGTCGAACTTGCTATAGAGGTTGGCTCTATAAGTTCGTTTTAGAAGATCTCTTTTGTTAGGGATCGGATGGCGGATCCATTTAAGGATAGCATTGAGTGGCTTGTAATTAATTACAAGCATGGGAGAACCTCTCTCCTTTTCAGCGCTGTTATTAACATAAAAGGCAGAGCAGCTCCAAGGAGAAGTAGAGGGTCTGATAATACCATTTTTTAATAAATGATTTATCTCAGTTTTGCAAACTTCCATCATACTTTGATTCATCTGAATTGGTCTAGACTTTGTGGGAATAGATAATTCATTGAAATCAGTTATGTATGGGAGCTCGACTAAATGTTTCTTTCGTTCCCAAAAGGCATTAGGGAAATCTGAGCAAACTTCGTTTTGAAACTTGCTTCCAAGATGGGCAATCTTAGTTACCATTCCCGGGGTTTTTAAAATTTGCTCAATTTCTTTGATTTTGATTTCCTTTTGCAAAGAAAATATATGACTAGAAAGACGATTTATTTTGAAGATGATCTTTTCTTTAATAAAATCCTGTTCTTTAGGAGAAAGAGTTTTCACAAAAGGAAAAAATATTTTTTGTTCAAGTACAGTTGAATGAATACCATCAAAATTATCAGTATAAGGTTTTATCTGATTAATAAAGGGCAAGCCTAAAATGATATCTTCATTGATATCTTCAGTGATAACAAAATCATTAACAAGACAGATATTATTACTGCAAATATGAGCTTTGGAAAGCTTGTAATTAATCTTCATCTTTTCTCCGGTTGCTGAGTAAAGACGAGTGGTACTTTTCTCTAAGTACTCAGTAGGAATTAGACCTTTAACCATACAGTTGCGGTCAGCGCCTGTATCGAAGAGAGCGACTTTGTTTAAAACTAAGTCTTTGACTATGATCTTAATAGGTATATGGGCACTCAGTGATCTAATGTTAGTTATAGCTAACTGATCGGGGATGGCTTCAAAAGTTGTTCCGATGGAGGTGGATCCGGGGAACTGCCCTGTGATGGGTTCTATTTCAATAGCTTTTCCTAAATCGGGAAAATCATTAGGATTATTATCCTCAGAATAAGAAACTTCTTTAAGGACTTGGCTGGTAAGGACACTGAGTTCAACACTGCTAAGTCTGGTTCTGATCTCGCTAACCTCCTTTTTTAGGGAGTTAACTTCCTCTCTGAGTTCAGAAATCGAAGGTTCAACAGGTTTTTCAAATCTAGACATAACATTTTTCATGTTAAAAGGTTCTATGTTTCTGGGTGGTTTAGCCTTACTGGAATTAAGAATGATATTCTTAAGCTCGGAAAGGTATTTGGTTTTGGCTTCTTCGTCAGTGATATGTTCAATGACGTCGAAGAGGGCTTCTCTAGTGTCACTAGATAAAACACCTATGACTTGCTTAGGGCAAGAGCAGAACATTCCGCAATCAGGGCTGTGGCAATCGCCACCAGATTGGGATTGGTCAGAATTATAGCTGAGGTTAATATCTTCCTCATCACTATATTCTTCACTGGAAGAGTCGGAGTACTTTTCTTCTAAGATGGAGAGAAGTTGCTCTTTGGTTTCATCATTCAACCCTAGTTGGTTGATCCTTTTCCTTTTCTTAGAGTTTGGGCAATTGTTAGCCATGTGGCCAGTCTTGCCACAATCCCAACAGACGTCTTTTCCCTTAAAACGTTTTTTGGAAGAACTCTTGCGATGGGATTCTTTAGGCTTATCATGGGTTCTTCTAGACTTGGATCTATGAATCTTTCTAGAAGTAGACGAGCCCTGCTTCTTAGGAGTGCTGGATTCTTTCTTTCTGGAGGGAGGAATGGCTGTAACAAAGCCAAAGTCTTGACAAAAACTTCCTAGTTCATTTTTGGAAGAGGTTTGATCTTTCTTGAGCTGATGCTTAAGCTTAAGATCAGTGCAAAGCTCTAGTCCTACCGTATTGATAATACTAATGATATCTCCGTAAGTCATATTACTATAGGGGATTTTGCCATCGCACCTATCTTTGATTTTGGTTCTAAACTTGTCGGCGAAGAGAGGGGGTAAACCACTGATAAATCTTTCTTTCCAAAAGTCATGATTACAGTCAGGTCGGATCATGACCTTTACTAAAAATGTATCCTTGTACCACCTGAAGTCAGTGAGCTTCGGGCAAGAAAGATTATTGAGGATCTCTAAGCTTCTATCTTGAAAGAGCTTGGGTTCGCCAACAAAATGTTTAGCTATAAGGTAGAGGAGGGTAGCGCAAGCGTCCTCCTTTTGAACCTGAGTAACTGTGTCAATACCATTTTCGGTTTTGACTATAGACTCGACGGCCGTAGCATTGTTGATGGCAGCCTTGACATCGTCTGCGAGACAATTGTCCCACCAATGTCTGAGCATGCCGGTGAAGCCTGCTGCAACCATAGTGGCGGCTTCTTTGTCAGAGGCATTCCTAATTTTATAGGCGGTGATAGCTACCCCCATTTCATGGAGCTTGTTATAAATCTGGTGCTCGGCTAGTCCGTCTATGTTCCATTCGGTAATACCCGTACCATCATGAGAGCTAGTCGAGAGAAAAGAATTTTCTTCAAACTGTATGTCAGGAAAAGATGGTTTTTGGTAGTAGTTTTTCCGGGTATGGAACCGAGTATTGGTAAGTTTACTAAGGTTTTTTTCCTCAGTTTGGATAGCTGTAAGGGTATCCTTAGGTTTGGTAATAGAGAACTTAGCAAGCTTTTCGCTAATTTGTTCAAGGATTTTTCCCGAGGCATCAAAGTCTTTTGAAAGCTTGGGGAACTTATCCTTACTGAATTCAGTCATCTTAAAGATAGGATTGGCTTCAATAGTACTGCTAGTGCTAGCCTTAGAGGGGATAGGATTACTAGAGAGATGAGCCTTTTCTTCTATTTGTCTGGAGATGACATGAAGAAGTTGATTGGTGTAGTTGTTTTGTTCAACTACTTTGTCAATGTCTCCCGAAGTGACAGACTTGGAAGTCCCTTCAGGATTTTTCTCGATGTTAAGCTTGAAAGGAGAAGCTAGGATGACTCTATTGGAATGGGCAATCTTTATCCCTTCAAGAGGAGGAACAACCGACTCAATAATTCTATTGGATTGGGTATGCCATCTCTGTACGAGAACCTTTAAGGATTCTTGTTGATGGTCAAGCTTGCCAGTGATTTCAAACCACCTGAAGAACTCGATATCACACTGGATCCTTTTCATGTCTTTGATCCAGTCTTTCCCATATAGGGACTGTTGTTTAGCATTATATGTGCCAAAATACCAGTCTTTTTTAGGTTTGTTCTTCGGGTCATCCCAAAGGACTTTAAGGACCTTGAGATCCGGGGTGTATTCTTCATCAGATCTGATGACTCTACATCCGGGGTCCAACATTTCAGAAGGTGTAGGACTATTACGGGAACTATCGGGTTCCTGATAATGGACTTTAGGGATTTCCTGAGAGAAATCAACCCCGACGACTTTGCCTTTGGCGTTGTCGTCGTCTTCGTCATTTCCTCTTTCCCCCGGGGGTTTGGAAGTAGACGGTCTTATAGATGTCGACCTTCGATATGAAGATGTTCTACTATCAGTTTCACCCAAAAATTTAAGATCTATGGATCCGTCAGGGTATTGGATAACCCTTTCGATTTGGGATCTTTCTGGGTGAAGAGGAAGAGGCTGAGTTATCGCCTCAAAATGCCAATCGTTATCATGAAGGATGTCGTTCCATTTTAACAACCTTGGAACGAAAGTAGTGCCATGCTCTTGGTTGGCTTCCATGAGCATAGTAACGCCTTTGACATCTTCAATTCTAGTTTTAGGAGCTAGAGAGGTTGACATTAATCTATAATAAACCCTATAGATGATGGCTATTTCCCTAGTATTGATTTTACTATTCATGTTCTTGGTCTTGACATTAAGAGTCAAGGTATCCATAACATTAGGGTCGTTTATATCAACCGAAAAGTTTGGATAACAATTGAAGTATACCGGGCCATTGGCAAGGTTACTTTGCAAGACTCCTAGAATAGAATCATCAAAATTAAGGAGACGGCCATCTCTAAGGATAGTACAAATAGGAACATTCAAACCTTTTCTAAAGAGAGGTTTTATAGCAACTTGGACCAAACCAATATGCAAATAATTGAAAACAGATTTGTATCTATTAATGTCATGCTCCTTAAACATTCTAATAATTTCCAAAGAATTATTAATAGCGATAGTGGACTCACAAGTTTTAATATTATGCTTCTTGATGAAGCTAAAATTACCTAATTGGTAGATTTTTTTAAAAGGTTCTTCTGGTATACTCCAGTTTTGAAGATTGTTTTCAAGATGGGAAATCCGAGTTGCCTGAGAAGAAATATTAACAGAATTCAAAACATTTTGAGTATCACTCATTGGAGAAGAAATACTACCAGGAAGCATAGTTGGAACAGATATCATTTAAACAAATTAATTACAGAGAAAATAATCAGAGTAGTTTAGAAAATTAACGAACTTTATCAATCATTAGAAATACTGCAGTATCGGAGTTCTATTGGTTTTACACTTGTTTCTCTCTATGGTTATCTAAGCGGAGGGATCACCTATAGGTCTAACGCACACCTGGCAATGACCATTCACTCGGCTAACCAACACCTTAAACCGGATATTAATCGGAAACCTCAAACCAGAGAGACAAATAGATACCTCACACAAGATACAAGCAGTATAATAAGATAAATAAAGATCAATAATAAACTAAAAAACTTGATTATAATCAAAATAGTTAATTTATAAAAATATCTATTTCCATGCTTCCCGACAGTATATGAACTTAGTGGCTCATGCTAAGTTCATACACAGCCAACCTGGCTCTGATACCAGTTCGAGCGAGATATTAAAATTGAAAGATTAAAATGAAATAAAAGGGAAACTTACAAAGTTTATTTATGATACCAGTTCGAGCGAGATATTAAAATTGAAAGATTAAAACAAAATAAAAGGGAAACTTACAAAGTTTATTTATTTAACAAAGACAAACATTCTGGAAAGCATAAAGGAGATTACAGATATATATCAGAGAGGGATATTTTCGGATGCCTCTTCTTAACAAATGTGAAAGCCTTATATAGACTAAGGTTTTGACAGAGTTCATCTGAAGTGAACAACTGGAGGGTTTCATCAGGAAATTTTGCAGAGAATTCAATGGCCCTGCAAATGGGTCTATGACTACCTTGGTAAAGATCATGACCTAAAAACCTAATTTTGGTTTGAAAAAGTCTAATCTTCTTGGCGCTAATGACAAGGCCGTTGGTCTTAACAATCTTAAAGAAGGTATTGATATGTTTAAAATGAGAATCGATGTCCTCGGAGAATATCAAAACATCATCTATGTAAACTATAGACATATGGCTATGAGGGTTGAAAATATTGTTCATAATGTTTTGAAATTCAGAGGGAGCGTTCTTGAGCCCAAAGGGTAAGACGTTCCATTCGTAATGCCCAAAAGGAACATTGAAAGCCGTCTTATATTTGTCCTTTTCTGCGATTTGGATCTGCCAGAACCCTGACTTCATGTCGAACTTGCTATAGAGGTTGGCTCTATAAGTTCGTTTTAGAAGATCTCTTTTGTTAGGGATCGGATGGCGGATCCATTTAAGGATAGCATTGAGTGGCTTGGAATTAATTACAAGCCTGGGAGAACCTCTCTCCTTTTCAGCGCTGTTATTAACATAAAAGGCAGAGCAGCTCCAAGGAGAAGTAGAGGGTCTGATAATACCATTTTTTAATAAATGATTTATCTCAGTTTTGCAAACTTCCATCATACTTTGATTCATCTGAATTGGTCTAGACTTTGTGGGAATAGATAATTCATTGAAATCAGTTATGTATGGGAGCTCGACTAAATGTTTCTTTCGTTCCCAAAAGGCATTAGGGAAATCTGAGCAAACTTCGTAAATGGGTCTATGACTACCTTGGTAAAGATCATGACCTAAAAACCTAATTTTGGTTTGAAAAAGTCTAATCTTCTTGGCGCTAATGACAAGGCCGTTGGTCTTAACAATCTTAAAGAAGGTATTGATATGTTTAAAATGAGAATCTCCTTTATGCTTTCCAGAATGTTTGTCTTTGTTAAATAAAAGGGAAACTTACAAAGTTTATTTATTTAACAAAGACAAACATTCTGGAAAGCATAAAGGAGATTACAGATATATATCAGAGAGGGATATTTTCGGATGCCTCTTCTTAACAAATGTGAAAGCCTTATATAGACTAAGGTTTTGAGAGAGTTCATCTGAAGTGAACAACTGGAGGGTTAAGATGTTGCGACAACTTTAATGGCCTGCAGGTGGTGGGTCCCGTTGGAAAGCTGTCAAGATTCTTATCTTGAACAATAATGACACCTTTATAAAAGTAATTCCGGTCCTTTGGACCTCTACTTTTCCCAAGGGTCGTTTTACTATTCGTAATAGTTATCTTGAAAACTTTGATATGACTTTGCTATTCCTTTGGGGTATAGCATGTCTCCGTTGTCGTTGTCACTTGATGACTCAGCTTCTTTGATCATCAGTAGTAAGTCTTCTTCCTCGAAATCCTCAATGTGGCTTAGAGCTTGTTGCAGTCTGGCCTTGAGTTGAGCCTTTGAGGGAGATGGTGGGGGTTTTTTAAGCCCTTTATCCTTTTGATTCTTGGGGACCGGAATCCATCCTTTAACTCTTATCTCTTTGGACAAGTACTTAATTCTGTCGAATTCAAAGATGGTAAAACTCCAACTAACAATGAAGGAGATTCTCTTCTTAATAAAGAATTTGCATAATTTTATATGATCTGGAAGAGTTGTAATCTCTTCGGTGACTTGGAATTCTTCATATCTAGGTATGAATTGTCTGGGTAAGATTTCTCTGGTTCCTCTGAAATAATTCCACCAGTCGTAGAACCATCTGGGAATAATAGAACTTGTGAATTCTGTGCTGTATTTAATGAACCAAGTATGTCCTGGACGAACATACATAAAATTGTACCAAGCATCTTTGTAGATGTACCAGTTGAAAGTCTGAGGTCTGTGCTCCATGGAAAGAGCAATTGGCGTCTGTAGATGACTTACGATCCAGTCGAATGGAGAGAATACCTTTTTTATTGTTACCCTTGAGTATAAGATATACTCGGGATTCTTCTTATCATAGGTATGCTCTACCTCGATGGAATCAGTATCTGCAAGGACGGCTTCAAAGTAGAACCTTGATTTCAGGGGATCATCTGTGTCAACAAAGTTGCCATCTGTGTAGCATGGTGTGGTGAGTTCTTTAAGTTTACAACCTTCATAATTTTTGTCCAATGCCATCATAGGTATTGTTTGAGTGACTTGAAATTCGAAGTTTTCTTCCTTCTCTTGTACCAAAGTTTCTTTGCCAGAAACTGATGGGATCAACCTGGGGTTTACTGCTTGAGAGAATGACTCTGGAATCTTCATTTCATAACTCTTCTTTGTTAAAACTGAAGAAATAGAAGTGCTGGAGCTTGCAGTATTCTTTGGATCTACTGGCTCTACCAATGCTGAATACCTGTTCTTAAAAATAGCATCTAGAGATGATGCTGGTGGTCCTGCTAGGGGAGGGAATCCTATTCCGAGTTGTCCCGGGGGTGGCACCACGGGTCTTGGGGGTGGCGGCCTTGGTCTAAGCTGGGTCATCCCTGCTGGTGGTAAAAATGGGTGAACTGTCGCCCTTTTTGGTGGCGCAGGTCTGGCTCCTTTGAATGGAGAATTGGGACGCTGAGGTTTACTCATGTTGATTCTGCAGAAATTCTCTAGTCAGGAAATCTGGAAGGGAATTGTTCTCTCCTTTAATAAATTCAATTTGAAAATCAAAACTAGAGAGCAGAGCTTGCCATCTAGCAAAAATTTGTTTGGAAACAATGTTTTTAACATCTTTCTGTAAAATCTCTTTGGCGGATTTACAATCTACTCTGAGTAAAAATTCTTTGTTTATCAAATCGTCTTGAAATTTGGTAATACATAGTACTATAGACAAAATTTCCTTTTTGACTGTACAATAAGTGTTTTGAGCCGAATTCCAGACTCCTGAAGTGAATCTAACTAAAACTTCATCAGTATTAGGAGGGACCTTTTGTTTAAGGATTCCTCCATAACCGATATCAGAAGCATCGGTTTCAACAATCATAAAAGCCTCAGGGTTAGCAATTCCTAGGCAAGGGAGGTTCTGAACAAGCCTTTTGACTTTCTTGATAGCATTAGTCTGATCCGTACTCCATGGTACAGGGTTCTTTCTAAGTCTTTTGTAAAGAGGTTCACATACCTGCCTAATGTTGGGAATGAAGTCAACTACATAATTAAGGCTACCTAGAAACCTTTGAAGCTGGGTTTTGTCCGTGATTTCATCAGGAAATTTTGCAGAGAATTCAATGGCCCTGCAAATGGGTCTATGACTACCTTGGTAAAGATCATGACCTAAAAACCTAATTTTGGTTTGAAAAAGTCTAATCTTCTTGGCGCTAATGACAAGGCCGTTGGTCTTAACAATCTTAAAGAAGGTATTGAGATGTTTTAAAATGAGAATCGATGTCCTCGGAGAATATCAAAACATCATCTATGTAAACTATAGACATATGGCTATGAGGGTTGAAAATATTGTTCATAATGTTTTGAAATTCAGAGGGAGCGTTCTTGAGCCCAAAGGGTAAGACGTTCCATTCGTAATGCCCAAAAGGAACATTGAAAGCCGTCTTATATTTGTCCTTTTCTGCGATTTGGATCTGCCAGAACCCTGACTTCATGTCGAACTTGCTATAGAGGTTGGCTCTATAAGTTCGTTTTAGAAGATCTCTTTTGTTAGGGATCGGATGGCGGATCCATTTAAGGATAGCATTGAGTGGCTTGGAATTAATTACAAGCCTGGGAGAACCTCTCTCCTTTTCAGCGCTGTTATTAACATAAAAGGCAGAGCAGCTCCAAGGAGAAGTAGAGGGTCTGATAATACCATTTTTTAATAAATGATTTATCTCAGTTTTGCAAACTTCCATCATACTTTGATTCATCTGAATTGGTCTAGACTTTGTGGGAATAGATAATTCATTGAAATCAGTTATGTATGGGAGCTCGACTAAATGTTTCTTTCGTTCCCAAAAGGCATTAGGGAAATCTGAGCAAACTTCGTTTTGAAACTTGCTTCCAAGATGGGCAATCTTAGTTACCATTCCCGGGGTTTTTAAAATTTGCTCAATTTCTTTGATTTTGATTTCCTTTTGCAAAGAAAATATATGACTAGAAAGACGATTTATTTTGAAGATGGTCTTTTCTTTAATAAAATCCTGTTCTTTAGGAGAAAGAGTTTTCACAAAAGGAAAAAATATTTTTTGTTCAAGGACAGTTGAATGAATACCATCAAAATTATCAGTATAAGGTTTTATCTGATTAATAAAGGGCAAGCCTAAAATGATATCTTCATTGATATCTTCAGTGATAACAAAATCATTAACAAGACAGATATTATTACTGCAAATATGAGCTTTGGAAAGCTTGTAATTAATCTTCATCTTTTCTCCGGTTGCTGAGTAAAGACGAGTGGTACTTTTCTCTAAGTACTCAGTAGGAATTAGACCTTTAACCATACAGTTGCGGTCAGCGCCTGTATCGAAGAGAGCGACTTTGTTTAAAACTAAGTCTTTGACTATGATCTTAATAGGTATATGGGCACTCAGTGATCTAATGTTAGTTATAGCTAACTGATCGGGGATGGCTTCAGAAGTTGTTCCGATGGAGGTGGATCCGGGGAACTGCCCTGTGATGGGTTCTATTTCAATAGCTTTTCCTAAATCGGGAAAATCATTAGGATTATTATCCTCAGAATAAGAAACTTCTTTAAGGACTTGGCTGGTAAGGACACTGAGTTCAACACTGCTAAGTCTGGTTCTGATCTCGCTAACCTCCTTTTTAAGGGAGTTAACTTCCTCTCTGAGTTCAGAAACCGAAGGTTCAACAGGTTTTTCAAATCTAGACATAACATTTTTCATGTTAAAAGGTTCTATGTTTCTGGGTGGTTTAGCCTTACTGGAATTAAGAATGATATTCTTAAGCTCGGAAAGGTATTTGGTTTTGGCTTCTTCGTCAGTGATATGTTCAATGACGTCGAAGAGGGCTTCTCTAGTGTCACTAGATAAAACACCTATAACTTGCTTAGGGCAAGAGCAGAACATTCCGCAATCAGGGCTGTGGCAATCGCCACCAGATTGGGATTGGTCAGAATTATAGCTGAGGTTAATATCTTCCTCATCACTATATTCTTCACTGGAAGAGTCGGAGTACTTTTCTTCTAAGATGGAGAGAAGTTGCTCTTTGGTTTCATCATTCAACCCTAGTTGGTTGATCCTTTTCCTTTTCTTAGAGTTTGGGCAATTGTTAGCCATGTGGCCAGTCTTGCCACAATCCCAACAGACGTCTTTTCCCTTAAAACGTTTTTTGGAAGAACTCTTGCGATGGGATTCTTTAGGCTTATCATGGGTTCTTCTAGACTTGGATCTATGAATCTTTCTAGAAGTAGACGAGCCCTGCTTCTTAGGAGTGCTGGATTCTTTCTTTCTGGAGGGAGGAATGGCTGTAACAAAGCCAAAGTCTTGACAAAAACTTCCTAGTTCATTTTTGGAAGAGGTTTGATCTTTCTTGAGCTGATGCTTAAGCTTAAGATCAGTGCAAAGCTCTAGTCCTACCGTATTGATAATACTAATGATATCTCCGTAAGTCATATTACTATAGGGGATTTTGCCATCGCACCTATCTTTGATTTTGGTTCTAAACTTGTCGGCGAAGAGAGGGGGTAAACCACTGATAAATCTTTCTTTCCAAAAGTCATGATTACAGTCAGGTCGGATCATGACCTTTACTAAAAATGTATCCTTGTACCACCTGAAGTCAGTGAGCTTCGGGCAAGAAAGATTATTGAGGATCTCTAAGCTTCTATCTTGAAAGAGCTTGGGTTCGCCAACAAAATGTTTAGCTATAAGGTAGAGGAGGGTAGCGCAAGCGTCCTCCTTTTGAACCTGAGTAACTGTGTCAATACCATTTTCGGTTTTGACTATAGACTCGACGGCCGTAGCATTGTTGATGGCAGCCTTGACATCGTCTGCGAGACAATTGTCCCACCAATGTCTGAGCATGCCGGTGAAGCTTGCTGCAACCATAGTGGCGGCTTCTTTGTCAGAGGCATTCCTAATTTTATAGGCGGTGATAGCTACCCCCATTTCATGGAGCTTGTTATAAATCTGGTGCTCGGCTAGTCCGTCTATGTTCCATTCGGTAATACCCGTACCATCATGAGAGCTAGTCGAGAGAAAAGAATTTTCTTCAAACTGTATGTCAGGAAAAGATGGTTTTTGGTAGTAGTTTTTCCGGGTATGGAACCGAGTATTGGTAAGTTTACTAAGGTTTTTTTCCTCAGTTTGGATAGCTGTAAGGGTATCCTTAGGTTTGGTAATAGAGAACTTAGCAAGCTTTTCGCTAATTTGTTCAAGGATTTTTCCCGAGGCATCAAAGTCTTTTGAAAGCTTGGGGAACTTATCCTTACTGAATTCAGTCATCTTAAAGATAGGATTGGCTTCAATAGTACTGCTAGTGCTAGCCTTAGAGGGGATAGGATTACTAGAGAGATGAGCCTTTTCTTCTATTTGTCTGGAGATGACATGAAGAAGTTGATTGGTGTAGTTGTTTTGTTCAACTACTTTGTCAATGTCTCCCGAAGTGACAGACTTGGAAGTCCCTTCAGGATTTTTCTCGCTGTTAAGCTTGAAAGGAGAAGCTAGGATGACTCTATTGGAATGGGCAATCTTTATCCCTTCAAGAGGAGGAACAACCGACTCAATAAATTCTATTGGATTGGGTATGCCATCTCTGTACGAGAACCTTTAAGGATTCTTGTTGATGGTCAAGCTTGCCAGTGATTTCAAACCACCTGAAGAACTCGATATCACACTGGATCCTTTTCATGTCTTTGATCCAGTCTTTACCATATAGGGACTGTTGTTTAGCATTATATGTGCCAAAATACCAGTCTCTTTTAGGTTTGTTCTTCGGGTCATCCCAAAGGACTTTAAGGGCCTTGAGATCCGGGGTGTATTCTTTATCAGATCTGATGACTCTACATCCGGGGTCCAACATTTCAGAAGGTGTAGGACTATTACGGGAACTATCGGGTTCCTGATAATGGACTTTAGGGATTTCCTGAGAGAAATCAACCCCGACGACTTTGCCTTTGGCGTTGTCGTCGTCTTCGTCATTTTCTCTTTCCCCTGGGGTTTGGAAGTAGACGGTCTTGTAGATGTCGACCTTCGATATGAAGACGTTCTACTATCAGTTTCACCCAAAAATTTAAGATCTATGGATCCGTCAGGGTATTGGATAACCCTTTCGATTTGGGATCTTTCTGGGTGAAGAGGAAGAGGCTGAGTTATCGCCTCAAAATGCCAATCGTTATCATGAAGGATGTCGTTCCATTTTAACAACCTTGGAACGAAAGTAGTGCCATGCTCTTGGTTGGCTTCCATGAGCATAGTAACGCCTTTGACATCTTCAATTCTAGCTTTAGGAGCTAGAGAGGTTGACATTAATCTATAATAAACCCTATAGATGATGGCTATTTCCCTAGTATTGATTTTACTATTCATGTTCTTGGTCTTGAAATTAAGAGTCAAGGTATCCATAACATTAGGGTCGTTTATATCAACCGAAAAGTTTGGATAACAATTGAAGTATACCGGGCCATTGGCAAGGTTACTTTGCAAGACTCCTAGAATAGAATCATCAAAATTAAGGAGACGGCCATCTCTAAGGATAGTACAAATAGGAACATTCAAACCTTTTCTAAAGAGAGGTTTTATAGCAACTTGGACCAAACCAATATGCAAATAATTGAAAACAGATTTGTATCTATTAATGTCATGCTCCTTAAACATTCTAATAATTTCCAAAGAATTATTAATAGCGATAGTGGACTCACAAGTTTTAATATTATGCTTCTTGATGAAGCTAAAATTACCTAATTGGTAGATTTTTTTAAAAGGTTCTTCTGGTATACTCCAGTTTTGAAGATTGTTTTCAAGATGGGCAATCCGAGTTGCCTGAGAAGAAATATTAACAGAATTCAAAAAATTTTGAGTATCACTCATTGGAGAAGAAATACTACCAGGAAGCATAGTTGGAACAGATATCATTTAAACAAATTAATTACAGAGAAAATAATCAGAGTAGTTTAGAAAATTAACGAACTTTATCAATCATTAGAAATACTGCAGTATCGGAGTTCTATTGATTTTACACTTGTTTCTCTCTACGGTTATCTAAGCGGAGGGATCACCTATAGGTCTAACGCACACCTGGCAATGACCATTCACTCGGCTAACCAACACCTTAAACCGGATATTAATCGAAAACCTCAAACCAGAGAGACAAATAGATACCTCACACAAGATACAAGCAGTATAATAAGATAAATAAAGATCAATAATAAACTAAAAAACTTGATTATAATCAAAATAGTTAATTTATAAAAATATCTATTTCCATGCTTCCCGGCAGTATATGAACTTAGTGGCTCATGCTAAGTTCATACACAGCCAACATGGCTCTGATACCAGTACCAGATCCAAAGAATACTGCAAGCTCCAGCACTTCTATTTCTTCAGTTTTAACAAAGAAGAGTTATGAAATGAAGATCCAATTTCCTTTTGCAAAGAAAATATATGACTAGAAAGACGATTTATTTTGAAGATGGTCTTTTCTTTAATAAAATCCTGTTCTTTAGGAGAAAGAGTTTTCACAAAAGGAAAAAATATTTTTTGTTCAAGGACAGTTGAATTAATACCATCAAAATTATCAGTATAAGGTTTTATCTGATTAATAAAGGGCAAGCCTAAAATGATATCTTCATTGATATCTTCAGTGATAACAAAATCATTAACAAGACAGATATTATTACTGCAAATATGAGCTTTGGAAAACTTGTAATTAATCTTCATCTTTTCTCCGGTTGCTGAGTAAAGACGAGTGGTACTTTTCTCTAAGTACTCAGTAGGAATTAGACCTTTAACCATATAGTTGCGGTCAGCGCCTGTATCGAAGAGAGCGACTTTGTTTAAAACTAAGTCTTTGACTATGATCTTAATAGGTATATGGGCACTCAGTGATCTAATGTTAGTTATAGCTAACTGATCGGGGATGGCTTCAAAAGTTGTTCCGATGGAGGTGGATCAGGGGAACTGCCCTGTGATGGGTTCTATTTCAATAGCTTTTCCTAAATCGAGAAAATCATTAGGATTATTATCCTCAGAATAAGAAACTTCTTTAAGGACTTGGCTGGTAAGGACACTGAGTTCAACACTGCTAAGTCTGGTTCTGATCTCGCTAACCTCCTTTTTTAGGGAGTTAACTTCCTCTCTGAGTTCAGAAACCGAAGGTTCAACAGGTTTTTCAAATCTAGACATAACATTTTTCATGTTAAAAGGTTCTATGTTTCTGGGTGGTTTAGCCTTACTGGAATTAAGAATGATATTCTTAAGCTCGGAAAGGTATTTGGTTTTGGCTTCTTCGTCAGTGATATGTTCAATGACGTCGAAGAGGGCTTCTCTAGTGTCACTAGATAAAACACCTATGACTTGCTTAGGGCAAGAGCAGAACATTCCGCAATCAGGGCTGTGGCAATCGCCACCAGATTGGGATTGGTCAGAATTATAGCTGAGGTTAATATCTTCCTCATCACTATATTCTTCACTGGAAGAGTCGGAGTACTTTTCTTCTAAGATGGAGAGAAGTTGCTCTTTGGTTTCATCATTCAACCCTAGTTGGTTGATCCTTTTCCTTTTCTTAGAGTTTGGGCAATTGTTAGCCATGTGGCCAGTCTTGCCACAATCCCAACAGACGTCTTTTCCCTTAAAACGTTTTTTGGAAGAACTCTTGCGATGGGATTCTTTAGGCTTATCATGGGTTCTTCTAGACTTGGATCTATGAATCTTTCTAGAAGTAGACGAGCCCTGCTTCTTAGGAGTGCTGGATTCTTTCTTTCTGGAGGGAGGAATGGCTGTAACAAAGCCAAAGTCTTGACAAAAACTTCCTAGTTCATTTTTGGAAGAGGTTTGATCTTTCTTGAGCTGATGCTTAAGCTTAAGATCAGTGCAAAGCTCTAGTCCTACCGTATTGATAATACTAATGATATCTCCGTAAGTCATATTACTATAGGGGATTTTGCCATCGCACCTATCTTTGATTTTGGTTCTAAACTTGTCGGCGAAGAGAGGGGGTAAACCACTGATAAATCTTTCTTTCCAAAAGTCATGATTACAGTCAGGTCGGATCATGACCTTTACTAAAAATGTATCCTTGTACCACCTGAAGTCAGTGAGCTTCGGGCAAGAAAGATTATTGAGGATCTCTAAGCTTCTATCTTGAAAGAGCTTGGGTTCGCCAACAAAATGTTTAGCTATAAGGTAGAGGAGGGTAGCGCAAGCGTCCTCCTTTTGAACCTGAGTAACTGTGTCAATACCATTTTCGGTTTTGACTATAGACTCGACGGCCGTAGCATTGTTGATGGCAGCCTTGACATCGTCTGCGAGACAATTGTCCCACCAATGTCTGAGCATGCCGGTGAAGCCTGCTGCAACCATAGTGGCGGCTTCTTTGTCAGAGGCATTCCTAATTTTATAGGCGGTGATAGCTACCCCCATTTCATGGAGCTTGTTATAAATCTGGTGCTCGGCTAGTCCGTCTATGTTCCATTCGGTAATACCCGTACCATCATGAGAGCTAGTCGAGAGAAAAGAATTTTCTTCAAACTGTATGTCAGGAAAAGATGGTTTTTGGTAGTAGTTTTTCCGGGTATGGAACCGAGTATTGGTAAGTTTACTAAGGTTTTTTCCCTCAGTTTTGATAGTTGTAAGGGTATCCTTAGGTTTGGTAATAGAGAACTTAGCAAGCTTTTCGCTAATTTGTTCAAGGATTTTTCCCGAGGCATCAAAGTCTTTTGAAAGCTTGGGGAACTTATCCTTACTGAATTCAGTCATCTTAAAGATAGGATTGGCTTCAATAGTATTGCTAGTGCTAGCTTTAGAGGGGATAGGATTACTAGAGAGATGAGCCTTTTCTTCTATTTGTCTGGAGATGACATGAAGAAGTTGATTGGTGTAGTTGTTTTGTTCAACTACTTTGTCAATGTCTCCCGAAGTGACAGACTTGGAAGTCCCTTCAGGATTTTTCTCGCTGTTAAGCTTGAAAGGAGAAGCTAGGATGACTCTATTGGAATGGGCAATCTTTATCCCTTCAAGAGGAGGAACAACCGACTCAATAATTCTATTGGATTGGGTATGCCATCTCTGTACGAGAACCTTTAAGGATTCTTGTTGATGGTCAAGCTTGCCAGTGATTTCAAACCACCTGAAGAACTCGATATCACACTGGATCCTTTTCATGTCTTTGATCCAGTCTTTCCCATATAGGGACTGTTGTTTAGCATTATATGTGCCAAAATACCAGTCTCTTTTAGGTTTGTTCTTCGGGTCATCCCAAAGGACTTTAAGGGCCTTGAGATCCGGGGTGTATTCTTCATCAGATCTGATGACTCTACATCCGGGGTCCAACATTTCAGAAGGTGTAGGACTATTACGGGAACTATAAATAGCTGTTATCTATCGGGTGTATTATAGGCTTATGTCCACTACCCTTGCCCCTAGAGCTAGGATAGAAAGTACTAAAGGAGCTACTATGTTAATGGAAGCAAACCATGAACACAGTAGTATCTTTGTACCCCGTCTGTTGAACTGGGATGAAATTGCGCTCACTGATGAGTGGCATTTTGACAATATCACCCAGCCTACTCGCTCACATTCTGAAAGAACTCAGATTGATAGGGTGATCCAATTCCCTGATGGATCTATAGACCTAAAATTCCTTAGTAATCCCAGGTCTTCATCCATCAGAAGAATAACTTCTGCCAGGCCTTCGTCTGCCAGTTGTTCTTCTTCTTCCAAACCCCCGGAGGAAGTAGATGAAGGGACACCAATAGTCAACAACGACAAAGGAAAAGTCGTGGGAGTTGATTATTCTGGCAGTGTTCCCAAAGTCTTCTACCAAGAGGATCTTTATACCCCCAGCAGCCCTACTCATAGTGAGATGGAACCTCCTCCTATGTTTACTAAGGGTAAAGAAGATTCTCTAACCATGCTTAGGTCTGGTGAAAAGTTTACTCCTGACCCTATAGAGTTAGATAGACTTTGGAACCTTCCCCTCCACCAAGATAAGAGAAAGTGGTACATAGCCAACTATTCTCTACAACAAAGGCAGAACTTTAGAGACCTTTGGAAATCAGACATGAAGAGACTTCGGTGCATAATCGAATTCTTCAGTTGGTTTGAAATGACCGGCAAATTAGGAAGACGTAAGCAGTCTCTGCAGGTTATAGTCAGCAAATGGTACACTGCCACCAATAAAGTGGTAGAAGCTGTCACTCCTCCTCTAGAAGGAATTAAGATACCTTATGGCACTAAGGTTATCTCGGCAGCCCCCTTTAAGACTAAGAGTGCTAAGCCAGAGACCCTGACTAGTTGCTCTGACATAGATAGGCTCATAGAGCAAAACAACTATACCAACCAGGTTCTTCACGTTGTTTCTAAACAATTAGAAAAATCCAGTGAAAGGGCTCTTTATAGTGCTAAGCCCACTCCCTCTACTGCCAGTCCTAGCAGAACGCTAGAAACTGACCCAATCTTTAAGATACCTGAGTTTAACAGAGATAAGTTCCCTAAGCTTAAGGAGACCTTCGAAATCTCTGGTAATGTTCTTGACAAAATCAACGAACAGCTTGCAGCCTTCAGTATCTCTGATAAAGATACATCGAAGTCCAAAAGCACTGATAAGGAGACTCAAAAGCCTAGACATGCTAGCACCAAAAGTATAGGTACCATTAAGGATACTCTAATCCAAAGGATCTCCAACGATAGATACCACAATAAGAAGAACTACCATACTCGTCCTTCTTTCCCTGATATTCAGTATGAAGAAAATGCTTTTCTTTCCACCTCTTCTCATGAGGGTAGGATCATAACTGAATGGAACATTGATGGTCTTGCAGAACATCAAATCTATAATAAGCTCCATGAAATGGGAGTTGCTATCACCGCCTACAAGATTAGGCAATCATCTGATAAGGAAGCAGCCTTTATGATCATAGCAGGTTTCACCGGCATGCTTAGACATTGGTGGGATAATTACCTAACTGATGATCTCAGAAAAGCTATTCAAGATGCAGTTGCCATTGAAACTGTTGTGAAAATAGAAGGTACCTCCGAAACCGCTTCCCAAGTTCCTAGAGAAGATGCTTGTGTTGTACTCCTTTATCATATAGCTAAGCATTTCGTAGGAGAACCTAAGCTTTTCCAGGATAGGAGTTTACAAATCCTTAACAATCTCACCTGTCCTAGGTTAGATGATTTTATCTGGTATAAACACCAATTTATTAGTAAGGTTATGATTAGACCTGATTGCAACAATGATTTCTGGAAAGAAAGATTTGTTAGCGGTCTTCCTCCTCTTTTCGCTGAAAAGGTTAGAACCAAAATCCAGGATCGTTGTAATGGTAAAATTCCTTATCATCAAATGACCTATGGAGACATTACTAGCCTCATCAATGTTGTAGGCCTTGAGCTCTGCACTGATATCAAGCTAAAACAACAGCTTAAGAAAGAGAAATCCTCTTCCACTAAGGAATTAGGAAATTTCTGTACCGATTTCGGATTTACCTCCATTACCCCTCCCTCTAAGCATTCCTCTAAAAAGCTTAAGGATCATAGAGGTCATAGGAAGAAACATCATAGATCTTCTGATGATCCCAAACACTCTTCACGGAAAGGTTCCAGGAAGAGTAAGTTTCGTAAAAATTCCAGGGCCAATGTTTGTTATAATTGTAACAGACCAGGTCATCTGGCTAGAGATTGCAAGGCAGCTGGTAAAAAGCAAAAGATTAACCTCCTTGAAATCTCTGACCAAGCTAAAGAGCAACTCTTTTCTATCCTTGACGACGATAAAGGATACTCGTCTTCACATACTCCTTCGGATACATCAGGTAGTGATATTGACCTATCTTATGATTCCGACTCCAGCCAGTCAGGAGAAGACTGCTCAAATTGCCATGGCTCTTTCTGCCATTGTGATAAGTCCCCAACTATCCAAGTCTTATCCAGTGACCCCAATGAGGCACTCTTTGATGTTATCCAACATATTGATAACCAAGAGGCCAAGAAAAGCTATCTCATAGAACTTAAGGAGCTTATCCAAGAGCAGTCTAAACAGGCTCCTAGAGAACCTAGAGTTCCCGTAGAGCCTTTTTGCATGAAGAAAATCATGGCTAAATTTGAGAAAGTCCCTGAACCTACCATCTCAGAACTTAAAGGAGAAATCCTTCGTCTCAAAAGAGAGGTCCAAGACATTAAAGCCAGGCTCAATAAGGTCGAGATAGATTATCTCACTAACCAAGTCCTTAATGACGCCAAAGCTTATGTCTATAAGTCCGAAAACGATGATAACTCTGACAAAGATGATGAAGAGACTCATCTGACAGCTCACCCTGTTGAAGATGAAGTTGGCCCAAGTACTTCCGATCCCGGTTGTGCTGTTATATCTTCTATCAGACCCCAGAGTCATCACATTCCGGTTAAAATTGTTATTAACAAAAATTTTGTTATTAAAAAGATAGCCTTACTTGATAGCGGCGCCGACCGCAACTGTATTATGAAAGGTATTATACCCACCAAATACCTTACTAAGAGTACTTCGAGGTTATTTTCTGCTACCGGAGAAAGACTTCGTATTAATTATAAGCTCTCTAAAGCTCATATCTGTAATAATGGTATTTGCCTTACTAATGATTTTATCATCACAGAAGATATCCATGAAGAAGTCATTCTTGGTATACCTTTCATTACTCAAATGAAACCATTTGTTACTACTTTAGATGGTATAGAAACTGATATTTTTGGAAAAACTGTGTATTTTCCTTTTGTTAAAAATCTTTCAGTTGAAGAAAGTGAGTTTATCAGACAAAAAACTGTTTTTTAAGATAAACCAGCTTTCCAATCATATCACCTTCTTAAAGGATGATATAAAGGTTAAGAAAATCGAGCAGATTTTAAAAACCCCGGAGATAGTTACTAAAATAGCTAATCTTCAAACTCTTTTTGAAAAAGAAATATGCTCTGATTTTCCTAACGCCTTTTGGGAAAGAAAAAGGCACATTGTCAAACACCCTTATATAGAAGGGTTCAATGAAAAAGATATCTCTACCAAGGCTAGACCTATCCAAATGAACCAAGAGATGATGGAAGTTTGTAAGGGAGAAATCTCTAAACTTCTCAATGAGGGTATCATCTCCCCTTCTAAATCTCCCTGGAGCTGTTCAGCTTTTTATGTCAACAAAGCTGCCGAAAGGGAAAGAGGAGCTCCTAGGCTGGTAATCAATTATAAGCCTTTGAATGCCGCCTTAAAATGGATTAGGTATCCAATACCTAATAAAAGAGATCTTTTAAAAAGAACTGTTAGAGCTAATATTTATAGCAAATTTGATATGAAGTCCGGATTCTGGCAAGTCCAAATTGCTGAAGAAGACCGGTACAAAACTGCTTTCAACGTACCCTTCGGGCAGTACGAATGGAAAGTTATGCCTTTTGGTCTTAAAAATGCCCCCTCTGAGTTTCAAAATATTATGAACTCTATCTTTAATGACCATAGTCACATGTCTATTGTTTATATTGATGATGTCTTAATCTTCTCTGAGAATATTGATGCCCATTTTAAGCATCTTAATACTTTCTTTAAAATCGTCAAGATAAACGGTTTAGTAGTCAGTGCTAGGAAGATTAAGTTTTTCCAAACTGCTATCAGATTCCTAGGTCATGATCTTTTCCAGGGTAGTTACAAGCCTATTTGCAGAGCCATAGAATTCTCCTCCAAGTTTCCTGATGAAATTAGTGATAAAACTCAGTTACAGAGATTTCTAGGAAGTCTCAACTATGTGGCAGATTTTATCCCAAAATTAGGCAAATCTGTGAGCCTTTATATAAAAGACTCAGAAAGAATCCCATTCCTTGGGGAAATGACCAAACCCAAGCTGTAGTCCTCATCAAGAGCATGGTCAAGAACCTCCCTTGTTTAGGCCTTCCTGATCCCGAAGCTTTTATGATTGTAGAAACCGATGCTTCGGACATAGGTTATGGTGGCATTCTCAAACAGAGAATTCCCATCAATTCCCCTGAACAGCTAGTCAGGTTTACTTCTGGGATATGGAATCCCGCTCAAAAGAATTACTCCACTGTTAAGAAGGAGGTTTTATCTATAGTGCTATGTATCACTAAATTTCAAGATGACCTTGTCAACAAGGAATTTTTATTAAGAGTAGATTGCAAGTCTGCTAAAGAAATTCTTACTAAAGATGTTAAAAATCTTGTTTCAAAACAAATTTTTGCTAGATGGCAAGCTCTACTATCTAGTTTTGATTTTAAAATTGATTTTATCAAAGGAGAAGAAAACTCTTTACCAGATTTTCTAACAAGAGAATTTTTGCAGGGTAAAAATGAAACCCCTAAAACCACCCCATACTCCGAAGAAGGAGAATGAATCAAGAATGGTTAAACCATTCCAGATACAACCACTGAATGCTCCAGCATCTATATCCACATTAAGGCCCCAGATGCCTTTTCAGAACAGGTACACAGCCTTCGCTGATTACCCTAGGTTACCGGCGCCACAACCGCCACCTCAGCAGCCATTTTCAAACAAAATGGTAAGACCTTTTTCAGCAGGTCAAACCTCAGCCTCCTTGGTCCGAACCAGGGAAAGTTATGCTATGAAGGCCCCTGAGTCCTTTGTACAGGCAATAAACCCTGCAGCAGGTAAGACTGCAAATCTAGCAGCTAGCAAAGCTGTACAAGAAGAACCAAGATCTCCAAAAGAAGAAGTTTTTGAGTTCATCACATCTACTGTACTGCCATTGATGGCAATCGATAAAGAGTATGAGGGATATAGAATAGAAGATCTTATTAACCCTCGTTATCACAACAAGAACTATGTGGATACTGGAAATTCACTCAAGACTCAGTCTTATTATGAGGCCATCCTCACAGATACAGGGTCTATCGAAATAGAGCACACTATGTCAAAAAAGAATCCAAAGGAAGTGAGCTATTCTAGGTTCACAATCAAGAAGGTTCTTTCGCCATTTAATTGGTTCACGGGTCATCTACTGACACCATTTAACCTATCCATGGAACATAGGCCTCAGACCTATAATTGGATTGATTATCAGTTTGCATGGACAAACTTTTTATATTTAAGGCCAGGTCATACTTGGTTTGTTCAATACAGCCAGGAATTTGTCAAGTCCGTCATTCCTAGATGGTTCTATGAATGGTGGGATATTTTTGGAGGAAGCAGACAGATCCTCTCCCCTCAGTTCCTCAATAGGTTCTATGAGTTCGAACAGGTAGAAGAAATCTCTACTCTCCCGGAGCATATCAAAATATGCAAGTATTTCGTTAAGAAAAGAATTTCTTACATTATCAGCTGGAATTTTGCCAAGACTGATATTTCAAGAATCAAATACTTGACCAAAGAAATCAAGATCAAAGGATGGGCTCCTAAGCCCTCGACTCCTAAAAAGAGTCCTCAAAATTTCACCCCTGCGTCTGCAAAAGACGAAAACACTGGTCCATCCAAAGAAGAGCTAAAGGCAAGATTAAATTTTGTACTTAGCCATATGGAACAGTTCGACCAGAAATATATTCTGGAACTCCTCAACGAAGCAACCTCATCAAACTCCAGTATCAATGGTGATATGTGCAGCCCTGAAGGAATTGCGCAGGCATACATGGAGCAGAAAGATGAGGATGACCCCACCTATGAATAGGGAAATGACCCTTGAGAAAAGTAGAGGCCAAAGGCTGGAATTACTTTTCAAAAAGGGCATCCCATTATTCACAGATGGGATCCACCAAAGTCTCGTCAGAAGACTTTTCCTTTACATTATTTAAAACACTCAAACTGTCGGCAAAATCTGAGCCGTCCACTTGTAAGCCATCTAAAATATAGGCTTCCACTCTTGAGTCTATAAAAGACTCTCCCCTCTCCCAAGATAAGGCATCCGAAAATTTCCAAAAGAAATTCTCATCCTTCATCTTCCCCTTGTAACAATGTTTTCCCCATGGTTGAATAAATAAATTTTCTAGTTTGTAGAGTTAGATAGACTTTGGCTCTGATACCAAAATACAGGATCGCAAAATGAAGAAAACAAGTGTAAAAGTAAGAAGGCGGAAAATACTTACAAACTAAAAAATTTATTTATTCAACCATGGGGAAAACATTGTTACAAGGGGAAGATGAAGGATGAGAATTTCTTTTGGAAATTTTTGGATGCCTTCTCTTGGGAGAGGGGAGAGTCTTTTATAGACTCAAGAGTGGATGCCTATCTTTTAGATGGCTTACAAGTGGACGGCTCAGATTTTGCCGACAGTTTGAGTGCTTTAAATAATGTAAAGGAAAAGTCTTCTGACGAGACTTTGGTGGATCCCATCTGTGAATAATGGGATGCCCTTTTTGAAAAGTAATTCCGGCCTTTGGCCTCTACTTTTCTCAAGGGTCATTTCCCTATTCATAGGTGGGGTCATCCTCATCTTTCTGCTCCATGTATGCCTGCGCAATTCCTTCAGGGCTGCACATATCACCATTGATACTGGAGTTTGATGAGGTTGCTTCGTTGAGGAGTTCCAGAATATATTTCTGGTCGAACTGTTCCATATGGCTAAGTACAAAATTTAATCTTGCCTTTAGCTCTTCTTTGGATGGACCAGTGTTTTCGTCTTTTGCAGACGCAGGGGTGAAATTTTGAGGATTCTTTTTAGGAGTCGACGGCTTAGGAGCCCATCCTTTGATCTTGATTTCTTTGGTCAAGTATTTGATTCTTGAAATATCAGTCTTGGCAAAATTCCAGCTGATAATGTAAGAAATTCTTTTCTTAACGAAATACTTGCATATTTTGATATGCTCCGAGAGAGTAGAGATTTCTTCTACCTGTTCGAACTCATAGAACCTGTTGAGGAACTGAGGGGAGAGGATCTGTCTGCTTCCTCCAAAAATATCCCACCATTCATAGAACCATCTAGGAATGACGGACTTGACAAATTCCTGGTTGTATTTAACAAACCAAGTATGACCTGGCCTTAAATATAAAAAGTTTGTCCATGCAAACTGATAATCAATCCAATTATAGGTCTGAGGCCTATGTTCCATGGATAGGTTAAATGGTGTCAGTAGATGACCCGTGAACCAATTAAATGGCGAAAGAACCTTCTTGATTGTGAACCTAGAATAGCTCACTTCCTTTGGATTCTTTTTTGACATAGTGTGCTCTATTTCGATAGAGCCTGTATCTGTGAGGATGGCCTCATAATAAGACTGAGTCTTGAGTGAATTTCCAGTATCCACATAGTTCTTGTTGTGATAACGAGGGTTAATAAGATCTTCTATTCTATATCCCTCATACTCTTTATCGATTGCCATCAATGGCAGTACAGTAGATGTGATGAACTCAAAAACTTCTTCTTTTGGAGATCTTGGTTCTTCTTGTACAACTTTGCTAGCTGCTAGATTTGCAGTCTTACCTGTTGCAGGGTTTACTGCCTGTACAAAGGACTCAGGGGCCTTCATAGCATAACTTTCTCTGGTTCGGACCAAGGAGGCTGAGGTTTGACCTGCTGAAAAAGGTCTTACCATTTTGTTTGAAAATGGCTTCTGAGGTGGCGGTTGTGGCGCCGGTAACCTAGGGTAATCAGCCAAGGCTGTGTACCTGTTCTGAAAAGGCATCTGGGGCCTTAATGTGGATATAGATGCTGGAGCATTCAGTGGTTGTATCTGGAATGGTTTAACCATTCTTGATTCATTCTCCTTCTTCGGAGTATGGGGTGGTTTTAGGGGTTTCATTTTTACCCTGCAAAAATTCTCTTGTTAGAAAATCTGGTAAAGAGTTTTATTCTCCTTTGATAAAATCAATTTTAAAATCAAAACTAGATAGTAGAGCTTGCCATCTAGCAAAAATTTGTTTTGAAACAAGATTTTTAACATCTTTAGTAAGAATTTCTTTAGCAGACTTGCAATCTACTCTTAATAAAAATTCCTTGTTGACAAGGTCATCTTGAAATTTAGTGATACATAGCACTATAGATAAAACCTCCTTCTTAACAGTGGAGTAATTCTTTTGAGCGGGATTCCATATCCCAGAAGTAAACCTGACTAGCTGTTCAGGGGAATTGATGGGAATTCTCTGTTTGAGAATGCCACCATAACCTATGTCCGAAGCATCGATTTCTACAATCATAAAAGCTTCGGGATCAGGAAGGCCTAAACAAGGGAGGTTCTTGACCATGCTCTTGATGAGGACTACAGCTTGGGTTTGGTCATTTCCCCAAGGAATGGGATTCTTTCTGAGTCTTTTATATAAAGGCTCACAGATTTGCCTAACTTTTGGGATAAAATCTGCCACATAGTTGAGACTTCCTAGAAATCTCTGTAACTGAGTTTTATCACTAATTTCATCAGGAAACTTGGAGGAGAATTCTATGGCTCTGCAAATAGGCTTGTAACTACCCTGGAAAAGATCATGACCTAGGAATCTGATAGCAGTTTGGAAAAGCTTAATCTTCCTAGCACTGACTACTAAACCGTTTATCTTGACAATTTTAAAGAAAGTATTAAGATGCTTAAAATGGGCATCAATATTCTCAGAGAAGATTAAGACATCATCAATATAAACAATAGACATGTGACTATGGTCATTAAAGATAGAGTTCATAATATTTTGAAACTCAGAGGGGGCATTTTTAAGACCAAAAGGCATAACTTTCCATTCGTACTGCCCGAAGGGTACGTTGAAAGCAGTTTTGTACCGGTCTTCTTCAGCAATTTGGACTTGCCAGAATCCGGACTTCATATCAAATTTGCTATAAATATTAGCTCTAACAGTTCTTTTTAAAAGATCTCTTTTATTAGGTATTGGATACCTAATCCATTTTAAGGCGGCATTCAAAGGCTTATAATTGATTACCAGCCTAGGAGCTCCTCTTTCCCTTTCGGCAGCTTTGTTGACATAAAAAGCCGAACAGCTCCAGGGAGATTTAGAAGGGGAGATGATACCCTCATTGAGAAGTTTAGAGATTTCTCCCTTACAAACTTCCATCATCTCTTGGTTCATTTGGATAGGTCTAGCCTTGGTAGAGATATCTTTTTCATTGAACCCTTCTATATAAGGGAGTTTGACAATGTGCCTTTTTCTTTCCCAAAAGGCGTTAGGAAAATCAGAGCATATTTCTTTTTCAAAAAGAGTTTGAAGATTAGCTATTTTAGTAACTATCTCCGGGGTTTTTAAAATCTGCTCGATTTTCTTAACCTTTATATCATCCTTTAAGAAGGTGATATGATTGGAAAGCTGGTTTATCTTAAAAACATTTTTTTGTCTGATAAACTCACTTTCTTCAACTGAAAGATTTTTAACAAAAGGAAAATACACAGTTTTTCCAAAAATATCAGTTTCTATACCATCTAAAGTAGTAACAAATGGTTTCATTTGAGTAATGAAAGGTATACCAAGAATGACTTCTTCATGGATATCTTCTGTGATGATAAAATCATTAGTAAGGCAAATACTATTATTACAGATATGAGCTTTAGAGAGCTTATAATAAATACGAAGTCTTTCTCCGGTAGCAGAAAATAACCTTGAAGTACTCTTAGTAAGGTATTTGGTGGGTATAATACCTTTCATAATACAGTTGCGGTCGGCGCCGCTATCAAGTAAGGCTATCTTGTTAATAACAAAATTTTTGTTAATAACAATTTTAACCGGAATGTGATGACTCTGGGATATAACAGCACAGCCGGGATCGAAAGTACTTGGGCCAGCTTCATCTTCAACAGGGTGAGCTGTCAGATGAGTCTCTTCATCATCTTTGTCAGAGTTATCATCGTTTTCGGACTTATAGACATAAGTTTTGGCGTCATTAAGGACTTGGTTAGTGAGAGAATCTATCTCGACCTTATTGAGCCTGGCTTTAATGTCTTGGACCTCTCTTTTGAGACCAATGATTTCTCCTTTAAGTTCTGAGATGGTAGGTTCAGGGACTTTCTCAAATTTAGCCATGATTTTCTTCATGCAAAAAGGCTCTACGGGAACTCTAGGTTCTCTAGGAGCCTGTTTAGACTGCTCTTGGATAAGCTTCTTAAGTTCTATGAGATAGCTTTTCTTGGCCTCTTGGTTATCAATATGTTGGATAACATCAAAGAGTGCCTCATTGGGGTCACTGGATAAGACTTGGATAGTTGGGGACTTATCACAATGGCAGAAAGAGCCATGGCAATTTGAGCAGTCTTCTCCTGACTGGCTGGAGTCGGAATCATAAGATAGGTCAATATCACTACCAGATGTATCCGAAGGAGTATGTGAAGACGAGTATCCTTTATCGTCGTCAAGGATAGAAAAGAGTTGCTCTTTAGCTTGGTCAGAGATTTCAAGGAGGTTAATCTTTTGCTTTTTACCAGCTGCCTTGCAATCTCTAGCCAGATGACCTGGTCTGTTACAATTATAACAAACATTGGCCCTGGAATTTTTACGAAACTTACTCTTCCTGGAACCTTTCCGTGAAGAGTGTTTGAGATCATCAGAAGATCTACGATGTTTCTTCCTATGACCTCTATGATCCTTAAGCTTTTTAGAGGAATGCTTAGAGGGAGGGGTAATGGAGGTAAATCCGAAATCGGTACAGAAATTTCCTATTTCCTTAGTGGAAGAGGATTTCTCTTTCTTAAGCTATTGTTTTAGCTTGATATCAGTGCAGAGCTCAAGGCCTACAACATTGATGAGGCTAGTAATGTCTCCATAGGTCATTTGATGATAAGGAATTTTACCATTACAACGATCCTGGATTTTGGTTCTAACCTTTTCAGCGAAAAGAGGAGGAAGACCGCTAACAAATCTTTCTTTCCAGAAATCATTGTTGCAATCAGGTCTAATCATAACCTTACTAATAAATTGGTGTTTATACCAGATAAAATCATCTAACCTAGGACATGTGAGATTGTTAAGGATTTGTAAACTCCTATCCTGGAAAACCTTAGGTTCTCCTACGAAATGCTTAGCTATATGATAAAGGAGTACAGCACAAGCATCTTCTCTAGGATCTTGGGAAGCGGTTTCGGAGGTACCTTCTATTTTCACAACAGTTTCAATGGCAACTGCATCTTGAATAGCTTTTCTGAGATCATCAGTTAGGTAATTATCCCACCAATGTCTAAGCATGCCGGTGAAACCTGCTATGATCATAAAGGTTGCTTCCTTATCAGATGATTGCCTAATCTTGTAGGCGGTGATAGCAACTCCCATTTCATGGAGCTTATTATAGATTTGATGTTCTGCAAGACCATCAATGTTCCATTCAGTTATGCTCCTACCCTCATGAGAAGAGGTGGAAAGAAAAGCATTTTCTTCATACTGAATATCAGGGAAAGAAGGACGAGTATGGTAGTTCTTCTTATTGTGGTATCTATCGTTGGAGATCCTTTGGATTAGAGTATCCTTAATGGTACCTATACTTTTGGTGCTAGCATGTCTAGGCTTTTGAGTCTCCTTATCAGTGCTTTTGGACTTCGAAGTATCTTTATCAGAGATACTGAAGGCTGCAAGCTGTTCATTGATTTTGTCAAGAACATTACCAGAGATTTCGAAGGTCTCCTTAAGCTTAGGGAACTTATCTCTGTTAAACTCAGGTATCTTAAAGATTGGGTCAGTTTCTAGCGTTCTGCTAGAACTGGCAGTAGAGGGAGTGGGCTTAGCACTATAAAGAGCCCTTTCACTGGATTTTTCTAATTGTTTAGAAACAACGTGAAGAACCTGGTTGGTATAGTTGTTTTGCTCTATGAGCCTATCTATGTCAGAGCAACTAGTCAGGGTCTCTGGCTTAGCACTCTTAGTCTTAAAGGGGGCTGCCGAGATAACCTTAGTGACATAAGGTATCTTAATTCCTTCTAGAGGAGGAGTGACAGCTTCTACCACTTTATTGGTGGCAGTGTACCATTTGCTGACTATAACCTGCAGAGACTGCTTACGGCTTCCTAATTTGCCGGTCATTTCAAACCAACTGAAGAATTCGATTATGCACCGAAGTCTCTTCATGTCTGATTTCCAAAGGTCTCTAAAGTTCTGCCTTTGTTGTAGAGAATAGTTGGCTACGTACCACTTTCTCTTATCTTGGTGGAGGGGAAGGTTCCAAAGTCTATCTAACTCTATAGGGTCAGGAGTAAACTTTTCACCAGACCTAAGCATGGTTAGAGAATCTTCTTTACCCTTAGTAAACATAGGAGGAGGTTCTATCTCACTATGAGTAGGGCTGTTGGGGGTATAAAGATCCTCTTGGTAGAAGACTTTGGGAACACTGCCAGAATAATCCACTCCCACGACTTTTCCTTTGTCGTTGTTGACTATTGGTGTCCCTTCATCTACTTCCTCCGGGGGTTTGGAAGAAGAAGAACAACTGGCATACGAAGGCCTGGCAGAAGTTATTCTTCTGATGGATGAAGACCTGGGATTACTAAGTAATTTTAGGTCTATAGATCCATTTGGAAATTGGATCACCCTATCAATCTGAGTTCTTTCAGAATGTGAGCGAGTAGGCTGGGTGATATTGTCAAAATGCCACTCATCAGTGAGGGAAATTTCATCCCAGTTCAACAGACGGGGTACAAAGATACTACTGTGTTCATGGTTTGCTTCCATTAACATAGTAGCTCCTTTAGTACTTTCTATCCTAGCTCTAGGGGCAAGGGTAGTGGACATAAGCCTATAATACACCCGATAGATAACAGGTATTTCTCGGGTATTGGCTTTACTATTCATGTTCTTAGTTTTGACATTAAAAGTCAAACTATCCATGATATTGGGGTCATTAATGTCTACCGAAAAGTTAGGGTAGCAATTAAAGTAAACAGGTCCATCGGCGAGGTTACTCTGGAGGACCCCTAAAAGAGAATCATTAAATTCTAAAAGACGGTCGTCCCTAAGAAGGACGCAAACAGGAATATCTAATCCTTTTCTAAAAAGGGGCTTAACCGCAACTTGAACTAGCCCTATGTGGAGATAGTTAAAGTTCCTCTTGTACCTGTTCAGATCAGGTTCATTGAGAATCTTAATAATGTCTAACGAATTATTGATAGCTATGGTGGATTCACAAGTTTTAATGTTATGCTTTCTAGCAAAACTAAAATTACCTAACTGGTAAATCTTTTTGAAAGGTTCTTCTGGAATACTCCAGTTTTGTAAATCGTTTTCAACAGTGGCAATCTTAGTTGCCTGAAAAGAAAGACTAACATTAAGAATGTTCTGGTGACTATTCATTTTCGAAAAATATGCTTAGGTCTGGTGAAAAGTTTACTCCTGACCCTATAGAGTTAGATAGACTTTGGAACCTTCCCACCATTCTTAAAGGATGATATAAAGGTTAAGAAAATCGAGCAGATTTTAAAAACTCCGGAGATAGTTACTAAAATAGCTAATCTTCAAACTCTTTTTAAAAAAGAAATAGGCTCTGATACCAAAATACAGGATCGCAAAATGAAGAAAACAAGTGTAAAAGTAAGAAGGCGGAAAATACTTACAAACTAGAAAATTTATTTATTCAACCA
The DNA here is from genome assembly GCA_003996215.1 of Jaltomata sinuosa. Taxonomy (NCBI): domain Eukaryota; kingdom Viridiplantae; phylum Streptophyta; class Magnoliopsida; order Solanales; family Solanaceae; genus Jaltomata; species Jaltomata sinuosa. Next base: position 188,547 of record QJPP01000482.1, on the reverse strand, counting down.
TGGGGAAAACATTGTTACAAGGGGAAGATGAAGGATGAGAATTTCTTTTGGAAATTTTCGGATGCCTTCTCTTGGGAGAGGGGAGAGTCTTTTATAGACTCAAGAGTGGATGCCTATCTTTTAGATGGCTTACAAGTGGACGGCTCAGATTTTGCCGACAGTTTGAGTGCTTTAAATAATGTAAAGGAAAAGTCTTCTGACGAGACTTTGGTGGATCACATCTGTGAATAATGGGATGCCCTTTTTGAAAAGTAATTTCAGCCTTTGGCCTCTACTTTTCTCAAGGGTCATTTCCCTATTCATAGGTGGGGTCATCCTCATCTTTCTGCTCCATGTATGCCTGCGCAATTCCTTCAGGGCTGCACATATCACCATTGATACTGGAGTTTGATGAGGTTGCTTCGTTGAGGAGTTCCAGAATATATTTCTGGTCGAACTGTTCCATATGGCTAAGTACAAAATTTAATCTTGCATTTATCTCTTCTTTGGATGGACCAGTGTTTTCGTCTTTTGCAGACGCAGGGGTGAAATTTTGAGGACTCTTTTTAGGAGTCGAGGGCTTAGGAGCCTATCCTTTGATCTTGATTTCTTTGGTCAAGTATTTGATTCTTGAAATATCAGTCTTGGCAAAATTCCAGCTGATAATGTAAGAAATTCTTTTCTTAACGAAATACTTGCATATTTTGATATGCTCCGGGAGAGTAGAGATTTCTTCTACCTGTTCGAACTCATAGAACCTGTTGAGGAACTGAGGGGAGAGGATCTGTCTGCTTCCTCCAAAAATATCCCACCATTCATAGAACCATCTAGGAATGACGGACTTGACAAATTCCTGGCTGTAATTAACAAACCAAGTATGACCTGGCCTTAAATATAAAAAGTTTGTCCATGCAAACTGATAATCAATCCAATTATAGGTCTGAAGCCTATGTTCCATAGATAGGTTAAATGGTGTCAGTAGATGACCCGTGAACCAATTAAATGGCGAAAGAACCTTCTTGATTGTGAACCTAGAATAGCTCACTTCCTTTGGATTCTTTTTTGACATAGTGTGCTCTATTTCGATAGAGCTTGTATCTGTGAGGATGGCCTCATAATAAGACTGAGTCTTGAGTGAATTTCCAGTATCCACATAGTTCTTGTTGTGATAACGAGGGTTAATAAGATCTTCTATTCTATATCCCTCATACTCTTTATCGATTACCATCAATGGCAGTACAGTAGATGTGATGAACTCAAAAACTTCTTCTTTTGGAGATCTTGGTTCTTCTTGTACAGCTTTGCTAGCTGCTAGATTTGCAGTCTTACCTGCTGCAGGGTTTACTGCCTGTACAAAGGACTCAGGGGCCTTCATAGCATAACTTTCCCTGGTTCGGACCAAGGAGGTTGAGGTTTGACCTGCTGAAAAAGGTCTTACCATTTTGTTTGAAAATGGCTGCTGAGGTGGCGGTTGTGGCGCCGGTAACCTAGGGTAATCAGCCAAGGCTGTGTACCTGTTCTGAAAAGGCATATGGGGCCTTAATGTGGATATAGATGCTGGAGCATTCAGTGGTTGTATCTGGAATGGTTTAACCATTCTTGATTCATTCTCCTTCTTCGGAGTATGGGGTGGTTTTAGGGGTTTCATTTTTACCCTGCAAAAATTCTCTTGTTAGAAAATCTGGTAAAGAGTTTTCTTCTCCTTTGATAAAATCAATTTTAAAATCAAAACTAGATAGTAGAGCTTGCCATCTAGCAAAAATTTGTTTTGAAACAAGATTTTTAACATCTTTAGTAAGAATTTCTTTAGCAGACTTGCAATCTACTCTTAATAAAAATTCCTTGTTGACAAGGTCATCTTGAAATTTAGTGATACATAGCACTATAGATAAAACCTCCTTCTTAACAGTGGAGTAATTCTTTTGAGCGGGATTCCATATCCCAGAAGTAAACCTGACTAGCTGTTCAGGGGAATTGATGGGAATTCTCTGTTTGAGAATGCCACCATAACCTATGTCCGAAGCATCGATTTCTACAATCATAAAAGCTTCGGGATCAGGAAGGCCTAAACAAGGGAGGTTCTTGACCATGCTCTTGATGAGGACTACAGCTTGGGTTTGGTCATTTCCCCAAGGAATGGGATTCTTTCTGAGTCTTTTATATAAAGGCTCACAGATTTGCCTAACTTTTGGGATAAAATCTGCCACATAGTTGAGACTTCCTAGAAATCTCTGTAACTGAGTTTTATCACTAATTTCATCAGGAAACTTGGAGGAGAATTCTATGGCTCTGCAAATAGGATTGTAACTACCCTGGAAAAGATCATGACCTAGGAATCTGATAGCAGTTTGGAAAAGCTTAATCTTCCTAGCACTGACTACTAAACCGTTTATCTTGACGATTTTAAAGAAAGTATTAAGAAGCTTAAAATGGGCATCAATATTCTCAGAGAAGATTAAGACATCATCAATATAAACAATAGACATGTGACTATGGTCATTAAAGATAGAGTTCATAATATTTTGAAACTCAGAGGGGGCATTTTTAAGACCAAAAGGCATAACTTTCCATTCGTACTGCCCGAAGGGTACGTTGAAAGCAGTTTTGTACCGGTCTTCTTCAGCAATTTGGACTTGCCAGAATCCGGACTTCATATCAAATTTGCTATAAATATTAGCTCTAACAGTTCTTTTTAAAAGATCTCTTTTATTAGGTATTGGATACCTAATCCATTTTAAGGCGGCATTCAAAGGCTTATAATTGATTACCAGCCTAGGAGCTCCTCTTTCCCTTTTGGCAGCTTTGTTCATAAAAAGCCGAACAGCTCCAGGGAGATTTAGAAGGGGAGATGATACCCTCATTGAGAAGTTTAGAGATTTCTCCCTTACAAACTTCCATCATCTCTTGGTTCATTTGGATAGGTCTAGCCTTGGTAGAGATATCTTTTTCATTGAACCCTTCTATATAAGGGAGTTTGACAATGTGCCTTTTTCTTTCCCAAAAGGCGTTAGGAAAATCAGAGCATATTTCTTTTTTAAAAAGAGTTTGAAGATTAGCTATTTTAGTAACTATCCGATTTCGGATTTACCTCCATTACCCCTCCCTCTAAGCATTCCTCTAAAAAGCTTAAGGATCATAGAGGTCATAGGAAGAAACATCGTAGATCTTCTGATGATCCCAAACACTCTTCACGGAAAGGTTCCAGGAAGAGTAAGTTTCGTAAAAATTCCAGGGCCAATGTTTGTTATAATTGTAACAGACCAGGTCATCTGGCTAGAGATTGCAAGGCAGCTGGTAAAAAGCAAAAGATTAACCTCCTTGAAATCTCTGACCAAGCTAAAGAGCAACTCTTTTCTATCCTTGACGACGATAAAGGATACTCGTCTTCACATACTCCTTCGGATACATCAGGTAGTGATATTGACCTATCTTATGATTCCGACTCCAGCCAGTCAGGAGAAGACTGCTCAAATTGCCATGGCTCTTTCTGCCATTGTGATAAGTCCCCGACTATCCAAGTCTTATCCAGTGACCCCAATGAGGCACTCTTTGATGTTATCCAACATATTGATAACCAAGAGGCCAAGAAAAGCTATCTCATATAACTTAAGAAGCTTATCCAAGAGCAGTCTAAACAGGCTCCTAGAGAACCTTTAGTTATATTCATATACATCAACATTATCATAGAAATATATTTCTTCTTCCAAATTGATAATCTCTTCATAGAATAAGATATCCATTATCAAGCTATCTATAATCCTCCATATAATAAGTTCATGTATATCTCTATTAAGAGGAACAATCTTTAAGATGGTTATTAGGGTTTTTTCAGTAAAGAAAGAGGCTAGGTAACTCATTGTGAAAGGTATTCACGAGATAAGAAATATGGGAGAGAGTTGTCGCTCCCCTTTTTATAAAGAATGTCGAAATCAAATGGAGCTAGTTGAGCTTGCCATCTAGCGAACATTAATTTTGACGCGTCATGTTTGAAATCTTTATCAAACATATATTTCACTGATTGAGCATCTGTTTTTATCAAAAACTTTTGATTGTATAAATCATTTTGAAATTTTAAAACACATTTTACTATGGTTAACATCTCGTGTGCTACTGTAGCATATTTTTTCTGAGCATCGCTCCATTTTCCTGAATGAAATCGAATCAAATATTCATTTTTGTCATTCGGGTTGATTTGTTTCAAAATCCCTCCATAGCCGATGTTGGATGCATCGGTCTCTATAATCTTTTGCCAGGTTGGATTAGCAAGGGTCAGATAAGGCAAGGCTTTAACCCTGATTTTGATATTTTTGACTAAGTCGGTGAGACTAGTAGTCCAAGGCCTTTTTTGATCTTTTTTGAGCCTATCATACAGAGGGGCTAAATCTCTCGAAAGATCTTCGTAAAAGGGAGAAATATAATTTAAACTACCCAAGAACCTCTGAAGCTGGGTTCTGTTTTTGATAACATCAGGAAATTTTGAAGCAAAATCAATAGATCTCTGAATAGGGGTTACTTTTCCTTGACAAATAAAATGTCCTAGAAATCGGACACTAGTTTGGAAACGACTCATTTTTGATTTAGAAATCACCAAATCATTTTGTATCACAATTTTCTTAAACACGTCTAGGTGTTTAATATGAGTTTCTAAAGTTTTGGAATAGATCAAAATATCATCAATATAAACTATGATGAAATCTAAACAAGGATTAAAAATATCATTCATAATTTTCTGAAATTCTGAATGAGCGTTCTTTAAACCGAATGGCATAACGTTCCACTCGTATTGTCCAAATGGGACGTTAAAAGTTGTTCTATAAGAATGCTCTTTAAAAATTTGAATATGCCAATATCCTGACTTTAGATCAAACTTTGAAAAGATGTTAGCATCATATAATCTTGATAGTAAATCTCTTTTATTCGGAGTAGGGTACCGAATCCATTTAAGATGTTTGTTTAAAGGTTTGTAATTTATTACTAACCTGGGTACGCCACGTTCTTTTTCCGCAGCATTATTAACATAAAAGGCAGTGCAAGACCAAGGAGATTTTGAAGGTTTGTTTCCTCGGCCTCTAGCCTTGGTTACCCAAGGAGGGTCCATCCTGCAAACGAAACACTTTAGTTATATTCATATACATCAACATTATCATAGAAATATCTTTGTTCTTCCAAATTGATAATCTCTTCATAGAATAAGATATCCATTATCAAGCTATCTATAATCCTCCATATAATAAGTTCGTGTATATCTCTATTAAGAGGAACAATCTTTAAGATGGTTATTAGGGTTTTTTCAGTAAAGAACAAGGCTAGGTAACTCATTGTGAAAGGTATTCACGAGATAAGAAATCTGGGAGAGAATTGTCGCTCCCCTTTTCATAAAGAATGTCGAAATCAAATGGAGCTAGTTGAGCTTGCTATCTAGCGAACATTAATTTTGACGCGTCATGTTTGAAATCTTTATCAAACATATATTTCACTGATTGAGCATCTGTTTTTATCAAAAACTTTTGATTGTATAAGTCATCTTGAAATTTTAAAACACATTTAACTATGGTTAACATCTCGTGTGCTACCGTAGCATATTTTTTCTGAGCATCGCTCCATTTTCCTGAATGAGATCGAATCAAATATTCATTTTTGTCATTCGGGTTGATTTGTTTCAAAATCCCTCCATAGCCGATGTTGGATGCATCGGTCTCTATAATCTTTTTCCAGGTTGGATTAGCAAGGGTCAGACAAGGCAAGGCTTTAACCCTGATTTTGATATTTTTGACTAAGTCGGTAAGACTAGTAGTCCAAGGCCTTTTTTGATCTTTTTTGAGCCTATCATACAGAGGGGCTAAATCTCTCGAAAGATCTTCGTAAATGGGAGAAATATAATTTAAACTACCCAAGAACCTCTGAAGCTGGGTTCTGTTTCTGATAACATCAGGAAATTTTGAAGCAAAATCAATAGATCTCTGAATAGGGGTTACTTTTCCTTGACAAATAAAATGTCCTAGAAATCGGACACTAGTTTGAAAACAACTCATTTTTGATTTAGAAATCACTAAACCATTTTGTATCACAATTTTCTTAAACACGTCTAGGTGATTAATATGAGTTTCTAAAGTTTTGGAATAAATCAAAATATCATCAATATAAACTATGATGAAATCTAAATAAGGATTAAAGATATCATTCATAATTTTCTGGAATTCTGAAGGAGCGTTCTTTAAACCGAATGGCATAACGTTCCACTCGTATTGTCCAAATGGGACGTTAAAAGTTGTTCTATAAGAATGCTCTTTAAAAATTTGAATATGCCAATATCCTGACTTTAAATCAAACTTTGAAAAGATGTTAGCATCATATAATCTTGATAGTAAATCCCTTTTATTCGGAATAGGGTACCGAATCCGTTTAAGATGTTTATTTAAAGGTTTGTGATTTATCACTAACCTGGGTACGCCACGTTCTTTTTCCGCAGCATTATTAACATAAAAGGCAGTGCAAGACCAAGGAGATTTTGAAGGTTTGATTCCTCGGCCTCTAGCCTTGGTTACCCAAGGAGGGTCCATCCTGCAAACGAAACACTTTAGTTATATTCATATACATCAACATTAGCATAGAAATATCTTTCTTCTTCCAAATTGATAATCTCTTCATTGAATAAGATGCATTATCATGCTATCTATAATCCTCCATATAATAAGTTCATGTATATCTCTATTAAGAGGAACAATCTTTAAGATGGTTATTAGGGTTTTTTCAGTAAAGAAAGAGGCTAGGTAACTCATTGTGAAAGGTATTCACGAGATAAGAAATCTGGGAGAGAGTTGTCGCTCCCCTTTTTATAAAGAATGTCGAAATCAAATGGAGCTAGTTGAGCTTGCCATCTAGCGAACATTAATTTTGACGCGTCATGTTTGAAATCTATATCAAACATATATTTCACTGATTAAGCATCTGTTTTTATCAAAAACTTTTGATTGTATAAATCATCTTGAAATTTTAAAACACATTTTACTATGGTTAACATCTCGTGTGCTACCGTAGCATATTTTTTCTGAGCATCGCTCCATTTTCCTGAATGAAATCGAATCAAATATTCATTTTTGTCATTCGGGTTGATTTGTTTCAAAATCCCTCCATAGCCGATGTTGGATGCATCGGTCTCTATAATCTTTTGCCAGGTTGGATTAGCAAGGGTCAGACAAGGCAAGGCTTTAACCCTGATTTTGATATTTTTGACTAAGTCGGTGAGACTAGTAGTCCAAGGCCTTTTTTGATCTTTTTTGAGCCTATCATACAGAGGGGTTAAATCTCTCGAAAGATCTTCGTAAATGGGAGAAATATAATTTAAACTACCCAAGAACCTCTGAAGCTGGGTTCTGTTTCTGATAACATTAGGAAATTTTGAAGCAAAATCAATAGATCTCTGAATAGGGGTTACTTTTCTTTGACAAATTAAATGTCCTAGAAATCGGACACTAGTTTGAAAACGATTCATTTTTGATTTAGAAATCACTAAACCATTTTGTATCACAATTTTCTTAAACACGTCTAGGTGATTAATATGAGTTTCTAAAGTTTTGGAATAAATCAAAATATCATCAATATAAACTATGATGAAATCTAAATAAGGATTAAAAATATCATTCATAATTTTCTGGAATTCTGAAGGAGCGTTCTTTAAACTGAATGGCATAACGTTCCACTCGTATTGTCCAAATGGGATCTTAAAAGCTGTTCTATAAGAATGCTCTTTAAAAATTTGAATCTGCCAATATTTTGACTTTAAATCAAACTTTGAAAATATGTTAGCATCATATAATCTTGATAGTAAATCCCTTTTATTCGGAATAGGGTACTGAATCCATTTAAGATGTTTGTTTAAAGGTTTGTAATTTATCACTAACCTGGGTACGCCACGTTCTTTTTTCGCAGCATTATTAACATAAAAGGCAGTGCAAAACCAAGGAGATTTTGAAGGTTTGTTTCCTCGGCCTCTAGCCTTGGTTACCCAAGGAGGGTCCATCCTGCAAACGAAACACTTTAGTTATATTCATATACATCAACATTATCATAGAAATATCTTTCTTCTTCCAAATTGATAATCTCTTCATAGAATAAGATATCCATTATCATGCTATCTATAATCCTCCATATAATAAGTTCCTGTATATCTCTATTAAGAGGAACAATCTTTAAGATGGTTATTAGGGTTTTTTTCAGTAAAGAAAAAGGCTAGGTAACTCATTGTGAAAGGTATTCACGAGATAAGAAATCTGGGAGAGAGTTGTCGCTCCCCTTTTTATAAAGAATGTCAAAATCAAATGGAGCTAGTTGAGCTTGCCATCTAGCGAACATTGACGCGTCATGTTTGAAATCTTTATCAAACATATATTTCACTGATTGAGCATCTGTTTTTATCAAAAACTTTTGATTGTATAAATCATCTTGAAATTTTAAAACACATTTTACTATGGTTAACATCTCGTGTGCTACCGTAGCATATTTTTTCTGAGCATCGCTCCATTTTCCTGAATGAAATCGAATCAAGTATTCATTTTTGTCATTCGAGTTGATTTGTTTCAAAATCCCTCCATAGACGATGTTGGACGCATCGTTCTCTATAATCTTTTGCCAGGTTGGATTAGCAAGGGTCAGACAAAGCAAGGTTTTAACCCTGATTTTGATATTTTTGACTAAGTCGGTGAGACTAGTAGTCCAAGGCCTATTCTGATCTTTTTTGAGCCTATCATACAGAGGGGCTAAATCTCTCGAAAGATCTTTGTAAAAGGGAGAAATATAATTTAAACTTTTCAAGAACCTCCGAAGCTGGGTTCTGTCTGTGATAACATCAGGAAATTAACCTAGGCTCTGATACCATATTGCAGGATCGGAGACCAGGCGGTAGTCCCATGTTGCAGGATCGGAGACCGGGCGGTAGCATCCTTAAATTTGTATATAAGGATCAAGATATATGCAAATTGATCTATGATTTGATGACTGTATGGAAGCTGTTGAAGCTAGCTTTTACCCAGGCAAGGGGCCTGTCGAGATCCAGTACATATTGTTATTAAACCCATGTGTCTAGCAGTTTTAACCGGGTAAAGACGCCTTTTTTCTCTTTTTAACGGGCTTGAGATCACGGCTGGCTAGACGGAGTCACTAAGACAAAGCTAATAACAATAGTATCGGATCTGACTGTGCCACCATCTCGGAACCAAGTCAAGAAACCATATATAAATTTGTTTATATCTAGATAAAGTCTAGATATTTCATGGTAAATATAAAAGCGAAGTTAGTTATTTGACATAGATACAACTGTGTTTAGCCAGACATAGTCACGGCGTTGCTCGAAAATAAAAAATATATAATAAAGACAAAGTAATTACCTTGAAACACTTTCTTGTATTTACTCCGGTTGGTATCCGGCAAACTTTACAATATTAGAGAGAAGGGGGAGTAGAGAGAGAAAAACTAGAAATGGTTCTAAAAACCTCTGCCTAAAACCAACAAAAGACTCCCTTATTTATAGGAAAATATAAGACATAAGGAATCTTTCTACAGTACAGATGGGACTCATTCTGTCCCTTACACAGTGTATTTACTGTAGTCGAACATATCATGTATCTTTTGTAATAACAGTGTATCTACTGTTGAACATATCATGTTTCTTTTGAAATAACAAATCATCCACTCTTGTCTTTTCCTTTTAGCTTCCGCAAAAAAAAATCTGCCTTTTACAGCATATCTTTTGGAGTAGCTTCGCTCATTTGAGCTTCCTGTATATCTGCTATATCATCGCTGGTCTCACTCCTCATTGAGGTGTCAGATTTCTCATATTATGTTATATTAAGGAGCAGATTTTTTCTGAATTCATCAAGATATTTGTTGATCATTTCTTCTTTGTCTCCATCTTGAACGGAGATTCTTCTAGCCATGTTACGGACTGAGTTGTCTTGCACAATAATATCCTTTTGAGGTGCAAGGCTGTATTCTTGGATCTTAGCTTTAATAAGATTTATTAACTCTTTCCCATATAATGCTTTTGTTGTGGGATCACGCTTCATTAGCTTATCCCAAAAATTATTATAAAAATTCTGATATAAACAGGGAATTTTTTCTTCTGTATAGTCCACTTTCGGGGTCCATTTATGAATCCACGGGATGGAGAATTCAATAAAAAAATATATCTGATCAATTTTGTCCATATAACAAATATGATCCGCGAGGAATATCTCGTTGAGTTTGGTTGATACTTTCGCCCATTCTTTGTATAACTTGAAAAACGGGTCCGATAAAATTTTAGTTGTTGGACCGTGGTATGACCACCAATTAAGGAACCAATTAGGAATTGCTTCTGCGAATATCTTCGCACAAATTTTTATGAACCAAGTGTGTTTATGCTTCTCGTTATTATAAATGAGAGCTTTATCAAAGGCATGGATGTAGTCCCAGTATGTGAAATTCATGGGCACGCCTTTCAGGCTTATTTGCCTTTCCTTCATTGTGGATATACCCCAATCTTCAACAGATATAATCTGCTTAATTATCATTTTTGAGAAGTTATAAACGTTCTCATCTGCGTTATATCCGCTGAAATGCTGAAATTCGACACTTCCTGTGGTTATGAGAATTGTCTCATAGTAAGATCGGGTTATGTATGACTCACCCGGAAAGTACAATCCATTAATTAAATACCTTTGGAATATCTTCCAAGGTTCTTCTTTTCTCTGAATATCAGAGTTTTCTAGGAGAAATATCATTTCTCTCTTTGGAATCTTTTCATAAGTTGAGGTATCATCAACCTCTTCCTTGGCTACAGATGCAAAAGTATTTTTTTGCTTTTGTGATAGATATTCTTGTAGTCGATCATATAATGGATCAGTTGCTGGAATATCTTCCAAGTTTATTGATGTTGAACTTGCAGCCTGAGTATTTTTTGAGTTTATCAAACTCAATCCATAATTTTGTATAACTGGGGGACGTGAGGAGGATCCATATGACGATCCTGATGATGAGGGGGACGATCTTCCCCTAACTCTCCCTCTGTTTCCTCGGCCTCTAACCTTGGTTACCCAAGGAGGGTCCATCCTGTAATGAAACATTTTAGTTATATTTATAAACATCAACATTATCATGAAAAATCTTTCCTCTTCTAAATTGATAACTTCCTCATATAACTCATATAATAAGGTGTCCATTATTATGTTGTCTATAACTTTCCATATAATAAGTTCCTGTAAATATCTATTAAGAGGAATAATCTTTAATATGGTTAAAAGAGTTTTTTCAGGAAAGAACGAGACTAGGTAGCTCATTGCAAAAGGTATTCACGAGATAAAAAATTCGGGAGAGAATTATCGCTTCCCTTTTTATAATGAATATCGAAATCAAAAGGAGCTAGTTGAGCTTGCCATCTAGCGAACATTAGTTTTGAGGCATCATGTTTGAAATCTTTATCGAACATATACTTTACTGATTGAGCATCTGTTTTTATCAAAAACTTTTGATTGTATAAATCATCTTGAAATTTTAGAACACATTTAACTATGGTTAGCATTTCATGTGCCACCGTAGCATATTTTTTCTGTGCATCGCTCCATTTGCCTGAATGAAAACGAATCAAATATTCATTTTTGTCATTCGGATTGATTTGTTTTAAAATTCCTCCATAGCCAATGTTGGATGCATCGGTCTCTATTATCTTTTGCCAGCTAGGATTAGCCAGAGTCAGACAAGGCAAGGTTTTAACCCTAACTTTGATATTTTTGACCAAGTCGGTGAGACTAGTAGTCCAGGGCTTTTTCTGATCCTTTTTAAGCCTATCATATAGAGGGGCTAAATCTCTAGAAAGATCTTTGTAAAAAGGAGAAATATAATTCAAACTTCCCAAGAACCTGTGAAGCTGGGTTCTATCTGTGATAACATCAGGAAATTTTGAAGCGAAATCAATAGATCTCTGGATAGGGGCTACTTTTCCTTGACAAATAAGATGTCCAAGAAATCGGACACTAGTTTGGAAAAGACTCATTTTTGGTTTAGAAATCACCAAACCACTTTGAATCACAATTTTTTTAAACACGTCAAGGTGTTTGATATGAGTTTCCAAAGTCTTGGAATAAATCAATATAGACTATGATAAAGTCTAAATAGGGATTAAAAATATCATTCATAATTTTCTGGAATTCTGAAGGAGCATTTTTTAAACCGAAGGGCATAACGTTCCACTCATATTGTCCAAATGGGACGTTGAAAGCTTATCTACAAAAATGCTCTTTGAAAATCTGAATCTGTCAATATCCTGACATTAAATCAAATTTTGAAAAGATTTTAGCATCATATAATCTTGATAGTAAATCCCTTTTATTAGGAATAGGGTATCGAATCCATTTAAGATACTTGTTTAAAGGCTTGTAATTTATTACTAACCTGGGTACACCACGTTCTTTTTCTGCCGCATTATTAACATAAAAGGCATTGCAAGACCAAGGGGATTTTGAAGGTTTTATCAAACCCTTTTGTAATAACATATCAATTTCTCTTTTGCAGAATTCAACCAATTCGGCGTTCATCTGGCAAGGACGAGATTTGGTAGGAATATTATCCTCAGAGAAGCCTTCTTCATATGGAAGAGTCACAATATGCCTTTTTCTATTCCAAAAAGCACTAGGATGATCGGCACAAATATCAATGGCAATTTGCTCAGAAATTAATTTTATTTTTTCTTGTACTTTGGTGAATTTCAAAGTATCGAATATATTTAAACTAAATAATTCAAGTTGCAGAGAATCAATATGCCTTTGTTTCATATTGATTAAGGCATTTAGTACATTTATTAAGTAAATCAAGGTTTTGAGGTATATCTACCTCTTCTAACCGAGTACTCTTAGTACTTATATCTCCAAGATCCATGAAGAAAGAATTATATCTATGTCGACTATTTCACATCAATTTCATATATACCATGAAAGTTACCTAGGCTCTGATACCAGAAGACAGGATCTGAGACCGGGCGGTAGTCCGCCATAGTCAAGGATCTAGCAATGCAAGCATCCTTAAAGTATTGATTAAGGATCGAAATATATACAAATTGATCTATGATTTAATGATTGTATGGAAGCTATTGAAACTTTTACCAAGGCAAGGGTCTGTCGAGTTCCAGTACATATTGTTATTAAACTCATGTGTCTAGCTGTTCTAACCGGGTAAAGACGCCGTTTTTGAAAATTAACCTACTGAACAATTCCATATATCACTTACTCATTTCTCAAGGTCAGAAATAAAAGTTCAGAATTACCCACCACAATACGCTGAGGAATACCCCAGCAGATATCCAAATGTCTCGCAACAGATATTAAAAACAACAAATATGCAGGGACCATAACATATATCCTAATTAATATGCAAGAAAATCAGTAGAAGGCGTACCTCGTCCTTCCCAACAATAACAGTGCGTTCCTCCACGTCACTGGTTGACACCTTCATCTGATTAAGCTGAGTTATGATTGAAGTAGGGGAAAAAGGAGTCACTAGAAGATTATCCCATATCATAAACGTTGCAGGTCCTTTCAAGTATCCTTCACCCTTTATAGTTTTTCCTGTTGGAGACTTTGGATCCAAAATGATGGCTAAACCGCTAGCATGTTCCTCTGACTCTATTGATCCCGAAGTGACAACTTCCTCCTCATTTTCTATCGATGATCCCTCGAATTTATTAGTGTTCCTTACTATTTCTAAACCTTCATAGCCATCATATCTGTATTTCGGGTACTCCTCTCCCACCTCGAGAATATGACTATCAAAACCAGAGTGTGGAAACAATTTCGGAGAGAGTAGCATATTTTTGCACTCTTCTGATTTGATATAGTTTTCCGAACTCAAATCAGCAGCACCCTTATACAAATTATCTATGCATCCAAGTCTTGAGTTGCCATCAAGATGCTTTACTACAGCCCCTAACGGGAATGCAAGGAAACTGAAAAGGAAGTCTACGAGCTTGACCCCAGCTTCTGCATACAAAATCTTCTTCTTACTTTTGCTGACTATAAGCTTCAGGCTCATACTATTTGAGTTTTGAGACAGGGCCTTCTTGTCTAACTTTGCAGTTTGGTTATCTTCGAATCTCGATATATCTTTCACCCAATTTCCCTGGCTATTCAGTACCATATTTGTCAAAGGCGTCTTGGAGAGCAATGAGAACTTCAGCAGTTGCAACACCTAAATAAGGTTATGCATTACGCGATGAGGCAAGGAAGTTGCGGAAACCAGAATACCACAAGAAGCAAACGCGAATTTGAAACAAAAAAGAAGAAGCAAAATAACCGAGTTTTATTGAGGTACTGGATGATTAAAAAAAACAAATACTTCAGCATCGGGTGCAAGCAGAATCAGTTAGTAGAAGAAGATAAAGAGATCATGCAGCAGATAACCAAGAAATTACAAAATTACGCCAAATGAAAGCATCTTAACCTTTCAATCTTACATCTGTTCTTCTAATTGTTTCCTTTAATGAGAAACTCTTAGTTGTCAATAGTATTCCAAGAATTGGGTGAAAGGGAATGAAAAGCAATAGTATGAAATTCAATAGTTCACTTATTCAAGAACAAGAAAGCAAATGAAAGAAACGAAGGTAAGAGTCAAAATACTGTGGGTGTTAGATTCTCTCTAAACAATTCGGTCGATCCGGAATGGATAGGTTAAACATTCCATTAGGTAGCCTGGTCTTGACTCTTCTGTGTGTTATTCATTCTCGTTCGGCTTTTGGAATCACATTAATTCTGAACAAGTTCTTAAGGAAAACCTAGAGTAGCAGATGGTAAAGTTTTATGTTTCAATAAAGTGATCAAAATTGTGCTTGCTTAAAATGAAAACCATAAGAAGCAAGAGTGGACAATGTGTTAAAAGCATTTAACACAAACTAAGTTGACAATTCCAGTTTTTACCTCTTTTACTATGCAATTTATTCTTCCTTGGCATTAACCACGCGCTCGAATTGAGCCTCAATATGTCTTATATAAACAAAGTTCAGCATACACGTTTAGCCATAAAACATTGAAAGTTAAGTAACTGTGAAGAATCAAGTAAAAGAGTTTAGCTATCGCCTATTCTAGGCTGGACCTTACTGATTGTCTAACCTGCCACCATTCTCTCAAGCCTGACTAATAGTACAGCATGAATTTTCAAACCAAATGACGATGATAGACTAGATAATAACTTGAAGGACAAAGAATAAACGAAGAACTGCTCTTATGAAACTATTTTGAACAAGTTGGGGACTTCGAAAAAAAACAGCATGCATAGTCCAACATATGCGTAAAAGCATTACCTCCTTAATACCAACTTCTATAGTCTTTGCCTCAATTTCATTCTTGTCACTGACTCCGAGCTTTCCAAACAAAGCAGTTAAACTAGCAGTTGAGGCTGGCATCACCTGCAAATCATCTGTTATCATAAAGCTTGCTGCCCCACCCTTTAGAAAGACTTCAACCACGCTTTCTCTCCCATAACTTCTCTTCTCTTCCTACTCATAAATTCTTTTCGGATATTGCATCAAATTATTACAGCGGCAGCACCGTGTATTCTGCGAGATACTGAATAAGTTTTTACACGGATCATAGTTACAACAGACAAACAACTTCCCTGCAATCTCCGAATGATCAAGATTGACCTTCAACTTTTCACACTGAACTTCTGATGCGTTCCGTGGCATAATCAACATGGATTTGCAATAGCTTGTACGCAAGAACATTGGCTCAAGCGAATAAACACTGGCATAGATGCGGCTAATTGATCCCAGTTGAACCATATCTTTTTCGAGAAGTCTTAGAACTGTACCTAATGGGAGTGTCAAGAATGAGAAGAGTGTGTCAATGAATTCATGGTCCGACTCTGCAAAGATTACTCGGTTTCTATTCATGTCAATCATAACCTTAAGTTTGATAACCTGAAATTGAAGAATCCAAAATGGACAGAACTTTAAGCATGCTTACAGTAACTAATAATTAAAACTTTCTGTACCCCATTCTGTTTGGCATTAATTGACAAGACATGAATTTTAACTTATACAATCTATTGGAAATAGCCTCTCGATCTAGTAGGGGTAAGGACTGCGTTTACTCTACCCTAAGGACTGCGCACACTCTACCCTAAGGACTGCGCACACTCTACCCTAAGGACTGCGCACACTCTACCTTCCCCAAACCCCACTTTTTGGGACTACACGGGTATGTTGTTGTTGTTGCAGCATAATAGAAGACAACAACCCACTCTCCCAACCAATGCGGGAGATTTAAAACCTCCTGAACACCCAATTATATTCTAGACATCTGGAGCATGCACAAGATAACATGAGAACCTTATGTTAGGCAGAAGCGGATCTAGTATAAAACTTTATGGGTTCAATCTTAAGGTTATGAGCATTGGACCCATCATACTTTTAAAATGATGGGTTCAAACCTATTATTTATTGCAATTTTAATAAATTTTTATACATAAATTTATACTCCGCATTGAGAGTACCGGGTTCGGATGAACCCAGTGCCAGCATGCTGCATCCGCACCTGATGTTAGGCAAACCAAGAATTAAAACGGATTTTGCTCTATACCAGGTTAAGAAAATGAATCTTTGACCAAATTTCTACCCAAAAGTTAGCTCATGAGATGAGGATTGTCTAAAATCATACAAAGAGTCAACATCATAACACCCCCACAAGTACCCTTGGATACTTTGGCCTAACTCACTGCAAATGTTAGCTCATGAGGTCAGAATTATCCAAAATCATACGAAGAGTCAACATCATAACACCTCCACAAGGAAAAATCTTAGTAGCTCAGTTGGTTGACTACCTGAACTTTCACCTTGTTGGTGAGGATTCGATTCCCCACCTTGTGATTATCCCCTACCCCTCCCCCTACCACCATTTTTTAAAAAAAAAAAAAAAAACACCCCCACAAGTTCCCTTGGATAATTTGGCCTAACTCACTGCAAAAGCTAGCTGATGAGGGGAGGATTGTCATCATAACATCTCCACAAGGAAAATCTCAACAGATCAGTTGGTTGACTACCTGAATTTTCACTTCTATTCCCCACCTTGCAATCATTCCCTCCACCCTACCCCCATTTTTTTTAAAAAAAAAAAAAAAAAAACACCCCCACAGTTATTGAAAATAAAGAAACAACAGACAATACTAAAAACATCATATAATAGCTGAACAATCAAAGTATACGAAACAACAGATAGTAATAGAAATAGAAGAACAAGAAACAAGAGTGATACTACGACTACTAGAATGGATAGCAAGACAATACACAAATGTGTCAATTTTGTTAACCAAACAAACAAGAAAGAATGTCTAGCAAATGGGAAAGAGCTAATACAAGTTAAAAAAGCAAGAAAGAGAGAGTATTGTTAGAAATATACCTTAGGGTCTTCATCAGATTGATGGCGTCCAGCTGACATTTTTAACTCAGAATTTGGTGAGACCAAAAATGATTGAGTGAACAGAGTGACTCAACTGTACTGATTTCTGTAAGAAAAAGAAAGTTTTGCTACGTTTTTTAAGTCAACATTCCATTAACTAAAGTGAGTAGTATTAGTGGCCCCATGAATAATTTTTATTTTTTTTGAAACTGAATTTCGAAAATTATGTTTGGCATAAAATTTCTAAAAGTTTTTCAGAATTTTTAAAATATGAAAAAGTTATTTTTGCTTCTTTTTTTTTACTACAAATCATCTATTTATTCGAGGTATAGAGGTTAGGCTGCCTACATTTTAATTTCTCTAGGCATCACTTGTAAATTACACTAGATATGTTATTGTTGTTATTGTCACTCCAAATCAATCACAATAATTCAAAAATAACTTCAATTTGTATTCATGATCAAACACAACTCCAATTTAGTGATAGCTTGTCCATAAATTTTTTTAACTTTTTTTTGGAGATTGAATTCCGAAAGTCATATTTGACCATAAAAAAGTGAAAATTCTGGAATTCAACTTGAAATTGAATTTTGAAATTTGAAAAGTACCAAAAAAAAATAGTTTTCACTTCAAACCATTCACAAAAATTTAAAAACAATTTCAATTTGTATTCGTGGTCAAACACAACTCCAATTTCCAATATCATTTTTCACTTTATAAACAAAAAATACTTTTTCAAAAAATACTTTTTCAAAAATACTTTTTCAAATTTTACAATCTCTTCTCTTCCTTCTCATAAATTCTTTTCGGATATTGCATCAAATTATTACAGCGGCAGCACCGTGTATTCTGCGAGATACTGAATAAGTTTTTACACGGATCATAGTTACAACAGACAAACAACTTCCCTGCAATCTCCGAATGATCAAGATTGACCTTCAACTTTTCACACTGAACTTCTGATGCGTTCCGTGGCATAATCAACATGGATTTGCAATAGCTTGTACGCAAGAACCTTGGCTCAAGCGAATAAACACTGGCATAGACGCGGCTAATTGATCCCAGTTGAACCATATCTTTTTCGAGAAGTCTTAGAACTGTACCTAATGGGAGTGTCAAGAATGAGAAGAGTGTGTCAATGAATTCATGGTCCGACTCTGCAAAGATTACTCGGTTTCTATTCTTGTCAATCATAACCTTAAGTTTGATAACCTGAAATTGAAGAATCCAAAATGGTCAGAACTTTAAGCATGCTTACAGTAACTAATAATTACAACTTTCTCTACCCCATTCTGTTTGGCATTAATTGACTAGACATGAATTTTAACTTATACAATCTATTGGAAATAGCCTCTCGATCTAGTAGGGGTAAGGACTGCGTTTACTCTACCCTAAGGACTGCGCACACTCTACCTTCCCCAAACCCCACTTTTTGGGACTACACGGGTATGTTGTTGTTGTTGTTGCAGCATAATAGAAGACAACAACCCACTCTCCCAACCAATGCGGGAGATTTAAAACCTCCTGAACACCCAATTATATTCTAGACATCTGGAGCATGCACAAGATAACATGAGAACCTTATGTTAGGCAGAAGTAGATCTAGTATTAAACTTTATAGGGGTCGTTTGGTTGGAAACAAGTTATCCCGGGATAACTTATCCCACCATGTATATGGGATAACTTATCCTTTCACTATGGTATAAATGGTGGGATAAGTTATCCCAAACTTGGCAACCAAACAAGAAACCAAAATTTATCCCTGGACTATTTATTTTATCCCAGGACTATTTGTTCTTATCCCTCACACCAAACGACCCCTATGGGTTCAATCTTAAGGTTATGAGCATTGAACCCATCATACTTTTAAAATAATGGGTTCAAACCTATTATTTATTGGAATTTTAATAAATTTTTACACATAAATTTATACTCCGCATTGAGAGTACCGGGTTCGAATGAACCCAGTGCCAGCATGCTGCATCCGCACCTGATGTTAGGCAAACCAAGAATTAAAACGGGTTTTGCTCTATACCAGGTTAAGAAAATGAATCTTTGACCAAATTTCTATCCAAAAGCTAGCTCATAAGATGAGGATTGTCTAAAATCATACAAAGAGTCAACATCATAACACCTCCACAAGTACCCTTGGATACTTTGGCCTAACTCACTGCAAAAGTTAGCTCATGAGGTCAGAATTATCCAAAATCATACGAAGAGTCAACATCATAACACCCCACAAGGAAAATCTTAGTAGCTCAGTTGGTTGACTACCTGTACTTTCACCTTGTTGGTGAGGATTCGATTCCCCACCTTGTGATTATCTCCTCCCCCTACCACCATCTTTTATTAAAAAAAAAAACACCCCCACAAGTTCCCTTGGATAATTTGGCCTAACTCACTGCAAGAGCTAGCTGATGAGGGGAAGATTGTCCCAAATCATAAAAAGAGTCAACATCATAACACCTCCACAAGGAAAATCTCAACAGTTCAGTTGGTTGACTACCTGAATTTTCACTTCGATTCCCCACCTGGCAATCATTCCCTCCACCCTACCCCCATTTTTTATTTTTTTTTTAAAAAAAAGCCACCCCCACAGGTATTGAAAATAAAGAAACAACAGAAATACTAAAAACATCATATAATAGCAGAACAATACTACTATAATCAAACTATACGAAACACAAATAGTAATAGAAATAGAAGAACAAGAAACAAGAGTGATACTACGACTACTAGAATGGATAGCAAAAACAATACACAAATGTGTCAATTTTGTTAACCAAACAAAAAAGAAAGAATGTCTAGCAAATGGGAAAGAGCTAATACAAGTTAAAAAAGCAAGAAAGAGAGAGTATTGTTAGAAATATACCTTAGGGTCTTCATCAGATTGATGGAGTCCAGCAGACATTTTTAACTCAGAATTTGGTGAGACCAAAAATGATTGAGTGAACAGAGTGACTCAACTTTACTGATTTCTGTAAGAAAAAGAAAGTTTTGCTACGTTTTTTACGTCAACATTCCATTAACTAAAGTGAGTAGTATTAGTGGCCCCATGAATAATTTTTATTTTTTTTGAAACTGAATTTCGAAAATTATGTTTGGCCAGAAAATTTTTCAAAGTTTTTCAGAATTTTTATGAAAAAGTTATTTTTGCTTCTTTTTTTTACTACAAATCATCTATCTATTCGAGGTAGAGGGTTAGGCTGCCTACATTTTAATCTCTCTAAACATCACTTGTGAAATTACACTAGATATGTTATTGTTGTTGTTGTCACTCCAAATCAATCACAATAATTTAAAAATAACTTCAATTTATATTCATGATCAAACACAACTCCAATTTTCAATATCATTTTTCACTTTATAAACAAAAAATACTTTTTCAAATTTTACAATCTTTGTGGCCAAACAGGCCCTTACATTATAGTTTTTTGTTGGCGTGTAGGGCCTCTTCGAACTTGGCGCTAGTGACATTTTCATTAACATTTTTTTAGAATCTATTTAGATGTTATTTATAGGGATTTAACTTGTACTTCCTCTATTGTAATTTGTGTGTTTGGTTTTAATTTGATATAAAGTTTAAGAAAGTAAAAAAAATAATTGTATTTTGTAATTCTAAATTAAAAATATATCAAAAATACTCTTTAATCTTTTGATCTTAAATATATCATGGAAAAGTTAAAATTAAAAAGTTACAAAAGGAAAAAGGACATTTTTTTGAAAATAGATTAAAAAAAAAAGTAACACAAATAAATTAAAACGAATAAAGTATAAGATCAATTGTGTAAAGAGTATTTCACCATCTGTACAAATTTTTAATGAGCTATAACAAATGGGTTTTTATTCTTTTATGAGATTATTAATTAATATTATTATATTTACTGTTGGTGCATATTTTGATTGTTATAAGATCAATTGTGTAAACATTTTGTTTAAATATTGGTGCATATTTTGATTTGGTAAACTCGTGCTAATCGTTTTGTTGTCGTAAGTTCTGTGATTTTATTCGTTTGAGAAGTTTGAAATTGTGTTTGCCTAATACTTTCTCCGTCTATTTTTATTTGTCACATTTTCATTACAAAAGTCAATTTGACTAAATTTCAAAAATAAATTGAAGTAGATTAATTAAATATTTTAAATTTAAAATTTAGATGGCCGAAAACTATACGAAAATTGTAATAAGTTACAATCTTTCTCGTATTAATATGATGAAAAAATACATCTTAAAATATTGGTCAAAATTCATGCCGTTTGACATTGAAAAATGAAATAGTGACAAATAAAAGTGGACGGAACGAATAAGTATTTGTTAAATGTTTATCCTGTTTATTTGGTGTACTCGTGTTTAGGGGTGTTTACGATTTGGGTAAAAATTAATTCAAATCAAAAAAATGGACCAAATTGATTAAATAAATTAATTTTTATTTGATTTGGTTTGGTTTGGTCTTACATTTTTAAAACCGATAATATTTGATTTGGTTCAAAAAATCGAACCGAATCGATAATTTTTAGATATTTATTTTATAATTATATATACATAATATATTATTTTTTATGAATAATTTTAAATATCTTATATATGTTTTCATCAAAATTTATTTATAATTTAAATATCTTATTTCAATGTACATCATATTACTGTTTTATGTGGTAATCTCAGGATTTCTTTTTTCTTTTTAAATGAATTATTGTCTTTTTATCTTTTGAATGAATGTTTCTTTTATTTTCGTTTATGATTAATAACCGAACAACTGAATTCAAACTGATAAATATATATTATAATTGGTGTAATTTGGTTTAAATAATCAAGAACGAAATGAGCGCTTAACCTTAACGATCAAAACTACTATCCTAAAATCATAAACTCTTAAATTAAAGAACTACAGAAAAGGTAATATACTGAGCTAGCCTCCCGTCATGCACCAATGTTTGAAGAGGACCGTTAACCTTTACCTAAAGAAAGAAGAGCTATTGGTCAGTTTCCTATAGTTGACTGATAGAGCTCGACCAACTGAGAGATGCGACAGATGGAAGGGATCTTTTGAAGAAGGAAGTCATTTGTGGACTGATCTGACCCTTTACCAAAACCGATTATACTAATTTAGTTTTAATTTTGATCAATAACCGACCAGTGAACACCCTTATTCATGTTGAATGTTTATTTATTTAAGAAACAAAATTATTTTCACTTTTCACAAAACTAAACCGTGGAATATATACCGCTTACATGGGTTGTCTCTTAAAGTGAGTGGTCTTTAATTTTTTTCTCATAAGAAAAGTTTTTAAAGAATACCCTTCCTTCTTTTTAATGTATAGAACAAATACATTTTTGCCCCTCTACACCACAGTTCTCCATGTTCATTTGTCTCTCAACTTTTAATTTCAATTTTTCTTTTTCTTTTAACTTTTATTTTTTTTCTTAATTTTTTTTAATTCTCATTTTCTTTTTTTCTCGACCTTTATTATTTTATTCTTTTTTCTCTCAACCTTTATTTTTTTTGTTCTTTTTTTTTTCTCAATCTATATTTTTTTTGTTATCTTTTTTTTTCTCTCTTTTCTATTTCTCTCAACCTTGATGTTGTTATTGTTCTTTTCTTGTAGACTCTACATTGCTTTTCTTATTAAGTGCTATATTGTTTTTATTCTTTTAATTAGATTTGTTGCACTTGAGCCGAGAGGTTTCTCGGAAACAACATCTTTTCCTCTACGAGGTAGTGATAAAATTTGCATACACTACTCTACCTTTTTTAAATTCCACTTATAAAATTTTAACTGAGTATATTATTGTTATTGTATTCAAATTATTCGTAACTTTGGAATTTGTCAAGGTGGAAACATTTTCTTGTTCCCAACTAGTTTCTTATGTACTTGCTCAAATATAGAGCCTGCAGACTGATGAGTTGGATTTGTTTTTTCCATTGATACAATTTTGCGGAACTTCCTAATTGCCAAATATGTCTTTAATTTCTTTAAGTTCCCAAATTTATTTTTAGAGGACACGTATTGAGGACACATGGCACTACTAAGAAGAATGCAAAAATCTTGACGTTAGTAGACTAATCTATTCATTGGTAGAGGGACAAATAACATGGATAGGGTCGGTCCAAAAAATCGAGGGAAAACTGACCCAGTGTTTTTAATTTTTTTAAAAATTTAAATTACTTTAATAGAAAATCGACGGATTTTAAGAAAACAGACAGACGTCCATTGGGTTTTTTGTGCGAAAATTATAATTTTTTTAATAATATTTTTTTAAAAGAAAACCGACGCAGTCTCTCGATTTTGTATTTTTTTTTACGAAAATCGAGAGATTCCGTCGATTTTTGAAATGCAAAATTGCAGTTGAAGAGCATAAATAAAAACGATAGAAATATCTCATCAAAGAGCATGTGTGGTTGAGTGGTAGAATCGTCCAAAGTCATAAAAAATATATGAGTTTGATTCCAAATAACTACATTTTTTATATATATTTCTGAAAAATTGACTCTCGATTTGACATTGATTTTCCTTTAAAAAAAAAACGTACGTCGATTTTGACCTAGTTTTGACTCAATTTTAAATAGTGTGGGAGCATCCCGGCCCGAGAATAGTATAGATGTCTAAAAATAATAAATGCAAAAGCTCGAAAAGCATCTGCTACTGTTGGAAGGAATCAATGGAGTCTAACAAGTGAATAGCGCAAAGTCTAGAACTGGTCACGAACCTCGTCAACTACAATTTGGCCTTGCATCAAACGTTCATTTGTTGCCACTCTTCAGTAAAAAGATCATAACTTCTTGTAGAAATGTCAAAACGAAGAACGAGTTGAAGTATTGAAAAACTAAATTCAAAGAGTTTTATTTTGATATACAATCCACAACATAACTCTTTATATAATAGGATTTATGTTTGTTTAAAGTTAGGCCTTAGCTTGTGCGTGCTCATTTGAAACTTTAGTCCATGGTATAGTTTCCAGCTTTGCTTGGGCCTACAGCTCTCCTTACACCCTATATCACTTCCAATAAAAGATCCAGATATATATCGCAGACTTGTAGGAAAACTCAACTATCTTACGATCATACAACTTGATCTCATTTGATATTAGTGTGGTTAGCCAGTTTCCCCAATCACCTTGTGATAGTCACTAGTATGCAGTAATTCACATCCTAAGATATATGAAAGTCTCTTGAAGACGATGTCTATTGTATGAAGACAAGGGATATGCACACATTATTGGATATTTTGATGCAGATTGAACAAGATCTCCCTCTAACAGACGGTCCACTTTAGGTTATTGTACTTAGGAGGCAATCTTATATCCTTGGAAAAGCAAAGGGCATGATGTGGTGGCTAAATCAAGTGCAGAGGTAGAATATCAGACAAAGGGCGCACTAGCCACTTCTGAGCTCCATATATATGGCTAAGACAACTTCTTTAAAAGTTATAGATTGGAGAAGTTGAATCGATGAAATTGATTTGTGATAATCAAGATGCACGGCATATCACTTCCAATCCAACGTTCCATGAAAGAACGCAACACCTTGAAGTAGATTGTCACTTCATTCAACATAAGATTGAATCTGAGTGCATAGTTACGAGTTTTGTCAACGCAAATGACCAGCTAATAGATGTTCTCGGAAAATCACCCAGAGGACTCAAAATTGACTATATTTGTGGCAAGATAAGAGCATAAGATTACGCTACAGCTTGAAGAGGAGTATTTAATATGACAAATACCTACACTATGTAAATATGGAAAAATTCTCATATCCCTATGCTTATGAACAACAAAATTTCCCTTGAAGTTGCAATTGTATTAGGACAAATTGGATAAATGAAACCTTTTACAAATGACTACTCTGTTGGCTCAGTTATGAATATTGCCTGCTTTATTTGAGATCTCGCGGCAAAAAAAAAAAATATTTAAAAGCTATGCATTAAGTCACACTGTCAAAGGCACAAAATAGTCTGCATCTGGCGATAAAGCGCAACAATGTTATTTACAACAGCCCGCAACATGGAAGCAGCAAGCGAAGTAACACTTATAATTCTAATTTATAAGCAACACCATAAGTCGGAGGGCATGACACTGCCACTAGATAAACATACAAGAGTTGTTTGTATATCCAATAGAATTTCATACATAGTCCACTTGGCGTCAAGCAATGTGGTGGCTAGTATGAACATAGACAATCGATTATAATACAATACAATATAATCACACACATAGCGCATATGGCAAAAACATCTTATATAGTCATACCATGATGATCACGTCTCTGTCGTATTGAAACTTCACACTTTAAGCATAACCTTAGGATAGGGTTCCCTTGTGTTGAAAACATCATTTAAAACGGTTTTTGAGATTAAAGACGCTTTCAGCAAATTCAGGGCCTGCAAAAGTTAATATATAGTTAATGAGGATTCAATATATATAAATCTTAATAAATCATATGTTTAGTTCCATTGCTTGAATCTTTTCCCATAATCCATAGCTACAAGACGCAAGTTATCATGCTTTCTAAGTTCTACTCAATTCAATTCATTATTTGCTTGCAACCTTTTCGGATCTGCAAAAGCCTCTTTACTCTGTACTAATTGATCGAACTCTGCGCAAAATCCTTTTACCTAAATGATGAAGTGAGAAAAATAATTTTAAAGATCTATCCCATGTCTAGTATTGCATGGTACCACTCTGCAAGAACTCTGAAACCCAGCGACTTGAAACACAAAGGATAAAAATGAACTGAATACCTCGCGGTGCTTACACCTCTCACCTATTGATGTTTCTGTTCAAAACCTCGTCTTCAAGGAATTTAAAAAGAAAAGGAAGATTTCTAATATATATTCCTTGACATCCCGAGGATCACTATGAGAATCAAGTTTTTCACCTTCCATAAGATCGCATATAGGGAAGTGGACCCTCGACTATTGAGAGGACTCTTATATTTTACTGAATTTTTCCGACCCCAGTTTGGTGCACTATTAGAGAGGACACTGGTCCGCCATCGCTTTCTCAATCGAAAATGAAAATTAACCTACTGAACAATTCTATATATCACTTACTCATTTCTCAAGGTCAGAAATAAAAGTTCAGAATTTAAGCATGAAATCATCGTAATCTCAAAAGTTTATACGTTTACCCACCACAATACGCTGAGGAATACCCCAGCAGATATCCAAATGTCTCGCAATAGATATTAAAAACAACAAATATGCAGGGACCATAACATATATCCTAATTAATATGCAAGAAAATCAGTAGAAGGCGTACCTCGCCCTTCCCAACAATAACAGTGCGTTCCTCCACGTCACTGGTTGACACCTTCATTTGATTAAGCTGAGTTATGATTGAAGTAGGGGAAAAAGGAGTCACTAGAAGATTATCCCATATCATAAACGTTGCAGGTCCTTTCAAGTATCCTTCACCCTTTATAGTTTTTCCTGTTGGAGACTTTGGATCCAAAATGATGGCTAAACCGCTAGCATGTTCCTCTGACTCTATTGATCCCGAAGTGACAACTTCCTCCTCATTTTCTATCGATGATCCCTCGAATTTATTAGTGTTCCTTACTATTTCTAAACCTTCATAGCCATCATATCTGTATTTCGGGTACTCCTCTCCCACCTCGAGAATATGACTATCAAAACCAGAGTGTGTAAACAATTTCGGAGAGAGTAGCATATTTTTGCACTCTTCTGATTTGATATAGTTTTCCGAACTCAAATCAGCAGCACCCTTATACAAATTATCTATGCATCCAAGTCTTGAGTTGCCATCAAGATGCTTTACTACAGCCCCTAACGGGAATGCAAGGAAACTGAAAAGGAAGTCTACGAGCTTGACCCCAGCTTCTGCATACAAAATCTTCTTCTTACTTTTGCTGACTATAAGCTTCAGGCTCATACTATTTGAGTTTTGAGACAGGGCCTTCTTGTCTAACTTTGCAGTTTGGTTATCTTCGAATCTCGATATATCTTTCACCCAATTTCCCTGGCTATTCAGTACCATATTTGTCAAAGGCGTCTTGGAGAGCAATGAGAACTTCAGCAGTTGCAACACCTAAATAAGGTTATGCATTACGCGATGAGGCAAGGAAGTTGCGGAAACCAGAATACCACAAGAAGCAAACGCGAATTTGAAACAAAAAAGAAGAAGCAAAATAACCGAGTTTTATTGAGGTACTGGATGATTAAAAAAAACAAATACTTCAGCATCGGGTGCAAGCAGAATCAGTTAGTAGAAGAAGATAAAGAGATCATGCAGCACATAACCAAGAAATTACAAAATTACGCCAAATGAAAGCATCTTAACCTTTCAATCTTACCTCTGTTCTTCTAATTGTTTCCTTTAATGAGAAACTCTTAGTTGTCAATAGTATTCCAAGAATTGGGTGAAAGGGAATGAAAAGCAATAGTATGAAATTCAATAGTTCACTTATTCAAGAACAAGAAAGCAAATGAAAGAAACGAAGGTAAGAGTCAAAATACTGTGGGTGTTAGATTCTCTCTAAACAATTCGGTCGATCCGGAATGGATAGGTTAAACATTCCATTAGGTAGCCTGGTCTTGACTCTTCTGTGTGTTATTCATTCTCGTTCGGCTTTTGGAATCACATTAATTCTGAACAAGTTCTTAAGGAAAACCTAGAGTAGCAGATGGTAAAGTTTTATGTTTCAATAAAGCGATCAAAATTGTGCTTGCTTAAAATGAAAACCATAAGAAGAAAGAGTGGACAATGTGTTAAAAGCATTTAACACAAACTAAGTTGACAATTCCAGTTTTTACCTCTTTTACTATGCAATTTATTCTTCCTTGGCAGTAACCACACGCTCGAATTGAGCCTCAATATGTCTTTAATAAACAAAGTTCAGCATACACGTTTAGCCATAAAACATTGAAAGTTAAGTAACTGTGAAGAATCAAGTAAAAGAGTTTAGCTATCGCCTATTCTAGGCTGGACCTTACTGATTGTCTAACCTGCCACCATTCTCTCAAGCCTGACTAATAGTACAGCATGAATTTTCAAACCAAATGACGATGATAGACTAGATAATAACTTGAAGGACAAAGAATAAACGAAGAACTGCTCTTATGAAACTATTTTGAACAAGTTGGGGACTTCGAAAAAAAAACAGCATGCATAGTCCAACATATGCGTAAAAGCATTACCTCCTTAATACCAACTTCTATAGTCTTTGCCTCAATTTCATTCTTGTCACTGACTCCGAGCTTTCCAAACAAAGCAGTTAAACTAGCAGTTGAGGCTGGCATCACCTGCAAATCATCTGTTATCATAAAGCTTGCTGCCCCACCCTTTAGAAAGACTTCAACCACGCTTTCTCTCCCACAACTTCTCTTCTCTTCCTTCTCATAAATTCTTTTCGGATATTGCATCAAACTATTACAGCGGCAGCACCGTGTATTCTGCGAGATACTGAATAAGTTTTTACACGGATCATAGTTACAACAGACAAACAACTTCCCTGCAATCTCCGAATGATCAAGATTGACCTTCAACTTTTCACACTGAACTTCTGATGCGTTCCGTGGCATAATCAACATGGATTTGCAATAGCTTGTACGCAAGAACCTTGGCTCAAGCGAATAAACACTGGCATAGACGCGGCTAATTGATCCCAGTTGAACCATATCTTTTTCGAGAAGTCTTAGAACTGTACCTAATGGGAGTGTCAAGAATGAGAAGAGTGTGTCAATGAATTCATGGTCCGACTCTGCAAAGATTACTCGGTTTCTATTCTTGTCAATCATAACCTTAAGTTTGATAACCTGAAATTGAAGAATCCAAAATGGTCAGAACTTTAAGCATGCTTACAGTAACTAATAATTACAACTTTCTCTACCCCATTCTGTTTGGCATTAATTGACTAGACATGAATTTTAACTTATACAATCTATTGGAAATAGCCTCTCGATCTAGTAGGGGTAAGGACTGCGTTTACTCTACCCTAAGGACTGCGCACACTCTACCTTCCCCAAACCCACTTTTTGGGACTACACGGGTATGTTGTTGTTGTTGCAGCATAATAGAAGACAACAACCCACTCTCCCAACCAATGCGGGAGATTTAAAACCTCCTGAACACCCAATTATATTCTAGACATCTGGAGCATGCACAAGATAACATGAGAACCTTATGTTAGGCAGAAGTAGATCTAGTATTAAACTTTATGGGTTCAATCTTAAGGTTTTGAGCATTGAACCCATCATACTTTTAAAATGATGGGTTTAAACCTATTATTTATTGCAATTTTAATAAATTTTTACACATAAATTTATACTCCGCATTGAGAGTACCGGGTTCGGATGAACCCAGTGCCAGCATGCTGCATCCGCACCTGATGTTAGGCAAACCAAGAATTAAAACGGGTTTTGCTCTATACCAGGTTAAGAAAATGAATCTTTGACCAAATTTCTATCCAAAAGCTAGCTCATGAGATGAGGATTGTCTAAAATCATACAAAGAGTCAACATCATAACACCCCCACAAGTACCCTTGGATACTTTGGCCTAACTCACTGCAAAAGTTAGCTCATGAGGTCACAACAACAACAACAACAACATACCCAGTGTATTCCCACAGCGTGGGGTCTGGGGAGGGTAGAGTGTACGCAGTCCATACCACTACCTCAGAGGTGAGGTAGAGAGGCTGTTTCCGATAGACCCCCGGCTCAAGACAAAACAGTCTAAAAATAGGCTAAAAGGACGTAACAATGATTCAGGGTAAAAATACAAGAGACGATAGGAAGTAATACGTAGTAACAAACAACAGACAGAAACAGAGCACTGCCACAAAATACTACCACGGGGAATCCATGAACAATAAACTATAAGCGTAGTACTACGATTACTAGTCGGGACAATAAGGAAAAACACTCCTACCTACTAGCCTACACACACTTCTACCTACTACTCTTCTACCCTAATCCGCGTCCTCCACACCTTCCTATCGAGGGTCATGTCCTCGGTAAGCTGCAACTGCGCCATGTCCTGTCGAATCACCTCTCCCCAATACTTTTTCGGTCTACCTCGTCCTCTCCTGTAACCATCCATAGCCAACCTCTCACACCTCCGCACTGGAGCATCCGTGCCTCTCCTCCTCACATGTCCGAACCATCTCAACCTCGCTTCCCGCATCTTATCTTCCACCGACGCCACACCCACCTTGTCTCGGATATCCTCATTCCTAATCCTATCTCTCCTAGTAAACCCGCACATCCATCGGAACATCCTCATCTCCGCCACCTTCATCTTTTGAATATGGTAGTTCTTTACTGGCCAACACTCTACTCCATACAACAAAGCTGGTCGGACCACCGCTCTGTAGAATTTGCCATTAAGTTTAGTAGGCACCTTCTTATCACACAAGACTCCAGATGCGTGCCTCCATTTCATCCACCCAACACCAATACGATGAGTGACATCCTCATCAATCTCTCCATTTTCCTGGATAATAGACCCAAGATACTTGAAACTCCCTTTCTTTTGGATGACCTGTGTATCCAGCTTCACTTCTACGTCATCATCCTGAGTCGCCTCACTGAACTTGCACTCCATATATTCAGTCTTGGTCCTGCTCAACCTAAACCCCTTAGCTCATGAGGTCACGATTATCCAAAATCATACGAAGAGTCAACATCATAACACCCCCACAAGGAAAATCTTAGTAGCTCAGTTGGTTGACTACCTGAACTTTCACCTTGTTGGTGATGATTCGATTCCCCACCTTGTGATTATCCCCTCCCCCTACCACCATTTTTTTAAAAAAAAAAAAAACACCCCCACAAGTTCCCTTGGATAATTTGGCCTAACTCATTGCAAAAGCTAGCTGATGAGGGGAGGATTGTCCCAAATCATAAAAAGAGTCAACATCATAACACCTCCACAAGGAAAATCTCAACAGTTCAGTTGGTTGACTACCTGAATTTTCACTTCGATTTCCCACCTTGCAATCATTCCCTCCACCCTAACCCCTTTTTTTAAGCCACCCCCACAGGTATTGAAAATAAATAAACAACAGACAATACTAAAAACATCATATAATAGCTGAACAATACTACTATAATCAAAGTATACGAAACAACAGATAGTAATAGAAATAGAAGAACAAGAAATAAGAGTGATACTACGACTACTAGAATGGATAGCAAGACAATACACAAATTTGTCAATTTTGTTAACCAAACAAAAAAGAAAGAATGTCTAGCAAATGGGAAAGAGCTAATACAAGTTAAAAAAGCAAGAAAGAGATAGTATTGTTAGAAATATACCTTAGGGTCTTCATCAGATTGATGGCGTCCAGCTGACATTTTTAACTCAGAATTTGGTGAGACCAAAAATGATTGAGTGAACAGAGTGACTCAACTTTACTGATTTCTGTAAGAAAAAGAAAGTTTTGCCACGTTTTTTAAGTCAACATTCCATTAACTAAAGTGAGTAGTATTAGTGGCCCCATGAATAATTTTTATTTTTTTTGAAACTGAATTTCGAAAATTATGTTTGGCCAGAAAATTTCTAAAAGTTTTTCAGAATTTTTAAAATATGAAAAAGTTATTTTTGCTTCCTTTTTTTTACTACAAATCATCTATCTATTCGAGGTAGGGGTTAGGCTGCCTACATTTTACTCTCTCTAGACATCACTTGTAAATTACACTAGATATGTTATTGTTGTTGTTGTCACTCCAAATCAATCACAATAATTCAAAAATAACTTCAATTTGTATTTATGATCAAACACAACTCCAATTTAGTGCCAGTTTGTCCATAAATTTTTTTAACTTTTTTTTTGGAGATTGAATTCCGAAAGTCATATTTGACCATAAAAAAGTGAAAATTCTGGAATTCAACTTGAAATTGAATTTTGAAATTTGAAAAGTACCAAAAAAAATAGTTTTCACTTCAAACAATTCACAAAAATTTAAAAACAACTCCAATTTGTATTCGTGATCAAACACAACTCCAATTTTTAATATCATTTTTCACTTTATAAACAAAAAATACTTTTTCAAATTTTACAATCTTTGTGGCCAAACGGGCCCTTACATTATAATTTTTTGTTGGCGTGTAGGGCCTCTTCGAACTTGGCGCTAGTGACATTTTCATTAACATTTTTTTAGAATCTATTTAGATGTTATTTATAGGGATTTAACTTGTACTTCCTCTATTGTAATTTGTGTGTTTGGTTTTAATTTGATATAAAGTTTAAGAAAGTAAAAAAAATAATTGTATTTTGTAATTCTAAATTAAAAATATATCAAAAATACTCTTTAATCTTTTGATCTTAAATATATCATGGGAAAAGTCAAAATTAAAAAGTTACAAAAGGAAAAAGGATATTTTTTTGAAAATAGATTAAAAAAAAAGTAACACAAATAAATTAAAACGAATAAAGTATAAGATTAATTGTGTAAAGAGTATTTCACCATCCGTACAAATTTTTAGTGAGCTATAACAAATGGGTTTTTATTCTTTTATGAGATTATTAATTAATATTATTATATATACTGTTGGTGCATATTTTGATTGTTATAAGATCAATTGTGTAAACATTTTTTTTAAATATTGGTGCATATTTTGATTTGGTAAACTCGTGCTAATCGTTTTGTTGTCGTAAGTTTTGTGATTTTATTCGTTTGAGAAGCTTGAAATTGTATTTGCCTAATACTTTCTCCGTCTATTTTTATTTGTTACATTTTCATTACGAAAGTCAATTTGACTAAATTTCAAAGCTAAATTGAAGTAGATTAATTTAATATTTAAAATTTAAAATTTAGATGGCCGAAAACTATACGAAAATTGTAATAAGTTGCAATCTTTCTCGTATTAATATGATGAAAAAATACATCTTAAAATATTGGTCAAAGTTCATGCCATTTGACATTGAAAAATAAAACAGTGATAAATAAAAGTGAACGGAGCGGATAAGTATTTGTTAAATGTTTATCCTGTTTATTAACTAGTGCTGATTGGTTTTTTATTCATTTGAGAAGCTGAAATTGTGATTGCCTACAAAGTGTTTGTTTAAATGCTTATGCATATTTTTTAGTTGGTGTACTCGTGTTTAGGGGTGTTTACGATTTGGGTAAAAATTAATTCAAACAAAAAAAAAGAACCAAATTGATTAAATAAATTAATTTTTATTTGATATGGTTTGCTTTGGTCTTACATTTTTAAAACCGATAATACTTTAGCCCGTGATATGTGTTGAAAAGGCCGCCTCTTGGTCCGGTTAGAACCGCTACTGGGTTAGAACCGTTGGACAAGAGATTAATAAGAGTATGTACTGTGGTCCCTGACATGCCCTTTGCTCAGGTAAAAGAGTTATTCTCTTTCATATAGTCTGAGAAATCGTATAAAAAATTCTCGAATATTTCAGTTCTTATGCGTGCGTTTATACGCCAGTATAAGGGTGCTGAATTGCTTGGTCCTTGAACATGGCGGACTACCGCCCGGTCTTTGATCCTGTAATCTGGTATCAGAGCCTAGACTTGTTCATGGTATATATGAGATAGATGTGAAAGTATTAGATATAGATATGGAACTTCATTGTGTTATGGATCTCGGAGAATTAAGTACTAAAAGTACTAGACTCGAGGAGGTTGATATACCTCAAAACCTTGATTTGTGAAACAAATGGACGATTCTAAAGTTCCTATTAAGACCATTTATGATTATGGTTGGTTTGATAAACTATCTACTAAGCAGTTGATTAAAACAACTGAACAATCTTTAGCATTAAATTCTTCTGAACAGACTATTCGTTTGTTAAACAAACGTGACGTTGATCTTTATAAAAATCAGTATAATTATCTGCATATTGGCATGGTTCAAATTGCTTTTAAACCTCTTACCCTTAAAGGGTTACCTGAGACTTTCCTAGCCGCTCTCAGAGATGCTAGAAATTTAAATTTTCGACAGTCACTTATGGGTTCAATTGAATCAATCGTGGCCTATGGTCCAGTTTATTTCAATACGCAACCTAATTTGCAATTATCTTTGTCTGATGTCAATATTCTTGATGCCTTAACTTTAAATGTTAAAACACATGGTTATAACTATGTGCCAGGGTCAGAACTTATAAGTTTGTCTTATAGAATTTATTTCAAGTTATTATCAACCTTGAATCCAAGATGTAAGTTATACAATACTTCCGATCAAATAAGTTTAATGGAAACAAATTTTGCAAGATCTAAGGTCACCACCAGGAGACCGATTAAGTGGGAAAAAATTAATTTCCCAACAACTTGGACTCTCGACTCGGTTATATCCCCAAGTCAGTTAACGGATACAGTTACTAATACTGAGTATTCTCACATCTCGCAAAATCCCGATGGGAGAATTTGCATCCAGTTCACGGAAAATAGCTATGCTCCTCACAGGCAGTCCCTGTCTAACCATAGGCTCATGCCTCCGGTAAGTTCTGTTTATAATAAGCGATCTCTTAGTCACAGATTTTTGCCGTTTATTCAGCATATTTTTCCTATTGACCCAATTTATGGTCCAGCACGAAATTGCGCTTCTTCTTTACACACTATTGAATCTGATTATAATTCAAAAGTGGAAAAGGTTAAAATTAACCCCCGGACTAATATTGTTCAGGTTGATGACGTCAAGGATGATAGTTCTGATAAGGACTTCCCTACTGCTTCTGATATGGAGTTCAATCTAAATGATATTTAATGATTTCACACCAATTAGATTTTAGTCCAGGTTCCCTGGCAAGAAAACTAATTCAAAAAGAATTTTTTGATGTAAAGTAGAACAAATTTAAAACTTGATTTTTTGAATCTTATAGTAAAGATGATATGAATAATATTTCTCAAGATTCTACGAAGCTTGTGCCCTGCATAATCAAATTCTGCACTTCTTCCCTTGGTTTATAACCACCTATTTGCCTTTATATGTAAATACTATTGAGAGGACTTATCGCGATGGAAATGGTAATCTTACTACAACTGTTTACCCTCCACAGTCCGCTTTTGTTTTGCCTAACAATACGGGTATTACATTCAGTGCTTTTCAAAAATTAATTGACGAAGAAATTGCTTTAGTAAGTATTTCTGAGATTAATAAGCTCGTTTCTCAAAATAATTATTTGGGATTGTATGTCAAAATTTTGGGAGAACATATTAGCTCTCTTGATAAAAAACTTGATGAGCTAACCATTTTACTAAAAGGTATTAAAGCAGATATAGCTAAAACCAACGTCGCTTCTACGTCTGGAAGTAAAAACGATGTTGTTCCTACTTTTATTCAAAGGCCTCCTGAGATTCAGGATTTTGAGTTTAAATCTTTAAATGATTTAGAAGAACTTTTTGATAAAAAGTTTTCTGGTTTAACTATAAAACCTATTGATTTGTTACAAGAGTTTTTCGAAAAAATGGATCAAACCGGTGATTATAAAAATCATGTTTTAACTGAGCTTAATAAGCTTAAGGGTTACCCTCGAAAGAATAGTAGCTATGCTACTAAACCAACGATGAATACCTTCTACTATCCTCGTCCTACTCCTCAAGATGTTTTGATAGAAGAACGAGATTGGAATCAGACAAATACGTTTTACAGCGGTTCCGAGATTTACGAATGGAACCTTGACGGGTTAACGGATAGACAGTTGACCATCCTTGTTCATAGAATGCTTATGTATGCAACTATCTGCAAAAGCATTAAAAATAGTGATAGAGCTATCTGCAAGATGATTGTTGCAGGTTTTACAAGTCAGCTCAGAGGTTGGTGGGATAACTATTTAAAAATAGAGGAGAAAGCCTCTATTATTAACGCTATTGCCGAAAATGAAGGTGTTGATAACCTAGGCATGGCTCTAGTTAAAAATAGAGAAGATGCGGTGTACACTTTGGTTATGACCATATTAGAACATTTTATGGAAGATTTACCTCCCAGCACGAAACAATTCGTACCTTACTCAATGGTCTTAAATGCCCTACGTTGACCAAATGGAGGTGGTACAAAGACACGTTTCTCAGTCGGGTCATGGAATTACCCGAAAATAATTATGAATATTGGAAAGCTAAGTTTATAGACGGCCTTCCTTCGCTATTTGCAGAAAGGGTTAGGAAAACCCTAAGAGGAAATCACATTGAGATCCCTTATAGGGATTACACTTATGGGAAGTTAATCGGAGTTTGCACTCAGGAAGGATTAAACTTGTGCAGCGAACTTCTCATGTCTAAACAGCTTAAAATGAATAAGCACAAAGAAAGATCTCAGTTTGGAGACTTTTGCACACAGTTCGGTCTACCTGAACCAGCAGCCTATGGCAGCAAAAGGGAGGATTATCGGTCCCCTAGAACTGAAAGTTCTAATAGAAGACGAAGATCCAGAAGAAGATCTAAGGGAGAAAGAGAAGCTAGGAAAAGCTCTCGTAAATCTAAAAGATTTACCAAAGATCGGTCAGGAAGAGACCTTTCTAAAATCAAGTGTTACAAATGTGGAAAGCGAGGACATATTGCTCCCAATTGCAAGCTCAATAAACTTAAAAGTTTAGAACTTGATGCAGAACTGCATGATAAGGTTTATAAAATATTATATACTTCACGTTCTGATGATGACTATGATTCGTATTCAGAAGCAGGTTCAGATATTGATCTTATTGATTTATCTGACCACGAAAAACAAGCTGATAACTCGTGTGCCACTTGCAAAGGTAATACATGCAATTGTGAAGAAGATGAAGTTTATAAATTGCAATCACAGTTTCAAGTTTTCAATCTTAAAACTTTTACTTCTGACAATATTATTGAACTGTTAAGAGAAGTTACTGATAACAAACTTTGAGAAAAGATTATTAATCTTGCCACTGCTAATGATAATAAATCTAGCACTTCAAAAGGCCTTGATGATAACAAGAAAAATAATTTTGAATATTATGCTCATTATTCATTAAAAGAAGTTGATAACCGATTAATGATAAAAAATAAGAACGCTTTTGTTGAAAGAGATGCTTCTTTCGATGATCTAAAGGAAGAGGTTGAAAACCTCAAGAGAGAAATAAAAACTCTCAGACATAACCATGTTATTTGCGACCAAAAGATTTTTCAGATTGAGAACAATGTTCATAACAGTTCAACTCAAGCCAGTACATCAAAAGGCAAAGAGGTTGACCATGATGAGCCTCCCACAATTGATCCTGAAAATAACATGTTTTTAGGAATGATGCAGGTTGTCACTGCTCATAAATGGTATGTTAAATGCACCATTTTAATTGATTATAGTTTCTCTATTACTAACGTTGCTATGATCGACAGCGGTGCAAATGTTAGTTGCATTCAAGAGGGTCTTGTCTCCTCAAAATACTTTCAAAAAACTATGCACATGGTCAAATCCGCATCAGGACATGCTTTAGATATAAAGTATAAACTTTCAAATACGAAAATCTACCAGAATAAGGTTTGCATTCCACATTTCTTCTTTCTGGTAAAAAATCAGTTGCATCCTCCAATCATACTTGGAACGCCTTTTATAAATGCAATTTATCCTTTTACTCATATTGATTCAAAGGGATTTTCAGTTTCGTACAAAGACGATGAAATAAGTTATACTTTTCTCACAGAGCCAATAACTTGTGAAATTAATGCTTTAATTTATATAAATCAAAAACATGTCGATTCTTTACAATATGAACTTTTTAGCATGAACATATTTGAGTCTCTCAAATCTGCTAAAATAAAGGAAAAAATTAAATTAATTTCCGAACAGATCGCCATTGATATTTGCGCAGATCACCCCAGTGCTTTTTGGAATCGAAAAAAGTATCTTGTTACTCTCCCATATGAGAAAAACTTCTCGGAGGATAATATCCCGACCAAGTCTCGTCCCTGCCAAATGAATTCTGAATTAGTAGAGTTCTGCAAAAGGGAAACTGATAACTTGTTACAAAAGGGTTTGATAAAGCCTTCCAAGTCCCCCTGGTCTTGCACATCATTCTATGTCAATAATGTTGCAGAAAAGGAACGGGGAGCTCCCAGGTTAGTAATAAATTACAAGCCTTTAAACAAATGTTTAAAATGGATCAAGTATCCTATTCCAAATAAAAGAGACTTACTTTCAAGGTTATACGACGCCAATATATTTTCAAAGTTTGATTTAAAATCAGGTTATTGGCAGATTCAAATATTTAAAGAGCATTCTTATAAGACTGCTTTTAATGTTCCTTTTGGGCAATACGAATGGAATGTCATGCCATTCGGTTTAAAAAACGCCCCATCAGAATTTCAAAAAATTATGAATGACATATTTAATCCATATTTGGATTTCATCATTGTGTATATTGACGATATTTTGGTGTTCTCCAAAACTCTAGAGATGCATATTAAGCACCTTGACATCTTCAAGAAAATTGTTATACAAAATGGTTTGGTGATATCTAAACCAAAAATGAGTTTGTTCCAAACTGAAGTTCGCTTTCTAGGACATCTAATTTGTCAGGGAAGAGTCACTCCAATACAGAGGGCCATCGACTTTGCGTCAAAGTTTCCCGACATTATCACTGATAGAACACAGCTGCAAAGGTTCTTGGGAAGTTTAAACTACATTTCCCCATTTTATAAAAATCTTTCTCGCGATTTAGCCCCATTATATGACAGGTTAAAAAGGGATTATAAAATACCTTGGACTAATAATCACACTACTTTGGTAAAGAATATCAAACTGCGAGTTCAGTCTTTACCTTGTTTAACTCTTGCTAACCCTGCTTGGCAAAAAATTATTGAAACAGATGCTTCAAATATTAGTTACGGTGAAATTCTTAAACAAATTAATCCCAATGACAAAAATGAATATCTTATAAGATTTCATTCAGGTAAATGGACAGAAGCCCAGAAAAAATATGCAACTGTGGCTCATGAAATGCTTACAATTGTTAAGTGTGTCCTTAAATTTCAAGATTATTTATATAATCAAAAGTTTTTAATAAAAACTGATGCTCAATCGGTCAAATACATGTTTGACAAAGATTTTAAGCATGATGCGTCTAAGCTTATATTTGCAAGGTGGCAGGCTCAACTAACCCCATTTGATTTTGATATCCATTATAAGAAAGGAATTGATAATTCTTTACCAGACTTCTTATCCAGAGAATATATTCAATAAGATGTTTTATTTGACATTTTTTCCTGAAAAAACCTTGATTTCCATTTTAAAGGTAATTATATTACCAAAAGATCTTAAAAATCTCATTATCGAAATTGTCATAAATGATTTAGTAAGAGAAGATTTCTCTATTCATAACTACTCGGAAATAATCAGGAAATACTTAACAGATTATTTTTCAGAATGACTAATCTGTTTTGTTATAGGATGGACCCGCCTTGGAGGCAAGTTCGAGGAAGAGGACGGGGCAGATCAGCTCCGGGAAGATCTGGAAGATCCTCTGGACATTCCAGCTCTCAGGGATCGTCATATCGATCCAACTATCCAGTTATACAAATGGGTAACAAAAGTCTTATTAATAAAAGGATCTCTGATGAAGGTGAATCTTCATCTGCACCTGCTGCCCCTGAGCAGATTATTAATTTGGAAAATATTTTAAGAGATAGCCCGTTATACGAGCATGCGCAGGCATATTTGCATGCACAAAAGCAGAAAGATACTTTTGCTTAAGTTATGAAAGAGGATAATGATAATATCATATCCTATGAGCAACTTCAGAAAAGAGAAATTATATTTCTTTTGAAAAACTCTGATACACAGAAAAAACAGAATAGACTCTCTCTCTTCTCTCTAATTAGCTTTGTAAAGAAAATATCAGAAAACGTTTGCCGCTGTTCCGATCCTTAATAAAATTCTTGGATCAGTTTTCAAGCAACCTTGGCTCTTGGACGTCCCTAAGGTATATACTTTTATTTTAGTTTTATTTACTTTAGTTCTATTCTCCTAGCAAGGACTATGTCCGGCTAAACGGCTTCCATATCTATGTCTCTTACCTAACGTCTCTCCTATATGCACCATGAACGGATCTAAGCTTTATTAAAATGGAAAGGAATTTTTTATAAGGTTTCTTGACTTGGTTCTGAGATGGTGGTACAATCGGATCTGGAACTACTCTTATTGTCTCTGTCTGGCAAGCCTGTAGCAAGCCATGACCTCCTTAGCCCGTGATATGTGTTGAAAAGGGCGCCTCTTGGTCCGGTTAGAACCGCTACTGGGTTAAAATCGTTGGACAAGAGATTAATAAGAGTATGTACTGTGGTCCCTGACAGGCCCTTTGTTCAGGTAAAAGAGTTATTCTCTTCCATACAGTCTGAGAAATCGTATAAAAAATTCTCGAATATTTCAGTTCTTATGCGTGCGTTTATACGCCAGTATAAGGGTGTTGAATTGCTTGGTCCTTGACCATGACGGACTATCGCCCGGTCTTTGATCCTGTAATCTGTAAAAAATCGAACCGAATCGACAAATATTATATATTTATTTTATAATTATATATACATAATATATTATTTTTTATGAATAATTTTAAATATTTTTTATATATATTCATCAAAATTTATTTATAATTTAAATATCTTATTTCAATGTACACCATATTACTGTTTTATGTGGTAATCTCAGGATTTATTTTTTCTTTTTGAATGAATTATTGTCTTTTTTTCTCTTGAATGAACGTTTCTTTTATTTTCGTGTATGATTAATAACCGAACAACTGAATTCAAACTGATAAATATATATTATAATTGCTTTAATTTGGTTTAAATAATCAAGAACGAAATGAGCGCTTAACCCTATCGATCAAAACTATTATCCTAAAATCATAAACTCTTAAATTAAAGAACTACAGAAAAGGTAATATACTGAGCTAGCCTCCCGTCATGCACCAATGTTTGAAGAGGACCGTTAACCTTTACCTAAAGAAAGAAGAGCTATTGGTCAATTTCCTATAGTTGACTGATAGAGCTCGACCAACTGAGAGATGCGACCGATGGAAGGGATCTTTTGAAGAAGGAAGTCATTTACCAAAACCGATTATACTAATTTAGTTTTAATTTTGATCAATAACCGACCAGTGAACACCTCTATTCATGTTGATTGCTTATTTATTTAAGAAACAAAATTATTTTTACTTTTCACAAAACTAAACCGTGGAATATATACCGCTTACATGGGTTGTCCCTTAAAGTGAGTGTTCTTTAATTTTTTCCCCATAAGAAAAGTTTTTAAAGAATACCTTTCTTCTTTTTTATGTATAGAACAAATACATTTTTGCCCCTCTACACCACAATTCTCCATGTTCATTTTTGTCTCTCAACTTTTAATTTTATTTTATCTTTTTCTTTTATCTTTTATTTTTTTCTGAATTTTTTTTAATTCTCATTTTCTTTTTTTCTCAACCTTTATTTTTTGTTCTTTTTTCTCTCAACCTTTATTTTTTTGTTCTTTTTTTCTCTCAACCTTTATTTTTTTTGTTCTTTTTTTTTCGCAATCTATATTTTTTTTGTTATCTTTTTTTTCTCTCTTTTCTATTTCTCTCAACCTTCTTTTTTCTTTTTTTTAATCTTTATTTTTTCCTTTTCTCTTGTTTTCTTCTCTTTTTTCTTTTTTCTTAACCTCTATTATTTTTTACTAATGAACAAAAAGTTGAATAATCCGCAAAGAGGATCTTCTTTCTTTGACATCGAAGTAAATTTAAGGGTGTGCTTTGTTGTTTGGAAGTCCTTTGGAACGAGTCTTGCCTCTAAGGCAAAAGTTATAGAACATTTCATAAATCAAGACACAATGAGGTAGTGTCAAGCCTTGCTCGTGAGGCATAACTTGTTGTTTGAAAATTCTTGAGCTAAGTCTTGCCTCTAAGGCAAGAGTTATAGAGTATCTCATAAATTAAGACACAATGAAGTAATGTCAACTCTTGCCCATGGGGCATAACTTGTTTTTTGGGAGGCCCTTGGGCTAAATCTTGCCTCTAAGGCAAACGTTACAGAGCATCTCATAGATCAAGACACAATGTGTTAGTGTCAACTCTTGCCCATGAGGCATAACTTGTTGTTTGAAAGTCTTTGAGCTATGTCTTGCCTCTAAGGCAAGAGTTATAGAACATCTCATAAATCAAGACACAATGTGGTAGTGTCAACTCTTGCCCATGGAGCGTAATTTATTAGTTGGAAGTCCTTGGGCTAAGTCTTGCCTCTCAGGAAAGTGTTATAGAGCATCTCATAAATCAAGCACAATGTCGTAGTGTCAACTCTTGTCCATGGGGCGTAACTTATTGTTTGAAAGTCCTTGAGCTAAGTCTTGTCTCTAAGGCTAGAGTTATAGAGTATCTCATAAATTAAGACACGATGAAGTAGTGTGAACTCGTGCGCTTGGGCCGTAACTTGTTTTTTTAGAGGTCCTTGGGCTAAGTCTTGCCTCTAAGACAAGTGTTATAAAACATCTCATAAATCAAGACACAATGTGTTAGTGTCAAGTCTTGCTCATGATGCATAATTTGTTGTTTGGAAGTCCTTGGGTTAAGTCTTGCCTCCAAAGCAAGAGTTATAGAACATCTCATAAAAAAAATAAAAAAGATAAAGGTTGAGAAAAATGATCAAAAAAAATAATAATTAAAAATCAAAGGAAAAAAAAGAGAAAAAAAAATAGAAGTTGAGAGGAGAAAAGAAAAAAATAAAGATTGAGAAAAAAGGAAAAAACGAAAAAAAAAGACAAAAGAAAAAAAATAAAAATAAAGGTTAAGAAAAATGAAAAAAATAAAATTTAAAGAAAAAATAAAAAGGAGAAAAAAAATAGAATTGAGAGGAGAAAATGATTAAAAATAAATATTGGGAAAAAAGAAAAAAAAACGTAGAAGAAAAAAAAATAAAAAAAAATAAAGGTTGAGCAAAAAGGGAAAAAAAATAAAAGAAAAAATAAAAATCAAAGAAAAATGAAAAAGAGAAAAAGAAATAAATATAAAAGTTGTGATGCAAATGAACATGAAAGTTATTTAAAAATATTTGAGGTATAGAGGGGTAAAAAGGTAATTATTTTATAATAAAATGAATGAAGATTATTTTTGTAAAACCTTTTTTATTGGGGCCAAAAATGCAAAAGCACTCCGGCATTTGTATAGTTGTCATAACACCCTCACAATTCTACCACCCATCCACTTGTCCGGACTTTAACATTTTTTCCCACCACTCCAACAAAATTTCAAATTTCAAACACCACAAATAGAAAACTCCTTTATAAACTCCTTCCCCTCATTTTTCCTCTTCATTTCTCACACAATTAGTCAAAATCCATCTATCCTCTTCTCCCAATCTCTCCTCCCTCCTTTGAACGAAATCTTATCTGTATTCCCTTCATTAATTATTCTCTCAAATAAAAATGCGTGAGATCCTCCATATTCAGGGTGGCCAATGCGGCAACCAAATCGGGGCTAAGTTCTGGGAGGTGGTGTGCGCGGAGCACGGTATCGATTCTACCGGAGCGTACCATGGGGAGACAGATATACAACTTGAGAGGGTCAATGTATATTACAATGAGGCGAGTTGTGGGCGCTTCGTACCTCGTGCTGTTCTTATGGATTTAGAGCCTGGTACTATGGACAGTGTTAGATCTGGACCTTATGGACAGATATTTAGACCTGATAACTTTGTTTTCGGTCAGTCTGGTGCTGGTAATAATTGGGCAAAAGGTCATTATACTGAAGGTGCTGAGTTGATTGATTCGGTTCTCGATGTTGTTCGTAAAGAAGCTGAGAATTGTGATTGCTTACAAGGTATTTTGTTTAAATGTTGATGCGTATTTTGATTTGGTAAACTCGTGCTGATTGTCTTTTTATTCATTTGAGAAATTTTGATTGCGTACAAGGTGTTTGTTTAAATATTGGTGCGTATTTTGATTTGGTAAACT
This sequence comes from Jaltomata sinuosa, assembly GCA_003996215.1. NCBI lineage: Eukaryota > Viridiplantae > Streptophyta > Magnoliopsida > Solanales > Solanaceae > Jaltomata > Jaltomata sinuosa. The sequence continues at coordinate 144,307 of QJPP01000482.1, read as the reverse complement.
CGTGCTGATTGATTTTCGTATTCATTTGAGAAGCTGAAATTGTTATTGCCTACAAGGTGTTTGTTTAAATGTTGATGCGTATTTTGATTTGGTAAACACGTGCTGATTTTATGATTTTATGCTTTGAACAACAACAACAACAACATACCTAGTATATTTCCACAAAGTGGGGTCTGGGGAGGTAGAGTGTACGCAGTCCGTACCACTACCTCAGAGGTGAGGTAGAGAAGTTTTTTCTGATAGACGATTTTATGCTTTGAGAAGCTTAAAATTGTGTTTGCCTAATAGGTGTTTGTTTAAATGTTTATCCTGATTTCATAACTAGTGGGATGATTTTTGATATCGTTCGTAGATAAGCTGATAATTTGATTGCCTACAAGGTATTTGTTTACATGTTTATGCATGTTTTTGATTTGTTACTCGTGCTGATTGTTTTTGTTATTGTAAGTTCTGTGGTTTTATTCACTTGAGAAGCTAACAAGATGTTTGTTTGAGTGCTTATGCAAGTAATTTGTTCATTTGAGAGGCATAAAATCGTGAGTGCTTACATTTATGTTTAAATGTTTGTGATTGTCTACATGGTTATGTTTAAATGATTGTCCATAGCCTGATTTGTTTATCTTGTGGGATTACTATTGATATGTTAAATTCTATTGTTTTAGCATTTCTCATATGTGCTTGTTATTTCCTTTTGAGACGTGAACATAGCCATGTTATCACAATTTAGGTCTGGTGTGTGTGTGTGTGTGTGTGTGTAATGTTGAATGAATCAAGGGTCAGTACACAGAGGGTGCTATGTTGATTGAATGTATTCTTGATGTTGTGCACAAGGAATCTGAAAATTGTTATTTCTTAAAGGTGTTCTTGAAATGTTTGTACATATCAAGATTTCTTAACTTGTGTTATTGGTTTCACTATTACAAGTTCTAATGTTTATTGATTTGATTTGCATGTGACTTTATCTCTTCGGGTATATACATAGTCATACATGCACCATGTTGCTTATATGTGGAACTATATGCAGGGTTTCAGGTATGCCACTCCCTGGGAGGAGGGACTGGGTCTGGAATGGGTACACTTCTCATTTCAAAGATAAGAGAGGAATACCCAGATAGGATGATGCTGACATTCTCTGTCTTCCCATCTCCAAAGGTTTCAGACACGGTCGTAGAGCCTTACAACGCTACATTGTCTGTTCATCAGCTTGTAGAGAATGCAGATGAGTGCATGGTTCTTGACAATGAGGCTTTATATGACATTTGTTTCCGAACCCTCAAACTTACAACTCCTAGCTGTAAGTATCCTCTGTTCATAACTTCATATGAATGGCATCACTCATTTACTTGGGCGTCTAGTTCAACATGCGACGACTTTGAGCCGTGGTGATGGGATCTTCAGTATATTCTTTGGTTTGATATTGAAACTAATATTCTGATTAGTGCCAGTGGCCTCCCCTTATGCAGCCATTTCATTTTTTCTTTTATTTCGTTTTCTTAAATCTTATCTTAATTAATCTTCATGAAATGTGTTTCATCAACCTTTTAGTTATAACTTCACCCCCTCAAATTCGTCCATAAGCTAACTTTATATAGTGTATTTTTGCTTAGCTGGCTTTAACTCATTTGGGATCGAGGGTTGGTTTATTGTGTTTGCTTAGCAACAATTAATATGAATATGCTTCATGCTGTGGATCACTCAACTTCTTAGAAACTTTTCCTTTTACTGATGGTGCTTTCGTTTTCTAACAGTTGGTGATCTGAATCATTTAATTTCTGCAACCATGTCTGGAGTTACTTGTTGCCTCAGATTCCCTGGACAGCTTAACTCTGATCTGCGGAAACTTGCTGTGAATCTCATTCCTTTCCCCCGTCTCCACTTTTTCATGGTTGGGTTTGCTCCACTTACCTCACGTGGCTCACAACAATACCGAGCTTTATCAGTTCCTGAGCTTACACAGCAAATGTGGGATGCAAAGAACATGATGTGTGCTGCTGACCCTAGGCATGGCCGCTATTTGACAGCATCAGCTATGTTTAGAGGGAAAATGAGCACCAAGGAAGTTGATGAGCAGATGCTTAATGTCCAGAACAAAAATTCTTCATACTTCGTTGAGTGGATTCCCAACAACGTCAAGTCAACAGTCTGTGATATTCCACCAACTGGTCTAAAGATGGCATCAACTTTCATTGGAAATTCAACATCAATTCAAGAGATGTTCCGTCGTGTCAGTGAGCAATTCACAGCCATGTTTAGGAGGAAGGCTTTCTTGCATTGGTACACCGGGGAAGGAATGGATGAGATGGAGTTCACCGAGGCAGAGAGCAACATGAATGATCTGGTCTCAGAGTACCAGCAGTATCAAGATGCAGTAGCAGATGAGGATGAAGGATACGAGGACGAAGAAGAAGCATATCACGACTAGTATGCTTATGCCCGGGAAATCTTATCTTATATTTCCTTTCAACTGTTGATCAACTTTAGTTGTGAAGAGAAAGCGACTAACCTATAATTTTGTTGAACTTGTCACTATCCGTTAATTGCAAATTGAATATTTTGTTGCTTTTGCTAAGATATCTATGATTGAGTGATGAGAAAGCATGCTGTATAGTTGGTATATTATACCTATGATATTGGATACAAATACAATAGCTTTTATCTTGTTAAACATGATAATCTGAGAACCTTTTAAAGATTCAGTCATGCTTTTGGTAAACATAAGAAAGCTTATTCCCTCATAAAGAAACTTTAGAGCTTGTGTTCCCTTGTTATTAGTCATGTTGGATAAATTCCAACTATGCGATGGTCATCCTTCCTCCTTTACTAGAGGTCTCGGGTTTGAACGCTCGGAATGAAATCACTTTTGATAGATAGTGGTAGGGCTGGCAAAATCAAACCCAACCTGCCCAACTCATTTAACTTTGGTTGGTTATTGACCCACTCATTTATTAACTCAACCAATTTCAGCCCAATCCATTTCAATTCATTAAAAATTGGGTTGATATGTAACCCAAATTGACTTATGAGAAATTTTGTCAAAATATTTTAATTTTTTTTATTTGATATGTTTTATAGTCATAGTAAAGAAAAATAATACGTAGTACTAATTTTATTAGGTACTAAAAATTTATAGAAGAACAAATAAAACAATTAAAACTTAGTAAAAATTGGACGGGTTGGGTTATGACCCTGACCCGTTTTGATCCAATCCATTTTGACGCACGCGAGTTTGGGTTGGATCTTGACCCATTTTGACTCGCCCAAATTTGGCCCAACCCACCCAATTGCCACCCTTAGAGTTTGTGTTCCCTTGTTATTAGTCATGTTGGATAAACTCCAACTACGCGATGCTCATTCTTCCTCCTTTAAACCGATCTCGAGTTTGAGTCCTGAGGACGAAAATGACTTTTGGTAGGGAATGCAAAACGCTTTACCTTCAAAGTGAAACTTTCAGGCATGCCGACCTGGTTCCAAAAACACGTACCGAACACCGTTGAAAATCATATTGAGTGCACATGCATACAAAGTTACAAGTTACAACTAGTGACTTTGGTTTCTATGTCAAAATTAACAATTGATTAATGATCAATATTATCCCATGGGGCATTGATTATTCAAAGAAAAATGAGATTCCAGATTATAGTGAATAAATAAATATATAATTTATAAAAGAAAGACACGTTGCAATTTGGTATTTCCGCAAAATTGTCCTCACTGAAACAAGGGAAAATAACAAATCCAAATCACCAGTCTGCAGGCTCTAACAAAAAAGAACAAGAAAAAGGTCTCCATTCGGCAGAAAAATTAGACTAATGTATTAAGGGTGAAATGGTAAATAAAATTTTTTACCAACTTATTTTTTTATTAATTTACTTTTAAGGGGAAACGACCGAGGGAATTACAATGTGAAAAATCGAACCGTCACCACTAAAGTGAAAGTTCAAGTAGCCAACCAAACGAGTTACTAAGATTTCCCATTTGTATCAACTTATTATAACTAGACTAATGCTTTTTTATTATACCTCATTTTCAAATTGATGAACTAAGCGTAATGTTCATTAAGAAAGTATATGTCATCCGCTTAATTTCTCATCGATCGCAGAAAGTCTTGTAAGAAAAAGGCTTCCCTAAATTTCCGTGACATCTGGATCGGGATACCCCACACGAAGAATAAGACCCGCCCTTTGTTTCGGGGACCACCAGTGTCACGGAGCATGGGAAGGACACGCTTTAAAACTACAAGAATCCCTGATCCATACTCATTTACGGATCGAGTTATGACAATCAATCGACACTGTTTGTGCAAAATCTTGCATACGTCATTGGTAATATCATAATATTGTATATACTCATAATTTGAAAATTATTTGTTCTCTATCAATATAATATAGTTACTAGTACCTTTTACTGGTTAAGTGGCATTTCTTATTGGACTCATCTAAATTTTGCCTATATAAATAAGCTCTTTCTCTTCCATATTTCTCATCACCAAATTCTCCTCTTAATTACTACTTTTCTCTAAGGATATTTTTTCTTAGAAATATGGAGGTCACTATATTTCTTGTTTTCTCACTTCTTTTCCATGGAGCTCTTGCTAATAATGGTATGTACTTTTCTTTTATATATACGTAGTATTTAAACGTAAATACTAGTTTAGGAGACTTGCGAATTTCTCCTTAGCGGTAGCGGATTTGCAGCAAGACAATTTATGTCATAGGTCGTCAGGAATCCTCACGAGATGGATGAATTCCCTTGTTTCGTCAGCCTAAAAAATCCTCTTTTATACAATCTTTATAGTGTTGATAAAAGTAATCATATTAAGATAAAAGTAATCATATTAAGATAAAAAAATAAATCAATAAAATATTAATACTGATATTAGCGATCCGGAAAGTGTTCCGATAAAAGTTAAATACTAAAGATCGATAATAGCTCGTCAAAATATCAATTAGAACAAGTAATATGACGTTAAAAGTTAAGATAATAGTAAGGAAAATGACCTCCAGATAAAAGTTACTCCTTCCGTTTCAAAAAGAATGACATACTTTCATTTTTAGTCTTGTTTCAAAAAGAACGACCCGTTCCTTTTTTGGCAACACTTTAATTTCAACTTTCCACATGGCATGTTTAAGACCACAAGATTAAAGGGCATATTGGTACATTTGACATAACTTTAATTTAAGGCCACAAAATTCAAAAGTCTTCTTTATTTTCTTAAACTCCGTGTCAAATCAAAACAAGTCATTCTTTTTTAAACAGAGGGAGTAAGAGAAAATGGTTATAAGCCAATGCCAAAAAGATGGTCAAACACACTTCAACTTGGTATCAAAACTGATAGAGATCCTGTGATCGAATCTCATCACCACCCGCCAAAAAGATGGTCAAACACCCTTCAACTTGGTAGCAGAACTGATAGAGATCTTGTGATCGAATCTCATCACCATCCATTATCATAAGGAATTTTCACGTGCTTGGTCATGAAAAAAAAAAAGTTCGCACGTAAGGGGTGTATTGAAAATACAACTACGTAAATAGAATACGGTCTCTATAACAACTTACCATCTAGTACATCCACTGAATGCAAGTATGGGCTTGCAGGTGCAGACACATTCACTATAATTCAAACTCAGTTTCCATATATCTAGCTAGTTAAACAATAAGAAGTACATATTGATGTACTAAATTTTGTATTCACGAATATTACTCTGAATCCACTGACTTGAAATCCTGTTTCGTATCGTTATTTGAAAATGCAGGAGAAATTGTGTGTGAAGATCTGTCAGTAGGAATGTGTGCCTACTCAGTTGCTTCCTCCGGGAAACGTTGCTCTTTGGAGACTTATGAATCAATTGAGGAAACAACAGGGTACCAATGCAAGACCTCAGAGGTGTTAGTGGCCAATATTGGCATAGCAAATTTGGTTGAAAGTGATGAGTGCATAAGTGCTTGTGGAGCTGATAGGAACTCTGTTGGCATTTCTTCTGATTCACTTCTTGAATCAACATTCACCTCTAAGCTTTGCTCCCAACAATGCTATCAAAAGTGCCCAAACATTGTTGATCTTTACTACAATTTGGCTTTGGGAGAAGGTATTATTACATTTCATACTTTTAAGTATCTTTAACATTGAATTTAACTTCTACGCACTATTAGGTCAACTGAAAGATGATTATATGTAAGTGTCCAAAATAAGTGGGATTACTAGCTAGTAAAAATAAAGTATGTAACTTGCTACAAGCCTACAACAGGTTCATCGCATCGTTAGTATATATAAGTTAAATCCTTCAACTTTGGATTTAAACTCTATGCATTGATGGTAGATATTATTTAGAGATAATTACAGTCCAGTGTCTTTGGGTGATATAATTTATAAATTAGTCGGCAAATGTATAGGTTTTTGTATATTTTAAGTATAAATATACATATAAAATCTATGTAATATACATAGAATATATATATCAGTGTATATATTTTGTATATTTGGGCTAACGCCCGTAATTAAGTTTGACCGACAAGCCAAAAATAAAAGAAGCCCTTATTACACGATCATGTCATTTATAAATATTAATTGTAACTTGATAAAATGACAACATTAATACGGATAATGTAAAAGCTTTTTACACTGTCATATAAGGTAAATCGTCTAATTTTTAGCAAGTTTGGCAATTAAGCTATACATTTGCTTCTTATTTAGGTATCAAAAAGAATGTGTCAAAAGCTTTGCATTTATAAAATTTCATATATTGTGGCAGGGGTGTATTTGCCAGCATTTTGCAAGGGGAGAAATTTGAACGGACGCCGTGAAATGAGCCAAATCCAAAGTTCAGGTGTGGCGTTTGCACCGTTGGCTGCCTCAGACGGATATGGTCGACAGTTGAGTGAAGGCCCTGCTGCAAGTGCTGCACTCACATTCGATGATTCGGAGGCTGCTGCTCCATGGTGATGCTGCAAGTTACATATGTACCATTTATGATCATGAAGCACTATTCCAATTGCATTAGTCCTATATATTACTAAGGAGTTCATATGTTGCTCTGTTTACACATTTTCCTTTTTGTTGTTTGTTTTTACTAAATAATCTACAGAAAATTTGAGGATTACTTCAGTTGTCATTTCAATTGGTTCCATGTTCACACTTTTCCTTTTTTTTCATATCAATGAATGGATGTTATAATATGCATGAAATTATACGTATAATGTCCCGCTAGACCTAGCTGTTTAGAAAGATGTACTAACAACACTTTCCACGGGGATTTGCCAGAAGAGTTGGATCATTTGCACAGGTTGAAATCGATTATAGTTACAAGCAATAACTTCATCGGAGCCATCCCATCATTTTTAAGTTTGTTATCAAACCTACGCTCGGGGAAAAATCCATCTTCCCTTTCCAATCTAACAAAGATGGAAGTGTTCAGTTTGCAGAGAAATGTTCTCGAAGGAGAGATCCCTCGGGAACTCGGTGATCTTTGTTAGCTCACTGTCCTAGACATACAACATAATCAACTTACTGTCTCAGTGCCACCATCAATCTTTAACATTACGACAATGCAAGTCATTGCTCTTACCTGAAACAATCTTACTGATTAGCTTCCAAAATTATTGTTTATGTAAAAATCATATAGTTCTACGATCCTGAACAATGTGAAGATATCTCCAACAGGATAAGGTACGCTTTCCTTCAGTTTGAGTTGCTTGAATATTAGAACATCATGATCAGTAGCGAAGTCAGAAATTTTGCTAAGGGTGTTCAAAAATTAATATATACGTATGAAAAGTAATTTGTGACCTATATATTTTATATAAATTTCTATATGTATAGTATAATTTTTCGATGAAGGGTGTTCAACTGACCACCCTGAACAGTATGTGGCTACTCCACTGATCATGATCCTAGTCTATTACTGTTTTCATTATCTGTTTCAAGATATTTGTATTTCTTCTGGGGAAATCCTTGTACTATATAGATAACATCAATTAGTTAAGAACTATAGAGAAACTCCAATACATTCTTATCGGCGCCTCTTGCTTGAAATGACGCTTCTGTTTAATCATATGCCAAGGATCAAAGTCAAGTGAGGCTTGCTCACGTGGTCGAGCACCTCCTAGGGTGTGGGGTGGGAAAAAAGAAAAGAAAAAGTCAAAGCTTCTTGTACTCCAAGACTAGCTAGTATATATATTTGTATAGATAATTTAGAAATTATAAGATAATGAACTTCAAATACCTGAAGAGGCATGTATCCAAGTCAAAGCTCATCGGAAGGATTGAACAACCGTTGAAGAGGTTTTAAATTCAAATTTAATATATTTGTTGCTAATATCTTCAAAATTAATGTGCAACATATGCAAATACGTCAACATCTCTGTGCCTCCCCCCCCTCCCCAAAAAAAAAAAAAAAGGATCCCACAGCCTCTTACGCCGTTGAACTTAAATATATAAATGGTAAGACGAAACTTTCTTGTTTAGATAATTATAAACTCTGCCGGTCTGCCCCAAAGAAGAAAAATAGGCAGAGACCTGGTCACTATACAACTTGTGCTTTGCATTATCAATTTTATATCATTAAATAGATCTGTTAAGATCATAGCTTTGCATTATCAATTATTTTCATAGCTATGGGAAGAAGTCGTAATCTTCTCTTTGCTCTTGCAGTTTTCATTATGCTTCATCACCATACTTCACTTGCTACCGTTCCTAATATTAGCACTGATAAAGCTGCTCTTCTTGCCTTGAAATCTCACATTTCTTTTGATCCTAACAACATCTTAGCAAGCAACTGGTCTTCTTCAAGCCCCGTTTGCAGCTGGATTGGAATCACTTGCAGCTCCCGCCACCACCGAGTCACTGCTTTAAACATTTCTAGCATGCAACTTCATGGTATCATTCCTCCACACCTTGGAAACCTCTCATTTCTTGTCTCCCTCGACATTGGTAACAACACTTTTCACAGGGATCTGCCAGAAGAGTTGGCTCATTTGCAGAGGCTGAAATTGATTAATGTCACGAGCAATAACTTCACTGGTGCCATTCCATCATTTTTAAGCTTGTTACCAAACCTACGCTTTGCGTACCTCTCGATCAACAATTTTTTTGGTGAAATTCCATCTTCCCTTTTCAATTTAACAAAACTGAAAGCGTTGAGAATAAATAGAAATTTTCTTCAAGGAGGGATCCCTCGGGAACTCGGTGATCTTCATTACTCGACTGTCCTAGACCTGCAATATAATCAACTTACTGGCTCTATACCACCATCAATCTTTAACATTACTACATTGCAAGTGATTGCTCTTACCGACAACAATCTTACTGGAAAGCTTCCAACAACTATATGTGATCATCTTCCAAACTTGAAAGGGCTTTACCTCTCAAGAAACAACCTAGATGGAGTTATTCCACCAAACCTGGAGAAATGCAGTAAGCTTCAAGTCTTGGAATTGTCTGAAAATGAGTTTATTGGAACTATACCAAGAGAGTTAGCCAACTTAACAACTCTTACAGGATTATATCTTGGAACTCTGTATTTGGAAGGTAGTATGATATTTCCTTAGAACATATTTTTCATGGAAATTGTTTTTGTAGAAAATATTTTGCTGAAAAATAAGTGAGTTTTTTACTTACTTTATAGTGTTTGGTAAGTAAGCACAAAAAAAAATATTATTCCAAGAGATTGGGGATTGGGGATTGGGGATTGGGGATAAACTTAGATTTGATTGTCACTTGTGAAATTTATTTTCCCTGCTTTTGTTCTGAAAGTTATTTTGCTCATTTTTTAGGATTTGTTTTCCTAGAGATAATGTTTTTCAAAATATTTGGACCAAACAAACACGAGAAAGTTGGCCAAACACACTCTAAGAGAAATGCAAATTTGAACTTTTTCTCTATTCAAAATTTTGCAACTTAACAGCTCTTACAGAATTACATATTGTAGCTCTGCATTTGGAAGGTAGTATGATATTATTTCCTTACCGGAGATAAAATTTTCTTCCTTCTCTCTCTTCCGCCAAACTGGTACTCATATATTTCCCCAAATTGACAGGAGAGATACGAGGGGAGCTCGGTAATCTTAAGAAACTACAGCAGCTGATATTATCCCAGAATGAGTTTACTGGTTCTGTCCCTGCAAGCATTTTCAACATGTCAGCACTGCAGATCCTAACACTTCAAGAAAATAAGCTTTCAGGTACTCTACCTTCAGATTTAGGTCGTGGAATGCCCAACCTAGAAGAACTTTATTGTGGAGGAAATAATTTGAGGGGTTTTATTTCTGCTTCAATCTCAAATTCTTCAAGACTCGGAGTGCTTGATCTCTCCGGCAACAGTTTCACAGGTCAAATTCCTGAATCACTCGATCACTTAGAGTACCTTGAGGTTCTAAACTTGGGAGAGAACAATTTTTTCAGCGATTCAGCATTGACATTCCTTACATCTTTAACAAACTGTAGGAAACTAAGAGCACTCTTGTTTGGTGATAATCCGTTGGATGGTATATTTCCTGCATCAGTAGGGAATTTCTCCAAGTATCTACAGCTTTTTGAAGGATCGAATTGTAAACTTAAGGGCGTCATTCCTCGAGAAATTGGTAATCTTTCTGGAGTGATATATATGAGTTTGTATAACAATGAGTTGACTGGACATATTCCAAATACTGTCCAAGGCATGTTGAACCTTCAAGAATTTTACCTAGAAAACAACAAGTTAGAAGGAACCATACCAGATGTTATCTGCAATTTGAAGAATCTAGGTGCATTATACTTGTCAGGAAATGAATTTTCAGGTTCAATGCCACCATGCTTAGGGAATGTTACTAGTTTGAGGGCACTTTATCTAGATTACAACAGGCTGGATTCTAGTTTACCTGCAAGCTTGGGGGGCCTTCGCAATCTTATAGAATTCAATATTTCATATAATTTATTGACTGGGAAAATTCCCATGGAGATTGGAAATTTAAAGGTTGCAATACTCGTTGATTTGTCAAAAAATAATTTTTCTGGTAAGATTCCTAGCACTCTAGGGGGTTTAGATAATTTGATTCATCTTTCCCTGGCACATAATAGACTAGAAGGGCCTATTCCAGATTCATTTGGCAAAATGTTGGCATTGGAATTCTTGGATTTGTGCTATAACAATCTTGGTGGTGAAATTCCAAAGTCTTTAGAAGCTCTTGTGTATCTCAAATACTTGAACTTTTCGTTCAATAAACTTAGTGGAGAGATTCCCACTGGCGGTCCTTTTGCCAATGTCACCGGTCAATCTTTCCTGTCCAATGATGCACTCTGTGGTGATTCTAAGTTTAATATATCACCATGTTTTGTCATCCAATATCCCAAGAGGAAAAAGGCATTCTTGGTTTTGTACATCATTTTGGGAGTGGTTTTATTATTTCCTGTATTAGCCCTTGTGTATGTATTTGTAAAATTACGAAAGACAAAGAAGAATACAAGTCAAACAGATGTACCTCCACTAAAAGAGCATGAAAGAATTTCCTATTATGAAATTGAACATGCTACAGAAGGATTCAACGAAAGCAACTTGCTTGGTAATGGGAGTTTGAGCATGGTCTACAAAGGGATACTTGAGGATGGTACCCTTTTTGCAGCAAAGGTATTCAATGTGCAACTGGAGGGTGCATTCAAAAGTTTTGACACAGAATGTGAGATATTTCGGAACCTTCGCCACAGAAATTTGACCAAAGTCATCACCAGCTGCTCCAACCTTGATTTCAAAGCCCTAGTGTTGGAGTACATGCCCAATGGAACACTTGATAAATGGTTATATTCTCACAACTTCTTCTTGAACTTATTGCAGAGACTAAATATAATGATTGATGTTGCATCTGCAATGGACTATCTCCACAATGGCTATTCAACACCTGTGGTGCATTGTGACTTGAAGCCAAGCAATGTCTTGCTAGATCAAGAAATGGTTGCTCATGTCAGTGATTTTGGCATTGCAAAATTATTAGGTGCAGGTGAGGTTTTTGTTCAAACTAGGACAATTGCAACCATTGGATATATTGCTCCAGGTATATTAGAACTTTTAAAGTTTCCTCATATTGTGTAAATACTCAAAATAATTCTTTCCCCTAGATATAAATTGCAATTGATACTCTTAAGTTTTTCGCATATTCTAATTTAACTAGGAATCTTTTATGATCATTTTCGACCATGATTGCAGAGTATGGACAAGATGGAATAGTATCCACGAGTTGTGATGTTTATAGTTTTGGCATCCTGATGATGGAGACGTTCACTCGAACAAGACCAAGTGATGAAATATTTACAGGAGACTTGAGCATACGACGTTGGGTTAATGATTCCTTTCCGGGTGAAATTCATAAGGTGGTGGATTCTAATTTGGTACAGCCAAGGGATGAACAAATTGATGCAAAGATGCAATGCTTGTTATCTATCATGGAATTAGCTTTGAGTTGTACTTTAGTGACACCTGATGCACGAATTAGCATGAAAGATGCTCTTTCAACACTCGAGAGGATTAGGCTCCAGCTTGTCACTAGTCGGCACTAAGTGGAATCAGACCCATCTGCTCTTATATGTTATCTGATCACCTACGTCAGTTATGTTAAGCTTTCAATTTCGTTGTCTTGTCAATGATCAAGGGCGGCTGATGGGTGAAGCAGCTAAAGCTACTGCTTTTAGGCCCCCTAATTTGTGTGTGTGTGTGGGGGGGGGGGGGTGTGAGCAAATCTTCCTAACATATTTATATTTCAAATTAAAGGTTTAGACACCAGTATTATAAACTAGTTTAGTGTACGTGCGTTGCACGTGTTCATCATATGAAGCCGTCAATCAATATGAAACGTATAAAAGAAGAATAAATAATTGAAAAATAGCAATTTGATTTCAACAATCAGTGCACTACAACTCTTTCAATTCATAACCCGAATAAGTTGACAACCACGATTATGAGCTAATAAAAAATATATGAAGATGAATATAATTAGCAGTCAAAATTTTAGACTAAGTACCTAAAATTATTTTGAATGCACGAAAACCTGCTTAAGTAAGAAATAAAAATCAGGTGCAAAATCAAAACTCGATAAAGTTGATTGATATAACATTAACTCAATTCAAATAATTTTGAACAACTTTTATACGTCAAACATGTAAACAAAAAGATAAAAAGAAACCCACATCGTCACACGCCAAACATGTAAATCAAAAAGGATTTGATTTTTGACTCCTGCATAATTTGTGTTAGTAATTATTTATAGTATTCCTGTAATTTTTTTAATACATTGTAAAAACATCGACATATCAAGTAACGAAATATCTAAAGTTGATTTTCAATCTACATTTGAATGAGGCACAACATATTTCCAAGTTTCAACCTCCTCTTTTGGCATACAACTCCAGAAAGTGGCTATCCATTTGAAGCAAAGAGGAGTGTAGACTGTAGAGGACCATGCACATATGTTTAAGCTTCTAGTGACAACTGATTACAGAACAAGCAAAGGATTACAGATAACAGTGGATTAGAGTATGACCCTGAGATCAATCATATCACAGTTACAACCACTTTGGCTTAATTTTCTTTTTGTCAGCAGCAGAATTTAGCGTCAATTAAGCTATTGTCGTTAACTAATTTTCGCTAAAGATTTTTTTTGGTGTAGTAATCATGATTACCTTCTGGCAAAGATTCATTCATATATTGGAAAGACTAATTGATGTCAGGAGGCAGTGATCTATTCTCTATAATACTTAGCAATTATGACACCACTAAGAACACGTAATTGAGTTAATACCTAGGAAAATATAATGCTCCTTGCAAAATTGTTGAATGAAAACTGCAGATAGAATAATGCAGCTTAGGACACACAAGCGCCTAGCCAACATCACGGGTATGAAATTAGAATAAGTGAAAAAGAACTTACTTTTTGTTCGTCTTAGCAAACATCTTATCCTTAATCCCGCTATACACGGGGCCGAAAAAGAATCGAACCACAAGGATTATTGGAATAAAATTTTAGTGGACAACATAAATCATCAGAATTGAGTACACGCACACCTCTTATCATGGGAAACCCAAAAAAAAAAGTTCGTGAATAGTGAAAATATCCCAAGCCATTTTCTATATATGAAATAGTTGCGTCAACCTTACCAAATTGATGAAAAAACAAAAACTAATACATGATTTGATGCCCAAAAAAAGTTTTAAAAACATCAATCTGCAATATTAAGCACGTATATATACAAGTAACTATATTTACATAAGAACATACCTAAAATAGTAATTACACAATTAAGAGCTTACATTTTCTTCTTCTTAGCAAATATCTTATCCTTGATACCCAAAGCCCGTTTTGATTGCAAAAATAAAATAAATAGTAATCACACAATTAAGAACTTACTTTTTCTTCTTCTTAGTAAGCATATATCTTATCCTTGATACCCCAAAGCCTGTTTTGAACGAAAAGAACAAAAAAACAAAATAGTAACTACACAAATAAGAACCTACGATTTATTCTTCTTAGCAAACATCTTATCATTGATACCCAAAGCCTGTTTAGAATGCAAAAAAATCAAAAAACTAAAATAATAAAATAGTAATTACATAATTAAGAACTTACATTTTCTTCTTCTTAGCAAACATCTTAGGTTACGGGTTGGTAGTTTCTCATCGTGCATTGGCTAACTCCTCATGGGATTGAAAACAGCTCCTTGATACCCAAAGCTTGTTTTGAACGCAAAAAAACAAAAAAATAAAAATAAAATAGTAGTTACTCAAAAAAATAAACCTAAAGTGATAATAACTAACGAATCCTAAAAAAAAATAAAAAAATAGTAGTTACGCGAAAAGATAAACCTAAAGTAATAATAACTGATGAATCCTAAACCTAATATTTTTTGTTTGTAGCCTATGGTAGTTAGTCATCTCTAAAAACCTAAATCAAAGACACAACATTAGTACAATATTTATGGTACCGTATAAAATAATTCAAAACCTAACTACTCAAAAACCTAAACCAAACTAAAACCTAAACAAACAAAGATGCGGTAGTTTTCTTTTGCGGAAGACTATATTTTATTTATAATTTATAAAAATAATTAAATAATAATTTAAGGAACATGGTAAATGACAGTTTTGTCTATTGCAGAGTCTTTTAATGAAGGGAAAAAGTTCAAATCACATTATAAGGTCCTTCACACTTTTAATATAATACTAGTTTAGTGTACGTGCGTTGCACGTGTGTATCACAACAATATACAAAATTGCATACAAAAAGACAATAGAGTATATAATATTGCAATTGAGACCGGTGAAGCTCTTCACCACTCACGTATTTAAATCATTATCTAATATGATTAGTGTACGCGTGTTGCATTATGTATTACGTTAATCAATAAAAATATATGTGAAACAAACATATCTTTGAAAAATAAAAGTCAACATTAAAATAAATATAAATTTTAATATCTTTACAAAAATAAAATAATACAATAATTGAGATATCAGAACAATACAATTAAATCTAATCTTCACAAAAAAAATTCAAAACCCGACAAAACATTCATTTACCACCAGTGTTAAGCAACAAAAAAAATAATCTAGTAACAGAGTAAAATCTACAAAAAAATAATGCAATAATCGAGATATCAAAACAATACAATTACAATTAAACTAACCTTCACGAAAAATCCTCAAAACCCGACTAAATATTCATCAACAACCTGTATTAAGCAACAAAAAATAATAATCTAGTAACCGAATAAAAACTACAATAAAATAATACGATAATCGAGATATCAGAACAATACAATTAAACCTAACCTTCATGAAAAATCCTCATAACCCGATCAAGCACATCTACCACCTGTATTAAGCAGAAAAACAACATCTGGTAACAAAATAAAAACTACAACAAAATAATACGATAATTCAGATATCAAAACAATACGGTTAAACCTAATCTCTACACAAAAATTCCTCAAAGTCTGACCAAACATTCATCTATCACCTATATTAAGTAGAGAAAATAACAGTAAGAAGAACAACAACATTATAAGGTCCTTCACACTATATATATATATATAATATATATATATATATATATAATTTTTTCTCCTAGAACAGTTTTTGAAAGAATAGTCGTCGTAAACCTAAATAAAATGAGACATTAATAAAAATAATATTAATTGATTAGTTAAAAGAAATTCTAATCCTAAACCTAAACTCCTAAAGTTATGCTTAAATCTAAATACTAATAACATAATAGTATAAATAACAAATTTAACTAAATAAAGAGACACAATTAATATAAATAATATTAATTAATTTATGAAAAGGAATCCTAAACCTAAACTGATGTTTAAAGCTAAAAAACATAGTCGTATAAATATATATTTAATGAATTCTATAAATTTAGACTTCTTGTTATATATTAATAATAATAATTGGAGAAAAATAGTAAAAAGATAATTTTGTCTAAAGGAGAGACTTTTAATAAAGGGCAAAAAGTTTAAATCACATTATAAGGTGCTTCACACTTTTAATATAGTATAGATAGATAGATAATCTTTTATATTATTAGGCCATTTAATGTATATTTATAGGTAAATCTTCTTAAAATATGAGATTTAAAATCTTGAAAATAAAACATATTATTGAAGAAACCTTGTCAAACAAGTTTTGATAATGAGGCAAAACCTATTTTTGGTAAAAGTATAATTATGGAATTCACTATAAAAGGCAGTCCATGTTAAACAAGGAAAGGTTGATAGCTTTCCTATCAAGAAGAGGAGAGTCCAAACTCCAAAAAGGCGTGTCAAAGTCCTACAAGGAAAATAATTTGATTTTGAAGCATGTCCAAATCTTACAAGGAAAGGACTGTATTTTTCCTATCAAAGAAAGGAGAGCTTGAGACTTCTATAAAAGCAATGGAGCAAAGAAGAATTCGTCAGACCTATTGCACGAAGCTGAGAAGGAGTATTCTCAAGCAATATAGATCTCAAGCAAGCTATTCAATCGAAGACACAAAGAGAGAGTTTGTTTCTAGGTCTTTCCTGTGTGATTGTTAGGACAAAAAGTGTGTGTTGTGAGGCTTGTAACTAGAAGTGGGTTTGACTTCTAGAGAGAGTTTGTGAAACGTGTAGTAAGAAGTGGGTTTGATTTCTTGAAAGAGAGTTTGTGAGAGTTTGTAACAAGAAGTGGGTTTGGCTTCTTGGAGAGAGAGAGATAGTTAGAGTGAGTTGAAACAATAAGAATTTATTGTTTGAGTTAGGTACTAGAGTTAGTTCCATTGATTATTGAGTTGTAATCATAAAACTTAAAGAGTTAGTGAAAGTGAGCTCGTGGTTTTTTCTCCTGGAGTTAGGGAGTTTTTCACGTAAAACTTGTGCGTTAATTTACTTACCACTTTAAGTGGACTGTGCTAAGGACCTGATCCCTGAGTTAAGTAGTGGGCACCAACTTTCTTCAATTATTACCTGCTAAACGTACATACATACTAGTTCTCAGGCACGTGCGTCCCAAGTCTGTCAGTATATATTTTTTGAAATATCAATCCTATTTGAAATCCAATTCTGCCAGAATATAAATCCTATTTGAAAAGCAAACATTAATGTTGCCCACAAGGAAAAGTGAATCTATAAAAGAATAGGTCCAAAGTGCTCGACTTTGTTAAAAATAAAAAAAACACGCTAATTCTAATTAATGACAATAATGTTATAGTTATACCCAAAGAAATTGCAGATTCTCAACTCTCAATAACAAATTAAAAATGAAGAATAATATCCTTATTGATTAAAAAGATAGTTTTACATGGCTCGTAACTTTTTTTTTACATGGCTTGTAAGTTGTAACTTGTAAGTGACCTAAGAGTATAATTTTTTGTGAGACCAAAAAATATTGTACTCTAAACCAAATATCAAACTTGTATATTCCAAAATGTAAAATGTTTTCTGTCTACGATTCTCATCTCAAATTTAGTTTTGAGCAAAAAACTATTATCAGTTTAATAAACTTAGATCAATTAATTATTTTATTTAATTTTTTGAATTTCACCCTATTATACTTCTATATTATATAAACTATAAAATATCATAAAAATAGTAAATCACTTATTTAATAAGCCCATCTCTGAAATCTCTAGTATAAGTCTTTTTCTCCTTTGAGTTAGATCATTAATTATTTGATCACAACCTCTTTACTTCATTCTGGGGTAAAGGTATGGTCTGCGTACATCTTACCCTCCCCAGACCCCACTTTGTGGGAATATACTGGGTATGTTGTTGTTGTAATATAAAAAATAATATGCATTAAGATCATTTTATGAGTGTAAGTAAGTTTGTCTTACAAACTTTAAACCAAAAACACGAAGAAAAAAAAACATATTGCTTACTTTGAGAATTGCTTGTGAGAATGAGAAAGTGTTGGAGCACAAATGTGTAACCAAAAAATAATATTAGAAGAAAATTATAAGTCAACATTTACTCAATTCTTCATGGAAAATGTATAATTCAGAAAAGTATAGTAAAAAATACTTAACCAATTATGTTCAAATTTAAAAGATATTGCATAAGGTGTAACATAAATAATCATGCATGAAAAGTAAATTATGATATATAATAAATAGAAAAGGAAGGAAGTAACTTTTCCATAAATGATAAAATGTTGATGAGGAGGAGATATCTTTATAACAATAGTGATTCTCATTCCAAATTTGAAAGTTTCAAAGCTCTGAAAATTCCAAGATCACCACGATTTGCCTCTTAAATATTTTGCATGATTTAAATTTCAAGAATAAAAAATTCAAATAAAAGAACAAAAGAAAAAACATAAACAATTAAGAACAAAAATTGGAGAATAAATCATTTTTAGTTTTACAGTACTAATATCTAAAACAAAATCAAAGATCTTAAAAGTTACCATCATGAGAAATTCTCATAAGAGAGCATTCACATTGAATTTTTATTGTATTTTTAATGCAATGTTAACTCTTCAAATTCTTTAAATTTTAATAATAATTATTATTAATGATTTTGATAAAAATGAATATGGTCTTTTACTATTTTTTTTAATGCAATGTTAACTCTTTACATTTTTTGAATTTTAATAATAACAATTATTAATGGTTTTAATACATGAATATGGTCTTTTATTGTATTTTTATTAACACAAAATTAACTCTTCACATTCTTCAGATTTTAATTGATTGAATTCATTTTTTAAATTTTACCATTTACTTTTTATTTATTGAAAGATGCATTAATGGATGAAAAATGGTCTTTAAGAAGTGACTATTACAAAACATTTCAGAGGATAAATCTGTTTGTGCATTAAATAGTTCAAATGAATTTGATATTGAAATATACATATATGTAACTCCTCCAATCCCAACCTTTCTAGTTTCTAGCCAACGAAGAGATTTTTTAAGACAAATTATATATTTTTCTTTTCTAGATATTTATTAATTATTAATTAGAAGGTAAGTTTACTTTTTATTACAAAATTATTAATAGGAGTAGAATTTAAATATGAGGTAAAATTGTCGTTCAACTTTAGATGAATATTTTGGTAATTCAACTTTTGACTTAGGCCTTCCAACTTATAGAATAAGCAATGATATGATAAGTATAATATATAATATAATATGATGAATAATATTTATTAGTAAGGATGAAGTCAAAAAGTCATTAGACTTTCATGTAATATTCAAATGATACCATTTAATATATAAATACTTAAATATTTTATAATATTTTAATTTATAGTAGGGGTAAAAGCGTAATCCAATTTTGAAGTTGAGAGCTTCCGACTTTTAATAATATATGATGATATGATATTAAATTTATTTTAATAAAAAATCAATGTCTTAAAAATAGAACTGCATTTCTCGTAATAAAAAAATGAAAGATACAACCAATATCAGGTTCCATTTTTTTTTAATCTTTCTATTATTTTGAATCTAAAATTTGTTGAGTTTCCCCTGCCAATGATTACAAATATTTGTGCAAAACTTTGAAGCAAACCTAATTAAGCCAATCACCTGATGGATGAGAGTGATATAAATGATTTTATATGAACCAGTTCAAAGGACACCAAAAAGAATTTGTGTACTAAGCTGTTATTAGAATACACAAACCATCAAGTTCATGATGCATTTAATTAAGTCCATGTAAAAGATTTCATTTGACTGAAACTCCAAATTAGTTTCTTAATTAGATTTTATGACTTAGAGAATACTAACAAGTTGTACGCTATAACTATCAAATACACTCCAAAGACTAGACCTCCAGAAAGTAAGGATTTCCAAGTTGACTTCTTTTGGCAATACACTTTGTACTTTGACATTTTCCTAGTCCATAAGTTGTTGAAGTACATAATCTTGACTTTGTATACTTTGACATTTTCTTCATTTATTTGTAATTTTGGGCAAGTCTCGTGAAGGAAACTTGTCTTAACAATCTGCAGGACATATAAATGAACCTTGATGATCATTACAATCGATGAGTATGTGCATATGCATTGAATAATCTAATTTGGACCCATTAT
This sequence comes from Jaltomata sinuosa, assembly GCA_003996215.1. Lineage (NCBI taxonomy): Eukaryota > Viridiplantae > Streptophyta > Magnoliopsida > Solanales > Solanaceae > Jaltomata > Jaltomata sinuosa. The sequence goes on along the minus strand of QJPP01000482.1, from coordinate 123,801 downwards.
CAGCAACCTAATATAACCTTTAAATAGATAGAATTTAGATGCTATTGATCTGATAAGCACAATTTTTTTTTAAAGATATTTGAGTAGATATTGCCATAACACTTGATTAATTCATGAACATTAGTGTGACTATCGAATCAAAATGAATGAAAACTAATCCTTACCAGCTAGGTTTCACACAACTCCCCTGATTCGACATATCGTTTCACGAGTAACCAATGACAAGAAACTAACCTTGGAATTCAATATGTGCACTTTCATTTTCCCTGTCTTTTTTCCATTTTTTTACCTTCTTTGGCTGGTGACTAAGTGTGTTTTATCATGGTTGTAGGAAGAAACTCGTTTCTTGATCATTTAATCGTCTTACCAATGACTGTAAATATTTCTATAAATATTTGAATCAAACCTAAGCCAATCATCTGAATGGATGAGAGTGATAGAAGTGAGAACTATGAAAATGGGATATTAATGGTTCCTACAGCAAGAACTTTTATATAGAAAAGGACTTTCATTTTTCCTGTCTTTTTCCATTTTTACCTTCTTTGCCTGGTGACTAAGTGTGTTTTATCATGCTTGTAGGAAGCAACTCGAAATTAGTTTCCTAATTAGTTGTTTCGACGTAGAGAATACTAGCCCTTGTACATAATTTACATTTCTTATATTAATCAAGACATAATATATAAATGTGCACTTTAATTAACTTGGCCTCAGCTAACATCTATACCTTCAAAAGGTTAAGAAGGTGGCTTTTGATGTCTATGTCCCCAGAGATTATGAAGCGATATATTTGCCTACCTACTGCTCGAGATATTTGGAAAGCTATCTCAACAACCTTCTATGATGGAGCAAATGAACTACAAGTCTTCACTTTGAATCAAAAGGCTTTTTCTGCCAAATAAAATGGCAGATCACTCTCTTCCTGTTATGGAGAATTAATTGAAATTTTCAGTGAGTTGGATTATCGTGATAAGGTGATCAAGGAAAATGAGAAGGATATCATTCTCTACCGCAAGTCTATTCAACGACAAAGGGTGCACATCTTTCTTGGAGTGAGTCGATAACCCATTCCCGCAATAAATGTGGGACCCTTAACAACCAATTTTTCATCTTGTTAGGATGCATAGGCAAATTACAATTGAAGTGCAGTAAAATGATTTTCACTTGATTAAATTTCCTGTCAACAGGAGTAGCTTTATTTTCCTCTGGACGATCAGGAAGAATGCAGCTGATCAAAAGTGTGCTGTTCTCTATATTCAGATATACTGGTCTTCCTTTAGGCACAATTCTAAGACTTGATAGTACTTGGTTACAATATGAGGAAGAAGCAAGAAATGTAGCTGTCAATTTGGACCCAAAATCTCCAACAGGATGAGGTACGCTTTCCATCGGTTTGAATTGCTTGAATATTAGAACATCATGATCCTAGCATATTACTGTTTTCATTATCTGTTTCAAGATATTTGTATTTCTTCTGGGGAAATTCTTGTACTATATAGATAACACCAATTTGTTAGGAACAATAGAGAAACTCCAGTACGTTCCTTCCGTCAAAGCTCCTTGTACTACAAGACTAGCTAGTATATATGTTTGCATAGATAATTTAGAAATTATAAGATAATGACCTTCAAATATATGGAAAGACGAAACTTTCTTGTTTACATAATTAGAAATTGTTATAAACTCTACCGGTCACTATACAACTTGTGCTTTGCATTATCAATTCTTGTCATAGTTATGGGAAGAAGTTGTAATCTTCTCTTTGCTCTTGTAGTTTTCATTATGCTTCATCACTATATTTCACTTGCTACCGTTCCTAATATTAGCACTGATAAAGCTGCTCTTCTTGCCTTGAAATCTCACATTTCTTTTGATCCTAACAACATCTTAGCAAGCAACTGGTCTTCTTCCAGCCCGGTTTGCAGCTGGATTGGAATCACTTGCAGCTCTCGCCACCATCGAGTTACTGCTTTAGACATTTCTAGCATGCAACTTCATGGTACCATTCCTCCACACCTTGGAAACCTCTCATTTCTCGTCTCCCTCGACATCAGTGACAACACTTTCCACAGGGATTTGCCAGAAGAGTTGGCTCATTTGCAGAGGCTGAAATTGATTAATGTCACGAGCAATAACTTCACTGGTGCCATTCCATCATTTTTAAGTTTGTTACCGAATCTACGCTTTGTGTACCTAATGAACAACCAATATTCGGAGGAAATTCCATCTTCCCTTTCCAATCTGACAAACCTGAAAGTGTTGAGGTTGCAGAGAAATTTTCTCGAAGGAGAGATCCCTCGGGAACTCGGTGATCTTCGCTACCTGACTATTTTAGACTTGCAAGTTAACCAACTTACTGGCTCTGTACCAGCGTGAATCTTCAACACTACGACGATGCAAATCATTGCTCTTAGCTACAACAATCTTACTGGAAAGCTTCCAACAACTATATGTGACCATCTTCCAAACTTGGAAGGGCTTTACCTCTCATTTAACTCCCTAGATGGAGTTATTCCACCAAACCTGGAGAAATGCAGAAAGCTTCAAATATTGTAATTGTATGAAAATGAGTTTACTGGAACTGTACCACGAGAGCTAGCCAACTTAACTGCTCTTACTAGATTATATATTGCAGATCTGCATTTGGAAGGTAGTATGTTATTTCCTTACAAAAAAACTGAAAATGTTCTTCCTTTTTTCTCATATATTTCGCTGAATTTACAGGAGAGATACCAGAGGAGCTAGGTAATCTTCAGAAACTACAGGGGCTGAGTTTGTCACAGAATGAGTTTACTGGTTCTGTCCCTGCAAGCATTTTCAACATGTCAGCACTGAAGTTCCAACAACTTGAAGAAAACAATCTTTCAGGTACTCTACCTTCAGATTTAGGTCGTGGAATGCCCAGACTAGAAGAACTTTATTGTTGGGGAAATAATCTGAGTGATTTTATCTCTTCTTCAATCTCAAATTCTTCAAGACTCAGAATTCTTGATCTCGGTCGCAACAGTTTCACAGGTTCGATTCCTGAATCACTCGGTAACTTAGAATACCTTGAGGTTCTAAGCTTGGGCAAGAATAATTTTTTCAGCGACTCAGCATTGAGTTTCCTTGCATATTTGACAAACTGTAGGAAACTAAGAGTACTCAGGTTCTCCGACAATGCATTGGATGGGGTTTTGCCGGCATCTGTTGGTAATTTCTCCAACTCTCTGCAAATTTTTGATGGAGATGGTTGTAAGCTTAGGGTATCATTCCTGAAGAAATTGGTAATCTTACTGGTCTGACAAGGATGAGTCTGCATAACAATGAGTTGAGTGGACATATTCCTAATACTATCCAAGGCATGTTGAACCTTCAAGAACTTCACCTACAAAATAACAAGATAGAAGGAACCATACCAGATGTTATCTGCAATTTGAAGAATCTAGGTGCATTATACTTGTCAGAAAATCAGTTTTCACGTTCCGTACCACCATGCTTAGGAAAAATTTCCAGTTTGAGGTATCTTAATCTAGCTTACAACAGGCTGAATTCAAGCTTACCTGAAAGCTTAGGCTGCCTTCGCGATCTCATAGAATTCAATATTTCATACAATTTATTGAGTGGGCGAATTCCCCTTGAGATTGGAAATTTAAAAGCTGCATCACTCATTGATCTGTCGAAAAATGAATTTTCTGGTAAGATTCCTAGCACTCTAGGGGGTCTAGAGAAATTGATTAATCTTTCCCTAGCACATAATAGATTAGATGGGCCTATTCCATATTCGTTTGGGAAATTGTTGGCATTGGAATTCTTGGATTTGTGCCATAACAATCTTGGTGGTGAAATTCCAAAGTCATTAGAAGCTATTGTGTATCTCAAATACCTGAACTTCTCATTCAATAAATTCAGTGGAGAGATTCCCGATGGTGGTCCTTTTTCAAATGCCACAGGTCAATCTTTTTTGTCTAATGATGCACTCTGTGGTGATTCTAAGTTTAATGTGTCACCATGTATCATCCATTCTCCCAAGAGGAAAAAGGCATTCTTTGTTTTGTACATTATTTTGGGAGTGGGTCTATTATTTCTTGTATTAGCCCTTGTATATATATTTGTAAGATTATGAAAGACAAAGAAGAATACAAGTCAAACAGATGTATCTCCGGTAAAAGGGAATGAAAGAATTTCCTATTATGAAATTGAACATGCTGCAGAAGGATTCAACGAAAGCAACTTGCTTGGTAATGGGAGTTTGAGCATGGTCTACAAAGGGATACTTGAGGATGGTACCCTTTTTGCAGCAAAGGTATTCAATGTGCAACTGGAGGGTGCATTCAAAAGTTTTGACACGGAATGTGAGATATTCCGAAACTTTCGCCACAAAAATTTGACCAAAGTCATCACCAGCTGCTCCAACCTTGATTTCAAAGCCCTAGTGTTGGAATACATGCCAAATGGGACACTTGATAAATGGTTATATTCTCATAACTTGTTCTTGAACTTATTGCAGAGATTAGATATAATGATTGATGTTGCATCTGCAATGGACTATCTCCACAATGGCTATTCAACACCTGTGGTGCATTGTGACTTGAAGCCAAGCAATGTCTTGCTAGATCAAGAAATGGTTGCTCATGTCAGTGATTTTGGCATTGCAAAATTGTTGGGTGAAGGGGAGACTTTTGTTCAAACAAGGACAATTGCAACCATTGGATATATTGCTCCAGGTATTTTTTGAAATTTAAAAAGTTCTCATATCCTTAGAATACCTAGTTAATTGTTTTCCCTAAATATAAATTGATACTCTTGGTTTTAGCAAATTCGATGATAACTAGGAATCTTTTATGATCATTTTCGACCATGATTGTAGAGTATGGACAAGATGGAATAGTATCCACGAGTTGTGATGTTTATAGTTTGGGTATCCTAATGATGGAGACGTTTACAAGAATGAGACCAAGTGATGATATATTTACGGGGGAATTGAGCATCAACGTTGGGTTAGCGATTCCATTTCGGGTGAAATTCATAAGGTGGTGGATTCTAATTTGGTACAACCAGGGGATGAACAAATTGATGTAAAGATGCAATGTTTGTTATCTATCATGGAATTAGCATTGAGCTGCACTGTAATGACACCTGATGCAAGAATTAGCATGAAAGATGTTCGTTCAACACTCAAAAAGATTAGGCTCCAGTTTGTGATCAGTAGTCGACACTAGGTGGAATCACCCATGTATACTCTTGTATGTTATTTGAGTACCTATGTCAATTATGTTAAGCTTTCATATATGTAGTTTTGATGATATATGGAAGGTGAAAATGGAAAGTATATGTTTGTTTTGTTGTCACGGCTGATGTTTATAGGTAAATCTTCTTAAAATATGAGATTTAAAATCTTGAAAATAAGATACATTACCTCCTAGACGTACAGTGACAGTTATATACCTTTATTAAATTTGTTTTAATAAAAAATCAATGTTTTAAAGATAGAACTACATTTCTCGTAATAAAAAAAAGGAAAAATACAACCAATATTAGATTCCATTTATTTATCTGTCTATTATTTTGAATCTAAAATTTGTTGAGACGCCCCTGCCAATGGTTACAAATATTTCTGCAACACTTTGAAGCAAACCTAAGCGAATCATCTGATGGATGAGAGTGATATAAATGATTTTATATGAATCAATATAAAGGACACCAAAAATAATTTGTTTACTAAGCTGTTATTAGAATACACAAACCATCAAGTTCATGATGTCTTTAACACCATGTAAAAGATTTCATTAGACTGAAATTCGAAATTAGTTTCTTAATTATATTTATGACTTAACAAGTTGTATATATGCTATAACTATCAAAGACACTCCAAAGACTAGACCTCAAGAAGTTGACTGACTTTTACTAATTCGGGAAAATGTCAACCACGGCTAGTTTATTTTTCTTGAGCGGAAAACAAGTTATTCAGTAAGAGGATCAAGTTTCTTCCAAGTTATAAATGCAAAGCAATCATTTATTTGTAATTTTGGGCAAATCTCATGAAGGAAGCTTGTCTTAAGTATGTGCATATGCAAAGCTTGTTTTACCACATAACAATCCTTCTTTCTTTACCACATTAGTGTACTTATTGTAACGCCCCGTACGTTTTGGGTGTCTTTTAAGGTCTTAATAAACCTATAGTACGAAGATTATAAGTTGAAAGCTTTCCTACCGATTAAGTTCTCGTATAAATTCATACTAGGATCAACTTCAAATGAGCATCACTCCCGTTGTACGAGGATTTATAGGTCCCATGACCTACCAAATTAGAGGTCTTTGAATCTTCTTTCCAACGTCACTGACCGCTTGTCAATACAATTTTTGAGTAAAAGGTTATGCTCATTTTACCGAGTACTACTCAGTCTACACGCTGGGCTGCACGCCCGAGCATGCTACTGCCTTGCCGCGCGCCAGCGCAGTCAAGCAGTGCTTTTGTTTTGCTGCACGTCCAAGCTGCACGCCAGTGCACTCAAACAGTGCTTCTGCCTTGCTGCGCGCCCAAGGTGCGCGCCAGCGCACTGGAAAACGTTATATAAACACCAAACTCCGTTTTTCTACGAAACTTTTCAGTTCTCTCTCTTTCAAGCACTAAGTTGGTTTTCTCTCCTCTCCTCATCCTCCAACAACAAGGTACATTCCTCTCGTGTATTCTAAGGTATTCCAAATCCTTTCTACTCGTTAGTTATGAATTCCTCATAAGATTCTTCACAAAAATCCTAAGGTTTTCAAGAAAAGCTAAGGCTAGGGTTTCTATCCCAAGAATTCCTCTCCACCATCTTTTCTCCAAAGTACGCAGAACAATCTCTTCTCAAATAAACTTTAAATTGATGATTTTCTAAACCCTTGTATATGTATATGGATTTCAAACTAGGGTTACAAGTGTGTTCATATGGAATTTCCGAAAGAACATGAAATTACTTTATGATGTTCCTTTTCTTGAAATTTGCTTTTAGATGTATGTTGATTTAAACCTTGAGAAGATAAAATGAATTATATCTTTTTCCCAATTATCCTAAAGTGTGTTGGTTATTTGTTGGGTCAAAGAGGAAATTTCTATTTGATGGATATAAATGTTGTATTTACGCTTCAATGGTGAAAGGGGTAGTTTGACCCATGTTGAAAAGACTTACGGAAATTGCTTTATTTAATATTGTCTTAATGATATTGAATTGGTAAGAATTTGGGCTTAAAGAGAATTAGATGGTTAACCGAGAAGGTGTGAGTCTAAACGTCTCAACACCCGAAATCTGTGTTTTCCGTCATAGGGATGGCTCGATCCTAAATTTGGACGACCTTATCTTTTCCTCTATGAGGGTGATTGTGCTGGCCATATTTTATTGAATCTCAACTCATGCGGCAAACATGGGTTGGGGCTTAGCCGGTCGAGCGTTGATCGGACCCACATAGCCCGTGGTGCTTAATGGAGTCGGTGATACCATCTAGTTCAGAATTAAATGATAGAAATGTTTTTTCCCTTCTCTTAAATTGAATTTTTCTACGGATATTTATTTCCTATTATATTGGATGTATTAAATGACAACTTTTCATATAAAGTATATTGTATCTATTTTGTTGTTCTGTGTACATTCCACGTACTGACCATCTCTGGGCGGCTACATCATTTTATGATGTAGGTTCGGAGGCACCTTCTCGTGGTACTGGGCAGCGTTAGACTCATTCAGACAGGTCACGCTTTTGGTGAGCCCTCCATCTTTCGAAAGGCACCTTTCTTGATAGACATTTTAGTCTTACGTTTTTATGGTATTGTCGGGGCCTTGTCGCGGCATAGGTGACTTTATTTATTTATGGATTAGAGGCTTCTTAGAACTATGTTACGGTTGGATTTCAAAGTTGATTTTAGTTCATTTATATTGAACCAAGCTCTCTATCATTGTGCTTACTTCCGCAACTCTTTAATTATTGAATGTGCTTATATCGAATGCTAAGGGGTCTTCTCGGGCCTTCATTGGTCTGGGTTGCCCGTTACGTCCGGGGCTTAGTCACGGGTTGTGACACTTATTCTGTTAGCTATAAAGAAAATCCTATCCTCCTTAGAGACATTAGTGTCTATTTTAGTTCACTCTCTATCCCACCAAGCCCTACACAAGAAAAATAGAGACAACTTGTTGTACTCAAAATTGATACTATTAGCTAAAAGACACTCCACTGAAGTTGACTGACTTTCACCAATTCGGGTAAACGTCAATCACGGCTAGTTTATTTTTCTTGAGTGGAAAACAGATGTGCAAAGCGTGTAATATTCATTAGGAGGAATAAGTTTCTTCCAAGTTATAAATGCAAAGCCACAGGTAAACAGAAAGAAAGGATATCTAAGTTGATTATTTTTTTTGGCACATCTCATAAAGGCAGCAGACTTGAGGACATGTCATCTAGCTTAGAACAGGCTGAATTCTAGATTACCTGCAAACTTTGGGAGCCTTCAAAATCTCATAGAATTCAATGTTTCATCCAATTTATTAAGTGGTCATATTCCTCTGGAGTTTGGAATTTAAAGGCAGTGACACTCATTGATTTGTCAAAAAATGATTTCCCTGGTGAAATTCCTAGCACTCTAGGCGGTCTAGCTGAATTGATTGATCTTTCTCTAGCACATAATAGAATAGACGGGCCTATTCCAGATTCATTTGGCAAAATGTTGGCATTAGAATTTTTGGGTTTGTGCTATAACAATCTTTGTGGTGAAATACCAAAGTCATTAGAAGCTCTTGATGTATCTCAAATACATTGTTGGAGAAAAGAACAGATATTGACAAAGAAAGAAAAGAACAAAGGAACTCGATCAAGTGCAAATCTTTATTGAAATATTGACTGCCATATATATACAAGACTTCATAACTAAAAAGCTAAAGAAAAGGAGTAAAATAAGCTAATCATTATCTCTAACTATAGCCTAAAAAGTAGCAACAAAAAAGATCTAATTCTGCCGCAACATTGTGGCCTTATTTTCTGAACTAAATCCTACTTTTAAGCTGCATTTGAATTACAGCAGAAAACTGCAACTAATCTCCAGCTTTTGAGGCACTACTTTCAACACTCCTCCTTGACTCAAGAGCAGCAACACCAAGTCTTTCTCTGAGAAAATCAAATCTTGCTCTAGGTAGAGCCTTGGTGAAGATATCAGCATTCTGGAAATCAGTTTTGCAGTGCACTAAGTCCACGTCTCCATTCTTTTGCACCTCCCTCAAGAAATAAAGCTTGATCTTGAAATGTTTTGTCTTTCCATGTGAAACAGGATTATTTGCAATTGAAATTGCAGCTTGATTATCAACAAGGATTACAGTGCTCTTCTTTTCCTCCATGTACAAATCTGCCAGTAGCTTGCGAATCCAAAGGGCTTGATTCACAGCTGACACAGCTGCAACGTACTCTGCTTCAGCTGTAGATTGAGCCACAATATCTTGCTTCTTTGAACACCAAGAGAATATTCCAGAACCAAAACTAAAACAGTAACCTGAGGTGCTTCTCATATCATCTGATCTACCAGCCCAATCACTATCAGAAAATCCATGAAACTGAAAATCTGATGCCTTTTTGAACATTATGCCAAAATTAATAGTACTTTAACATATCTAATCACACGTTTAGCTGCTTTAAAATGAATTTCGCTTGCACAATGCATATATCTTGAAAGTAAACTCACAGCATAAACAATATCCGGCCTTGTTGCAGTCAAGTACATTAGGCAGCCTATCAGGCTCCTATAAAGTCATTCATCAACCTTTTCAGCTCCATCTTCCTTGCAAAACTTCTCCTTTTGATTCATAGGAGTTGTTGTAGACTTGCAATCTTCCATTTTGAACTTTTTGAGGATTTCTTTAGCATATTTCTGCTAGCATATAAAGATTTCATGGCGTTTTTGCTGAACTTCCATTCCAAGGAAATAGAACATTGCACCAAGGTCTGTCATCTCAAAAACATCCATCATTTCAGTCTTGAACAGATTGATCAAGTCCAAATTGCTACCTGTAACTTGCAAGTTATCTACATACAAAGAGACAATGGTTAAATCATAATCTTCTTTTCTAATATAGAGCGTAGACTCGCTGAGACTTTTTTGAAAGCCTAAGCTAAGAAGATGAGCATCAATTCTGATAGACCAAGCTCTAGGAGCTTGTTTCAAACCATACAATGCCTTCTTTAGCAGATACACCTTGTCTTCCTTGCCTTTGATAGAAAAACCTTCAGGTTGTTCTACAAAGATTTCTTCTTCAAGGTAGCCATTTAGGAAGGCTGATTTCACATCAAGCTGGTGGATCTTCCATCCTTGTTGAGCTGCTAAGGCTAACAACATTCTTATCGTATCCAAACGGGCTACAGGAGCAAAAGTTTCTGAAAAATCTACTCCAAACATTTGTGCATACCCTTTTACAACCAGCCTGGACTTGTACTTGTTTATAGAACCATCAGGATTGAGCTTAGTTCTATAAACCCACTTGACTCCAATAGCCTTCTTGTGCGATGGTCTGTCAACCAGCTCCCATGTGTTATTTTTTTCTATCATTTTGAGCTCCTCCTGCATTGCATATCTCCATTCCTCATCTTTAGCAGCCTCTACAAATCCTGCAGGTTCTACTATTGCAACATTACACCTTTGATATATATCAGAAAGTGTTCTTGTGCCTCTAACAGGTATATCATCAACATCTTCATCTAGAAATTCTAGATTTTTTTGTTTTTCATCATCTTCCCAGCTCCAGGTGTCATTCTCTACGAACTTGACGTCCCTGCTAACAATGCGTTTGTCATTTTGAGGTTGATAGATCCTGTAAGCTTTTGAGAGACTGTTGTATCCTACAAAAATTCCAGGTTAAGCCTTCTTATCCAGCTTATCTCTTTTCACCTGAGGTACATAAGAAAAGCAAAGACAACCAAATATTTTCAGATTGGTTAGCAAAGGTTTGTAACCAAACCAAGCCTCAAATGGTGTCTTCTTTTCCAAGGCCTTAGTTTGCAATCTGTTTAGCAGAAATACTGCTGTACTTGCAGCTTCAGCCCAAAATTTCTTTGGCAGCCCTTTCTCATGGAGCAAACACCTTGTCATCTCCATTAGCGTCCTATTTTTCCTTTCTACTACTCCATTTTGTTGAGGAGTATAGGGTGTCGTTAGCTGATGCTCAATTCCTGCTTCATTACAAAACTTGTTGAACTTTTCTGAAGTATACTCGGTTCTATTATCTGTTCTTATCATCTGAATTCTGCAACCACTCTGATTTTTCACAAAAGCCTTAAATTTCCAGAATACATCAGCGACCTCAGATTTAAAATTCAAAAAATAAATCCAATAATATGTGGTACAATCATCAATAAAGGCAATATAGTACTTACTACCCTTTAAAGATGGTGTTTTCTGAGGTCCGCCTACATCTGTGTGAACAAGTTGCAGCTTATTCTTGGCCCTCCATGATGAATTCTGAAAAAGAAGCATTGTTTGCTTCACGTATTGACAAGCTTCACAAGCAGGCAAGTTTTTCTCAAGGCTTGAGAAACCTTCTTCGAGTTGATTTTCTTTCAGGAAGAGTATGGCATCATGATGAAAATGTCCGAGTCTTTTGTGCCATAACTCTGAGTTATTTTCCAACTGGAAAACTGCTGCTTGCTCCTCGTCCAACAGGTTCAAGGCAAAACTTTTTCCTCTCATCTTGACCTTGAACATCTCCTTATTATCAGCATCCTTGATGACACATGCTTTTTCTTCGAACAACACTTTGAAACCATTTTCAAGTAGCTGCCCAACACTTAAGAGGTTTTGATCAAGATCAGGAACAAAAAGAACATCAGTTATAAGTTTCAAACCTGTAAGGCTTTCAATTGCAATTGTTCCTCTCCCTTTCGCATCAAGATATTCTCCATTTCCAATTTTGACTCTGCGATTAACAGATCTATCTAGATCTTTGAAGAGCTCTTGATCTGAGGTCATGTGATTTGTGCATCCGCTATCAATTAACCAATATTCAGAAGCGCTTTTGCTAGCAAACAAGTTGCTAAAAACAATTGCTCTTCCTCATATTGATTTACTGTAGCCTTCACTTCTTCTTGTTGCAATTGTGACTTGCATACCCTTTCCACATGGCTTATTTGACCACATTTGTTGCACTTGACGTCTGGTCTCCACCAACATTTCTGTTGAGAGTGATTTGTCTTTTTGTAATGAGGGTAGGGTGGATGACTTCCTCCCTGATTGTTGTAATTATTGCCCGGCCTTGGTTTCTTGTTCTTTTTCCTTCCCTTGTATGACTCGTTCTGTGATTTAGCTTGAAAAGCACCTTCAACAGAACCTTCTTTCCTCATTATTCTCCTTTGCTCCAATGCCTGCAAAGCTTTAACAAGTTCTGCCAAGGTAACGCTTGACAGATCCTTAAAATTCTCTAATGAAGAGATTGTGGCTACATATTTCTCAGGAAGTGTAACAAGAATTTTTTGAACAATTCTTTCATCAGTGAAATCCTTCCCAAACAATCTCACCTTGTTGGCCAAGTCGAGTAGCTGATCTGCATAATCTTTTATAGTTTCTGATTCTTTAATTCTCTTCATTTCAAATTCCCGAATCAGATTCATCACTTGCATATTCTGCACTCTTTCATTTCCTTGGTATTCCTTTTTGAGATACTCCCAAATTTCTGCAGCAGACTTCATTTGCATAATTCTAGTAAGAACTGAAGGGGATACTACAGAGAAAAGGTAAACTTTGGCTTTGGCTTTTCTTGTATTTTTCTCCTTGTGATTTTTCATTTGATTCACTGTTGGATTATCTCCAAGAGGAGTTACTTCGTAGTCCTCTTCTACTGCTTCCCAGAGATCCAGCGCTTCAAGATGAACCGTCATTCTAATTGCCCAAGCTTGATAATTCTCACCATTGAAGACTGGTGGAGTTAAGAAGCTTGTTTCAAAATTTATTTTCTCTAAAGTATTTAAGACAATAGTTCAAAGAATGATTGTATATGGTTCACTCTCTTCTCACAGGTCCCTTAAGATGTCAATGCTCTGATACCAATATGTTGGAGAAAAGAACAGATATTGACAAAGAAAGAAAAGAACAGAGGAACTCGATTAAGTACAAATCTTTATTGAAGTATTGACTGTCATATATATACAAGACTTCATAACTGAAAAACTGTCACGCCCCGAGCCTACACTTTGGACGTAACCGGCACCCGAAACCACGAATGGCCCGAGAGAACCACTTGGTCTGGCATACAACTAATAAAACTGAACTTTTTAATAAAAATTGCGGAAGCTGGAAATATGGGCTAACTTTTTTAAACAAGATGAAATAAAATAATATAAACTTTTATTAACTGAAAAGAATAAATGTTTAACAACTGATTACAACTGACTTGACTTGACTCTGTCTATGAAGCCTCTATTACATTCTGAGTACCACTACCTTTATGTAACAAAACAAGCTGATGACTGGATTACTGTTAAGTCCTCGGGAATAATGAGAACTCACTCAAGTTGATGGCATAGCCTACTGAGCTAAATAACTGAAAATAAGAATGACTAATGCTGAAACTTAAAGTAATATAAGTAAAACTTTCTTAAAACTAAATCTGAAACTGAAATCTGAATAACTGAAGTCTGGACAAAACTTAAAAAAATAATGCTTCATAGAAACTCTCTTTAAACTAGTGGCCTCGGCCAATCATATATTATCTTAAAATAAGTAAGTTTTCTTTTTGGGGAGTGTAGATACGTGATTTTTTTGACCCTCTCCGAGTTTAACTCATTTTTAGCTTTAAATATTTATTTTAAGTCTAATTTTTATTTTAATTTTTAGTAGGTTTCGTTTGAAAAAAATTGTGAAAAAAAAAGATCTTTAAAAAATATATAGAGTCACATTTTAGGATAGGTTTTATTTTTTTACTTTTCCAAAGAAAAGAAAATTTTCAAAAAAATATATTTTTCTTTTAATTTATATTTTGATAAATAATCTAGTGATTTAGCATTTTCTTAATTATCTTTTTAGAAAAAAAAATATTTTTTTAGTCTAACTATTTAACTTTTTATTATATCTTTGTTAATCTAAACTAATTAGCTAATATCTTTTATATATACTATATTATATATATTATTATTTTCTTAAAAAATCAAAAAATAAAGCTACCCTAATCCCCACTAATCTACCCCCCTCACTCCAGTGCCCCATTACTCCCCCCACCTACACATTACACCCACCCACAACAACACACGACACACAGCACACACACAACACCTACACATATTCATTATATAACACCTGCACACAAAAAATTGGGAGAGAAAAAAAAAAGCAACAACAAGAGAATAGATTAAAGAAGGAGGGGTACCTGCACACAACAAGCAGAAAAACACACGAGAGAAAATAGTAGAAGTAGGAGACTAGGGAGAGACGAAACAAAAAAAAATAGTGTGAAAGAGAGCAAATCAGAAAAATACGGAGTAATTTTGAAGTTTCGTGAATTGGAGTTGAGAGGTTTGTTCGAGTTTTTGGTGATGGCGTTCTTGCTTTTATATTCAGTCTAGTTTGTCGCACAGGTTCTTATTCAGTTCTTTGCTCTTTACTTTTTATTAATTTTTATTATGAATCGAAGCATCATGAACAAAGTTATTTTAATGACTTAGTGTATTATTTAGTATGTAGAGTTTATTATTTATGTGGAGTTTTTGCTTTACATCTTTATTTATAATTTGTTTACTGTATTAAATCAAGTGTTAATTAGATTGGTTTCAAATGTTAAGGTGAGATAATTTTAATAGTTGATTAAGTTTGTGTCTCAAGAAAAGGGCTCGCTGGTTCTCATCATTGTTGTAGTTCAAATGTTGAATTTGGCCAATATAAAAATTTATTTTTTTTGTTTTCTTTATTTCATTCTGGTAAGTTACTATGTGCATATTGATAGTTTATCTTCCATGGCTATAAATAATAGAGGAGTCGCCCTAATTGCGGATGATCCTATCCTACGGTAGCAACGTAGTTTTGGATCATGTGTTGTCTAAACCCATACCTATCTCGGTGCTAAATAGTCCTCTCAAAATATATTATATGCTTATAACATAAGTCTTAAAATACTTTCTAAAAATCATGCTTGATTCAAAATATCGTATCATGAACATATCTATCTTTGTGAACCTTGACTCTAAATCTTTATGACTTGCTTTAACTTTTAAGATACGATAGCCTTTTTCTCTTTTCAAGACATGATAATAACATAAAGATTCTTTGTAAGCTTTTCATGAACATGAACTTATAACTTTTAAACAAACTTTCAGGGAAAACTTAATCAATACTTTAAAACATCAAATAGACTTTCAGATTCATAAGAGGAAATTCACCAAGATTCTTGAAAAATTCAATAGACATGAGATAGAAATCAATCCAGGGAAGAGAATCCAAATTCATAGAATTTATGATAATAATCATGGAATATTCAAAAGCTTGTATCAAGAGATAAGGAGTTAAACTTAAGGATCTTGACTTCTCAAAAACCCTAACTTGATTCGTGAATTGAAACTAAAATTGAACTTGGTTGTGGGGAGGACGGGGTTCCCACACTGAAGAATTAATTCTACATACCTTGATCTTGGAGTTTGATGAAGAACCTTGAAGAAAACCTTAAACTTTGAGTCTCTTGCTTCTTAGGGTTCTTGAGAGTTTGGAGAAGAAAAGAATCGCTTTTGTTCTATTTTTTTGTTAAGAGTCAATCAATATCTAAGTGAATGAGGGATTTGGAGTAGTTTAGGCTTAATATCAGGTTTAGGTAGGCCAAAACGACGTAGTTTTGGTGTTAAAAGAGTGGGAAAAGACCAAAAAAAAACCTTGAAAACGCGTTACCAGTGCCGAACGGGTTTGTCTGACGGTTCAGGTGACGAACCGTCAGAACCTTGACGAGTCGTCATTCCGAACTGTCAAAACATGACCGAAATTTGGTTTCACTGTTTAATGTTGACGACTTGCCTTGACGAATCGTCACAAGTGTGACGGTTCGTCACGCCGAGTCGTCACCCCAGGCAGACTGACGTCTTCTTGGTAAACTGAGCATAACTTTTTACTCCGGACTCGGATTAATGCACGGTCGGCAGCGTTGGAAAGAAGACTCGAAGACCTTTAATTTGGTGAGTATTAGGACACTAATTCTTTATATGCTAGGAGTAATGATCATTTGAAGTTGACCCTAATTGGATCTTACATGAGAACTTAATCAGTTGGGGTGCTTTCAACTTAACTTGTTGTTAGAAGCTTCTTATGAACATGATTCGCATCCAAAGCACTCACCAAACTAGAGAAATTATTATTACACTCATGGCAATGGTTCAGGTATTTTGCTTTAAATTTTTGGAGTATTACAATATCTCCCCCTTGGGATCATTCGTCCTCGAATAATGGTTAACGCTAAGACGAATGAACGAATCGAGCCATTACCATGTTCTTTGGATGGAAATGAATACTAGTGTGAACTAAGATGCATCAACTCAAAGGTCAAGATATTTACTAAAGCATTCATAAGCACGAGTTCCTTCGGACATGAAAGCTACGACATGGGAGACATTGAGCGTGGTTAGGATTCCACAACAAGAGTAGGATTTTTCTTCTTTCTCTAGGGACTGAACATGATCTAGGAGAGGTGCTAATACGCAAGGGCTGGAATAGAGTAGCGTCTTGACCAAGATAAAGAGAGGATGCACACGCAAGAGTAATCGCAACTTACCAAGGCCCTAACTTCTAGAAGGGAAACTCTTGGTCTCTTAAGACTAGTTTGCTTACTACTTCACTATCTCCCCCTTAGTTCAAAAGTTATTAGCTTAAGTCTGCAAACTAATCTTATACACTAAACTATTTCCTCCAAAATCAACGGGAGCATCACCATACTCAAAACACTCAACACTAACCATCTATAGATACCTCAATTTCCTCCTTAGGGACACTCTCTACAACCACCTTAGCTTCTTTCACACTTCACAATACCAACCCACTAGCTAGCCACACATGACACTTACCACTCACGACCCCACGTAACCATACATACTCACCATCTTAAACACTCTTTACCTTCCCTCACACTCTAAGGCTCTCTTAACCTCTAGACTTAGCCAAGACCTTCACATCTTACATAACGGTTTCATCTAACACATTCACACTTAACAACTTACTTCTCACAAATGCCACATCAACACACGTAAATTAAATTCCCAAAATCAACACATTTTTTTCTACCTCAGTGATCATTCACGACTCAAACTTATAACCTAACACTTAAATCAAATGATCGCACAACTTTCTTTCACACACACTACTACTCATTTAATCATCTGTCTAAACTAGCTTCATAACTCTATAAACATCAAAGGGTTCTCCCTTAAAGCTACAAAGTGCAGCCTAGTTCTATCCATTCTTAACTACTCTTTACTTCCATTCAGAGCCTATGTATATGATATATACTAACACATTGACAAGTTCTCAAACACTATAACAAGCAACTCCTCCACTAAATACTACCATAAAATGTACACTACACTTACTATAATTCAACTAATACTTAAGAACATATCACCCCATTACTCACACTATTTTCCGGTCACACCCCTACTTGCAACTCTAAACACATACTTTCATTCCCCTTAAAGGTGCTTTCTAAAATAAGGCTAAGAGAAAGGTCCGGATACTTGTTTTATTCTGGCTCTAATGCATGATTCATAAGAACACGGGCGCAATCCTTTGAATCAATAAACGTAAATGCACTAATGGGCTCCTCTCAAGCCCTTATGCAGTCTCATAACTTTTTGTGGGCTCTATCTGAGGAAACCACCTTGATCGGAGTTTGAGCTTTACCACTTGTACCACCTCGAAGATGACGCGTAGTTGGATGAACTTGGAGCAATACACGAATTTGCACAAGTTTCTTAGGGAACAACTTTATTGCACAATCTAGAGTAAGAAAGAATGAGAAAATTTTCTTAAATGTATGTAGTCCCTCATTTAAAGAAGTGGGGCCCTCACAACCATAAACAAGATCCTACCGACACGGCTTCATAGACACCCTAGGACACTTGAACTCTGTGCTCTGATATCAAGTTTGTCACGCTCCAAGCCTACACCCTGGACGTAATCGGCACCCAAAATCACGAATGGACCGAGAGAACCACTTGGTCTGGCATACAACTAATAAAATTGAACTTTTTAATAAAAATTGCGGAAGCTGGAAACATGGGCTAACTTTTGTAAACAAGTTGAAATAAAATAATATAAACTTTTATTAACTGAAAAGAATAAATGTTTAACAACTGATTACAACTGACTTGACTTGACTCTGTCTATGAAGCCTCTATTACATTTTGAGTACCACTACCTTTATGTAACAAAACAAGCTGATGACTGGATTACTGCTAAGTCCTTGGGAATAATGAGAACTCACTCAAGCTGATGGCATAGCCTACTGAAGAGTCTACTCAGAAACCTGTATATCTGAAATCTGGGGGCTGTTAGGACCCAAATAATCGGGTGTCATGCGGAAGCTAACAAAGCAAACCTCGAAAGACGCCAAGTAAAAAGACAAATGAGAAATACACCACAAGAGACACAATAATTTAACGTGGTTCGGTCAATCGACTTACATCCACAACAGGAGATGATCAATCCACTATATAAAAGAGAGTACAACATATCGTGAGAAACCAACCTCACAAAATTCACTCTGAATACAAAGGAGGTTCACACAAGTGACACAGCAATACTTGTGTCTCACAAATTCTCCCCTAAACAAAACTCTCAAAGCCCTAAGACTACATTGTGGATGCTACAAAATTAGGAAGAATGAGCCTCTATTTATAGAGTCATAAACCTTTTCCTTGTAGGAAAAGGACTAGCCAATTATGGAAGATTTGTGCTTTTCTTTTATAAGAAAGAATAACCAATTATGGTTAAAAAATCAGGGCTAACGCCCAACAATTCTCCCTCTTGACCTGAATTTCTGATAAAATAAATTTGATCCACCTTCTTCACATAATCTTCAACAGATGCATCTCCATCTCTGAATCTCATCCATTAAATCTTTGTCTCTACACGAAGTAACCCTCCGATAAAATTTCCCAAACAAATCTCTTCATTACCGTCAAGTAGGTTGTGGCTAGAACTAACCCCGCCAAGATGAACACCCATTTTTTTAACCTCGCTCTGATACCACTTGTTAGGACCCAAATAATCAGGTGTCATGCGAAAGCTTAAAAAGCAAACCTTGAAAGATGCCAAGTAAGAAGACAAACGAGAAATACACCACAAGAGACACAATAATTTAACGTAGTTCGGTCAATCGACCTACATCCACAACAAGAGATGAGCAATCCACTATATAAAAGAGAGTACAACATATCGAGAGAAACCAACCTCACAAAATTCACTCTGAATACAAAGGAGGTTCACACAAGTGACACTGCAATACTTGTGTCTCACAAATTCTCCCACTAAACAAAACATTCAAAACCCTTAAGACTACATTGTGGATGCTACCAAGTTAGAAAGAATGAACCTCTATTTATAGAGTCATTAAGCTTTTCCTACAAGGAAAAGGACTAGCCAATTATGAAAGATTTGTGCTTTCCTTTTATAATAAGGAATAACCAATTATGGTTAGAAAATCAGGGCTAACGCCCAACAATTCTCCCTGTTGACCTGAATTTCAGATAAAATAAATTTTCTCCACTTTCTTCACATAATCTTCAACAGATGCATCTCCATCTCTGAATCTCATCCATTAAATCTTTGTCTCTTCACGAAATAACACTCCGATAAAATTTCAAAAACAAAACTCTTCATTATCGTCAAGTAGGTTGCGGCTAGAACTGAACCTGCCAAGATGAACACCCATTTTTTTAATCTCGCTCTGATACCACTTGTTAGGACCCAAATAATCAGGTGTCATGCAAAAGCTAACAAAGCAAACCTTGAAAGACGCCAAGTAAGAAGACAAATGAGAAATACACCACAAGAGACACAATAATTTAACGTGGTTTGGTCAATCGACCTACATCTACAACAGGAGATGAGCAATCCACTATATAAAAGAGAGTACAACTTATCGAGAGAAACCAACCTCACAAAATTCACTCTGAATACAAAGGAGGTTCACACAAGTGACACTGCAATACTTGTGTCTCACAAATTCTCCCCCTAAACAAAACTCTCAAAGCACTTAAGACTACATTGTGGATGCTACCAAGTTAGGAAGAATGAGCCTCTATTTATAGATTCATAAACCTTTTCCTACAAGGAAAAGAACTAGCCAATTATGGAAGATTTGTGCTTTCCTTTTATAAGAAGGAATAACCAATTATGGTTAGAAAATCAGGGCTAGCGCCCAACAATTCTCCCCCTTGACCTGAATTTCTGATAAAATAAATTTGCTCCACCTTCTTCACATAATCTTCAACAGATGCATCCTATCTCTGAATCTCATCCATTAAATCTTTGTCTCTACACGAAGTAACACTCCGATAAAATTTCTCAAACAAAACTCTTCATTACCATCAAGTAGGTTGCGGCTAGAACTGAACCCGCCAAGATGAACACCCATTTTTTTAACCTCGCTCTGATACCACTTTTTAGGACTCAAATAATCGGGTGTCATGCGGAAGCTAACAAAACAAACCTCGAAAGATGCCAAGTAAGAAGACAAACAAGAAATACACCACAAGAGACACAATAATTTAATGTGGTTCGGTCAATCGACCTACATCCACAACATGAGATGAGCAATCCACTATATAAAAGAGAGTACAACATATTGAGAGAAACCAACCTCACAAAATTCACTCTGAATACAAAGGAGGTTCACACAAGTGACACTGCAATACTTGTGTCTCACAAATTCTCCCCCAAAACAAAACTCTCAAAGCTCTTAAGACTGCATTGTGGATGCTACCAAGTTAGGAAGAATGAGCCTCTATTTTATAGAGTCATAAACCTTTTCCTACAAGGAAAAGAACTAGCCAATTATGGAAGATTTGTGCTTTCCTTTTATAAGAAGGAATAACCAATTATGGTTAGAAAATCAGGGCTAACGCCCAACAACTCTCCCCCTTGACCTGAATTTCTGATAAAATAAATTTGCTCCACCTTCTTCACATAATCTTCAACATATGCATCTCCATCTCTGAATCTCATCCATTAAATCTTTGTCTCTACACGAAGTAACACTCTGATAAAATTTCTCAAACAAAACTCTTTATTACCGTCAAGTAGGTTGCGGCTAGAACTGAACCCGCCAAGATGAACACCCATTTTTTTAACCTCGCTCTGATACCACTTGTTAGGACCCAAATAATCGGGTGTCATGCGGAAGCTAACAAAACAAACCTCGAAAGATGCCAAGTAAGAAAACAAACGAGAAATACACCACAAGAGACACAATAATTTAACGTGGTTCGGTCAATCGACCTACATCCACAACAGGAGATGAGAAATCCACTATATAAAAGAGAGTACAACATATCAAGAGAAACCAACCTCACAATATTCACTCTGAATACAAAGGAGGTTCACACAAGTGACACTGCAATACTAGTGTCTCACAAATTCTCCCCCTAAACAAAACATTCAAAGCCCTTAAGACTACATTGTGGATGCTACCAAGTTAGGAAGAATGAGCCTCTATTTATAGAGTCATAAACCTTTTCCTACAAGGAAAATGACTAGCCAATTATGGAAGATTTGTGCTTTCCTTTTATAAGAAAAAATAACCAATTATGGTTAGAAAATCAGGGTGAACGCCCAACAGGGGCTACATCGTCCAATGATGCAGCGCCAAAAAAAGGCATCAGTACTTTGAATGTACTGTTATGCAAAGTAGTAAAGTGAAATAGTACTAATATCTGAACTCATAAAACTGAAAACCTGAGACATGAATAATATAACCATCATTAGAGCTAAATAACTGAAAATAAGAATGAATGACCTGAATGCTGAAACTTAAAGCAATATAAGTAAAACTTTCTTAAAATATTTTCTTAAAACTAAATCTGAAACTGAAATCTGAATAACTGAAGTCCGGACAAAACTTAAAAAAATAATGCTTCATAAAAGCTCTCTTTAAACTAGTGGCCTCGGCCAATCATATATTATCTTAAAATAAGTAAGTTTTCTTTTTGGGGAGTTTCTCTTAACCGACATATACCATGTGAGCATCATGGAGTACAACGTCTTGTCCACATTGCCAGAACCCAATGACTTGCCCTCGTTGACAGAGCTATCCTATACCTTGCCGGGGCATAAGATGTAACATAATCTAAGGATCCCAAAGTTGATCCCGAAGGCTATAAATAATAGAGGAGTCGCCCTAATTGCGGACGATCCTATCCTACGGTGGCAACGTAGTTTTGAGGCATGTGTTGTCTAAACTCATACTCATCTCGGTGCTAAATAGTCCTCCCAAAATATACTATATGCTCATAACATAAGTCTTAAAATACTTTCTAAAAATCATGCTTGATTCAAAATATCGTATCATGAACATATCTATCTTTGTGAGCCTTGGCTCTAAATCTTTATAACTTGCTTTAACTTTCAAGATACGATAGCCTTTTTCTCTTTTCAAGACATGATAATAACATAGAGATTCTTTATAAGCTTTTCATGAACATGAACTTGTAACTTTTAAACAAACTTTTAGGGAAAAGTTAATCAATACTTTAAAACATAAAATAGACTTTCAGATTCATAAGAAGAAATTCACCAAGATTCTTGAAAAATTCAATAGACATGAGGTAGAAATCAATCCAGGGAAGAGAATCCAAATTCATAGAATTTTCGATAATAAGCATGGAATATTCAAAGGCTTGTATCAAGAGATAAGGAGTTAAACTTAAGGATCTTGACTTCTCAAAAATCCTAACCTGATTCGTGGATTGAAATTAAATTGAACTTGGTTGTGGAGAGGACGGGGTTCCCATACTGAAGAATTAATTCTAGATACCTTGATCTTGGAGTTTGAGGAAGAACCTTGAAGAAAACCTTAAACTTTGAGTCTCTTGCTCCTTAGAGTTCTTGAGAGTTTGGAGAAGAAAAGAATCGCTTTTGTTCTATTTTTTTGTTAAGAGTCAATCAATATCTGAGTGAATGAGGGATTTGGAGTAGTTTAGGCTTAATATCAGGTTTAGGTAGGCCAAAACGACGTAGTTTTGGTGTTAAAAGAGTGGGAAAAGACCAAAAAAAAAACTTGAAAATGCGTTAACAGTGTAGAACGGGTTTGTCTGACGGTTCAGGTGACGAACCGTCAGAACCTTGATGAGTCGTCACTCCGAACCGTCAAAACATGACCGAAATTTGGTCTCACTGTTTAATGCTGGCGACTTGCCTTGAACACGCCGAGTCATCACCCAGGCAGACTGACGTCTTCTTGGTAAACTGAGCATAACTTTTTACTCCGGACTCGGATTAATGCACGGTCAGTGGCGTTGGAAAGAAAACTCGAAGACATTTAATTTGGTGGTTATTAGGCCATTAATTCTTTATATGCTAGGAGTAATGATCATTTGAAGTTGACCCTAATTGGATCTTACATGAGAACTTAATCGGTTGGGGTGCTTTCAACTTAACTTGTTGTTAGGAGCTTCTTATGAACATGATTCGCATCCAAAGCACTCACAAACTAGAGAAATGATTATTACACTCATGGCAATGGTTCGGGTCTTTTGCTTTAAATTTTCGGGGTATTACAAAAGCTAAAGAAAAGGAGTAAAATAAGCTAATCATTATCTCTAACTATGGCCTAAAAAGTAGCAACAGAAAAGATCTGATTCTGCCGCAACATTGTGGCCTTATTTTTCTGAACTAAATCTTACTTTTAATCTGCATTTGAATTACAGCAGAAAACTGCAACTAATCTCCAGCTTTTGAGGCACTAGTTTCAACATACATGAATTTCTCATTCAATTATAAACTCGGTGGAGAAATTCCCATTGGCTGTCCTTTTGCAAATGTCACTAGTCAATCTTTCCTGTCCAATGATGCACTCTGTGGTGACTCCCGATTTAACATAAAACCATGTCAAACCAACTAGTACTATTGCCATTCTACAAAACTTTGAATGTGTTTCTTCCACTCTTTATTCTCCAAAAGCATGTTAAATTTTGTACTTTATTACAATAAATACTCAACGCTTCAAAAAAAATAGCACATAAACCTATTACTGGTAAAAAGTGGGGTCTCAAAAAATTTGGGGCCTAAAACCCTTGCTTCACTGGCTTTACCTTTTAGCCAGCTCTGGTGTGGAATTTGGAGATTTCAGTATAAAGAAAGTCATTGGAAGGATCGAAGAAGTGTTGAAGAGGTTTTAAATTCAAATTTCAACAATGAATTTGTATTGAATATATCTTCTAAATTAATGTGTAACAAAGAATGCTAATTTGTACTACGTGAAATGTCAACATCTTTGTTGACCCAAGAAAAAGAAAAAAAGTAAAAATGATACACCATGAAAACAACCTCTTATATTGACTAAGATGTTCCTAGTTCTTTTCCATTCAGTGGTCACAATACAACTTATGCTACTCAAAATTGATTCTTAACCAAAAAACTAAAAAGAACTCCAAAAACTAATGTCTAAATTTGTGCTCAAGTTTGTTAGTTAATTCCTTAATTTTATTGTTTAAATTTTAGTTATAAACTATTGAAACTTTCTTGTTTAGAAATTGTTTGATTTAGTTAATAGTAAATCATAAAGTTTCTGTAAGAAGGATACTTAGTTTCATCACTTTATTACATGTTGACTACGTATATTTATCTGTGCATTTTAGGTCAACTAGTACTATTGCCATTCTAGAGATTAATGGGTTAGTAACAAGAAAAGAAAGCAATATAAAATAATATCCCACCATAGATATAGAATAACTTATTCCATCATTATAGTACAAATAGTGGGATAAATAATCCGAGAATTAACTAATACCCCTAACCACATAATACCCCTTAATTATGTGGTCCAATGTTTTACAAGACCAACACATAAACAACCATGAATGTTTAACCAGTGTTGTCAAAGGCGTGCTCTGCTTAATCCTTAAAGTGAGTGCGCAAAACATGTTGAGTGCTCCACCTCGCTTAACTGGTGATGTCGTCATCAAGGCTCTAATACATACTTTTCCTTGCCATTTAGTGTAATCCCGAAGAGGCGGCGCTAAATAATTGATGATATGTCACGTTATCATAATCTTTTTTCAATTTCTTTGTAAATATTGATACTCTGTGTTGTTTTAGAATATTTAATGATGATGTAATGAATACGATACAATTATGTTTTGGATCTCTGCCTCGTCTTTCAGAGCTTCCTCGCTCTTCAATCTCCTCATACGCTTCTTCTTCCATTGGCTCTCATGGTGAATCAGCTACGGCGTAAAGGAGTCTCTTTACTTCCTGACCAGAGTGAACCAATCGATGAAGAAGAGTACATCAATTATCCATGACTTCTATTCACAACCCCCAAGAAAAAACTCAAGGACACCAACATCACCTCATTCCAGGAGTGTTTTAATTCTCAAAAAAGAAAAGAATGCTAATTATTTTTCGTATTTTTACCACTCCTATTGAGTTTAACAATTGTCAAGAAATAAGCATAATTAATTGAACGTATTTTGTTTTCAGATGAATTAACAATTCAATTTTTTTTGTGAATTGATTCATGGAGGAAAAAAGAACTCATTGGAGAAGGCTACTGTTTCAAAGTTTCGACTTTTTAAACTAAAAGTGTTGTTTTACTTGACTTGTAAAAAATCTTAGGCTAATTACTCTTTGGCTTAGTTAAATTGACACTCCACTCCAGAAGTGGACTGACTTTCACTAATACAACTTGTACTACTCAAAGTCTTTAAGTCAAAGAAATGGCAAAATTTCCATGAATTGATCAGAATTCCCAAAGCAAAAGGAATAAAAGAAAAATATGTCTAACACACTCCAACTAGTTGACTGACTTTCTCACTAATACAACTTGAACTCTTAACCAAATAACACTTCAATGACTGACAAACAATAGTGTATTTGATATCATTAAATACATCTTCTAAAATTGCTTTGCATTATCAATTATTGTCACAGTTATGGACGGAATCTCCAATCTCCTCTTTGCTCTTGCAATTTTGATTCTAGTACTCCATGACCATACTTCACTTGCTACTGTTCCTAATATTAACACTGATAAAACTGCTCTTCTTGCATTGAAATCTCACATTTCTTCTGATCCTAACAACATCTTAGCAAGAAACTGGTCTTCTTCCATCCCAGTTTGCAGCTGGATTGGAATCACTTGCAGCTCCCGCCACCATCGAGTTACTGCTTTAGACATTTCTAGCATGCAACTTCATGGTATCATTCCTGCACACCTTGGAAACCTCTCATTTCTCGTCTCCTTTGACATCAGTGACAACACTTTCCACGGGAGTTTGCCAGAAGAGTTGGCTCATTTGCAGAGGTTGAAATTGATTAATGTCGCAAGCAATAATTTCACAGGAGCCATTCCATCGTTTTTAAATTTGTTACCAAACCTACGCTCTTTGTACCTCTGGAACAACCAATTATCAGGGAAAATTCCATCTTCCCTTTCCAATCTAACAAAGCTGAAAGTGTTGAGCTTGCAGAATAATTTTCTCGAAGGAGAGATCCCTCGAGAAATTGGTGATCTTCGCTACCTGACTTTTTTAGATTTGCAAGATAATCAGCTTACTGGTTCTATACCAACATCCATCTTCAACATTACAACGCTGCAAAACATTGGTCTTAGCAATAACAATCTTACTGGTAAGCTTCCAACAATTATATGTGATCATCTTCCACACTTGGAAGGACTTTACCTGTCCAAAAACTACCTAAGTGGCGTTATTCCACCAACCCTGGAGAAATGCAAAAAGCTTCAAGTCTTGTCATTGTCACTCAATGAGTTTATTGGAACTGTACCAAGAGAGCTAGCCAACTTAACAGCTCTTACAAGATTATATATTGCAGATCTGCATTTGGAAGGTAGTATGATATTTCCTTACAAGATCCTTTTCTCTCTTCCGCCAAACTGGTAACTCATATATTTCCCCAAATTGACAGGAGAGATACCAATGGAGCTAGGTAATCTTAAGAAACTACAACGGCTGATATTACCCTTGAATGAGTTTACTGGTTCTATCCCTGCAAGCATTTTCAACATGTCAGCACTGCAGGTCCTAGCACTTTCACTAAACAATCTTTCAGGTACTCTACCTTCAGATTTAGGTCGTGGATTGCCCAACCTAGAAGAACTTTACTGTGCATCAACTAATCTAAGTGGTTTTATCTCTGATTCAATCTCAAATTCTTCGAAACTTAGAATACTTGATCTCACAGACAACAGTTTCACAGGTCGTATTCCTGAATCACTTGGTAACTTAAAATATCTTGAGATTCTAGGCTTGCAAACGAATAATTTTTTCAGTGATACAACAATGAGCTTCCTTACATCATTGTCAAACTGTAGGAATCTTAAAGTACTCTGGTTTGGTGATAATCCGTTGGATAGTGTTTTGCCTCCATCTGTTGGTAATTTATCCAATTCTCTTAATTCTTTTGATGGAAGTGATTGTAAACTGAAGGGCGTCATTCCTCAAGAAATTGGTAATCTTACTGGAATAACAATGATGAGTTTATTTATCAATGAGTTGACGGGACATATTCCAAAAACTGTCCATGGCATGCTGAGCCTTCAAGAATTTTACTTACAAAGCAACAAGATTGAAGGAACCATACCAGATATTATCTGCAATTTGAGGAACATTGGTGCATTAGACTTGTCAGGAAATCGTTTTTCTGGTTCGGTGCCCTCATGCTTAGGGAATGTTACTAGTTTAAGGACACTTTATCTAGCTTACAACAAGCTGAGTTCTAGTTTACCTTCAACCTTGGGGAGCCTTCAAGATCTCCTAGAATTCAATATTTCATCCAATTTACTAAGTGGACATATTCCTCTGGAGTTTGAAAATTTAAAGGCTGCAACAATAATGGATCTGTCAAAAAATGAATTTTCTGGTAAAATTCCTAGCACTTTAGGGGGTCTAGATAAATTGATTGATCTTTCTCTGGCACATAATAGATTAGATGGGCCTATTCCATATTCATTTGGCAAAATGTTGGCAT
This sequence comes from Jaltomata sinuosa, assembly GCA_003996215.1. NCBI lineage: Eukaryota > Viridiplantae > Streptophyta > Magnoliopsida > Solanales > Solanaceae > Jaltomata > Jaltomata sinuosa. The sequence continues at coordinate 95,648 of QJPP01000482.1, read as the reverse complement.
TGGAATTCTTAGATTTGTCCTATAACAATCTTGGTGGTGAAATTCCAAAGTCATTAGAAGCTCTTGTATATCTCAAATACTTGAACTTCTCATTCAATAAACTTAGTGGAGAGATTCCCATTGGCGGTCCTTTTGCAAATGCCACCGGTCAATCTTTTCTTTCCAATGATGCACTCTGTGGTGACTCCCAGTTTAACGTGAATCCATGTCAAACCAAATCTACAGAGAAGTCAAGAGGAAAAAAAGTGCTAATAGGTTTATATACGCTGTTAGGGATTGGATCACTCCTTGCATTGGCCGTTGGATATGCGGTGTTAAGATTGAGAAATTCAAAGAAGAATGCAAGTCAAGCAGATGTGTCTCTAGAAAAAGGGCATGAAAGAATTTCCTATTATGAACTTGAACATGCAACAGAAGGATTCGATCAAAGCAACTTGCTTGGTAATGGGAGTTTTAGCATGGTCTACAAAGGGATACTTAAGGATGGTACTCTTTTGGCAGCAAAGGTATTCAATGTGCAATTGGAGGGTGCATTCAAAAGTTTTGACACGGAATGTAGGATACTGCGGAACCTTCGCCACAGAAATCTGACCAAAGTCATAACGAGCTGCTCCAACCTTGATTTCAAAGCCCTGGTGTTGGAATACATGCCCAATGGGACACTTGATAAATGGTTATACTCTCACAACTTGTTCTTGAATTTATTGCAGAGATTAGATATAATTATAGATGTTGCATCTGCAATGGACTATCTCCACAATGGTTATTCAACACCTGTGGTGCATTGTGACTTGAAGCCAAGCAATGTCTTACTAGATCAAGAAATGGTTGGTCATGTGAGTGATTTTGGCATTGCAAAATTGTTGGGTGAAGGGGAGACTTTTGTTCAAACAAGGGCAATTGCAACCATTGGATATATTGCTCCAGGTATATTAGAAGCTTTAAAAGTTCTCTGATATCGTTTAAATACTCAAAACAATTCTTTTCCCAAGATATAGTTTGATACTCTTAAGTTTTGGCATATTCCATTTTAACTAGGAAAATTTTATGATCATTTCGTACCGTGGTTGCAGAGTATGGACAAGATGGAATAGTATCCACGAGCTGTGATGTTTATAGTTTTGGCATCCTCATTATGGAGACGTTCACGAGAATGAGACCAGGTGATGAAATGTTTACCGGAGAATTGAGCATACAACGTTGGGTTAGTGATTCCTTCCCAAGTGGAATTCATAAGGTGGTGGATTCTAATTTGGTACAGCAAGGGGATGAAAAAATCAAGATAAAGATGCAATGTTTGTTATCTATCATGGAATTAGCTTTGAGCTGCAGTTTAGTGGCACCTGATGCAAGAATTAGCATGAAAGATGCTCTTTCAAAACTGAAAAGGATTAGGCTCCAGCTTGTCAATAGTCGACACTAGGTGGAATCGGACCATCTACTCTTGTATGTTATTTGATTACCTATGCCAGTTACATTAAGATTTCAATTCTGCACATGTACTTAAGGGTGTTTAATCATAGTTGTAGGAAGCAACTAGTTTCTTGATATCTGTGGTTCTGATGATATATGGAAGTCGAAAATGAGCGTACAAACGAAGTTGTGTTGCCAATGACTACAAATATTTCTAATTCCCTGTAATCTATGATTCAGAATTTGTGAAATCTGTGGTACCAATGCTCTTAACATTGCTGGAGAGCATACAAACGAAGCCAATAATGCTACAGTAGCCACTCTTGTAGTGTCCACAGAACTTGTAGCCCTTTCTTAAGCCCGAGGCTTTTGGCATGGGCATCGTGTCATGAATTTTCTACTTGCATCCATGGTTTTTGCCTTTGTTATCTCATGGCTAACGTGTTCTATATTGTCAGGATTCAACATAAATTAACCGCAACTCTCCTTCTCCATCCGAACTTAGATGTTTTCTTAACTCACAACATTACGTCGATGAAGCAGTAGCCTTCTGTTGTATCATCCTTGAAAATTCTGTACAAATCTCTCAGGGCTTTTAGTATTACAGCTATTAGTATTACTTTCTGATATTTAGACAGAACAAAATTTTCGAGTTGAAAGAAACTACTCAAATGGAAATGAGGACATCAAATTCTTCTCCTTACACGTTCTTTTGTGGCATATGAAATGGCATATTGAGTCATACACGATCAATTTAAAGTTCTTCCCAGCTAGTGTACATATGTAAGTATGTATAGAAGTAGAGGGATGTAGCAGCAGCTTCTGTACAAATCTTTTACAAAAGGTATTCCTCCTTAGACGACTAATATGACCATTAGCCTTCACACACATTCTCTGAGGGCGCTCTTAGTTCTTGTACCGAATGCAAAGATGCAAAGTTTATAGAGAAGTGAAAGCTATACACAATTAAAATAACAGAAGCTAACGATAACAAAGTGATATATACAAGGCCAGCCAAATATATGAGAACTTGTTGGCCTCATTTTATGGCTGGAGTTCATAATGCAAGCTAATAAAAGATCCATGATTCACTATCACATAAAATTACTACTTACAACAACTAATATTTCCGTACAACCCAAGATGCATTCTTGAGTGCACCAAATAAATGAAACAATTACATTTAAAGGTTCCCTCGTGTTTGCAAAACGTGACAAAAATTTCACATGGATAGAAGGTTATATAAACTATTAGTCAATCATTCTTGATATCCATAGCGGCCAGACCTTTTCCAGTTTTCTATAAATCGCAAAGCTGAAAGGTTTGTTTGCCCCTTTTCCCATATATCTTTAATCCACGTCTTAATTTGTAGAATATACTAAAGCAATTAGATATAGAATGAATCAGAGGAATCTTCTTCATTTAAGAATTTTATGAATCAAAAGCAATTAGCAAGTTGATTCTACCTTACTTCCTTGTCCTTCTTCTTTATGTTTATGTTGTAGCTCTTGCTCCAATTCTCTTGAATCTGGTACGGCGACTTCTTTGTACCACCATGTTGGTGCTTCATCAAATATCACATAAGCTGTTTCGGCTGGCATGACATAGATTGACTCTAATCTTCTTTCCTCCATGATTGGCGAGCTTGTAACTTTCAAGTTTTGATATACTTTTACGTCATCCGGTCCGAATAGGACATAGTTTCCAGCAGCTATTAATTGTGACACAGATAATAAGTTCTTATTCAAACTTGGAACGTGGTAGACATTCTGAAGTTCCACTTGTGTCGAGCTGTGCTGAGGAACGAACATTGTCTTGCCAATATGAGTTATTGGCATTTTTGAATTATTTGCAGTCACCACTACTCGATCACCTTTGTATTCACTCATGTTGATAAGCTTTTTCTCATCACCAATCATGTGATTGGAGCCTCCCGAATCAATAATCCAATCATGTTCATAATCAATCAAATTCTCACTTACAGTTGTAAGCGCTCGCTCCGCTTCTTCGTCAGAGTGAGAGGTGAAAAGTGATACGATCACGGTTAGCTTGAAGCACATTCGGAGGGGCTTCCACATATGGATGATAGCTTGGAGATCAGAGGAATCCATGGAGCAACAAATACACAAGGCCATGAGCGATCAAGATGCCATTTGGGCAATCAAGAAGGGCCCTTGTGAGTTATTTCCAAAATAGTCACTTTTGGGCTATTTTTGTAATAGGCTATTTGAGTAAAGGCAATAACTATAAATAGTTGCCTTAGCCATTTTCATACTTAGATTATTGATGATTGAATTATCTTGAATAGACTTGATATTTAGTTACTTTAGCTTAGGGTAGTGATTGGGTTAAATTCCAATTGTTAGCTTAGATCGAGTGATTAGGGTGGATTCTCGAATTGCTTGTGTTATCTTCTTTGCTTGATCGATCATCGAGTTATCATCTTGTGGATTCAATTTGGTTTCTCAGGCATTGTATTGAGTTCTCTTCTCCCTTGGTTAATTGTGGATTCAATTAGCCCTTCTTTCTTCTATTCTCATCCCTTTTTCTATTCTATCCGTCTATCTTTATATTGTGTTGTTATTTTTGTGTTTTTGATATCGATTTTGATCTTTTTCAATTGAGATCATTATTATCAAGCTCGTTCTGTTGAGATTTCTTCAACTGCATATGAGGTCTTAAAATCCCAAGCTTCTTCTTCATCTTTCTTGTTTAAGTTAGAAGTAGCGACGTTACCTTCAGCTTTCTTGTACCAGCAGTCTCTGGCATAGTGTCCTTTCTTTCCACAGTTGTAGCATTTCTCCATTTTCCATTTGTGGAAACCTTGGTTTGCCTGCTTATTATGTCGTTGACTTCTTTGAGGTTGAATCTTATGGTCTCCCCCTGGCCATGAGCTTCTTTCTTTATCCCTTTTTCTGAAGAGCGCCTTCTCTTCCTCTTTTATAGAGAGACTTGATAATGGCTTCTCCAAGTCTTCTTCATTCGCCAACAGATTTTTCAACTCAGATAAAGTTGGTTTTGTGGCCCACCCCTGTGTGGCGGTAATTATGCCTTTATACTCCATAGACCATGAACAATGATTATCCTCATCCTTGTCTCTGTGATAGCATTCTCTGGATCTAATTTTGATATTTCATCAGATAAAGATTTTACCTTTGAGAAGTATTGATTGATCGTCATATTCCGCTGTGAAGTCGACAAAAGCTCATTTTCAAGCCTTTGTAATCTCGCATCATTCTTCTTTGCAAAGATTGTCGCCAGCGTGTCCCAAGCTTCTTTGGGTGTCTTGGCGTTCTTAATCCGTTGTAGGAACTCATCTTCGACTGCTATATAGAAGATACATGACCTTTCCTGCTTTAACCTTCCACCTTTTTGCTTCTTCAGCATCAGTTGGCGGTGTAGCATCTGAGCCACCAATAATATCCCATAATTCCTAACTGAGAAAATAATATTGCATCCTTGTTCTTCATGATCCGTAGTTTCTTGCGTTGAGCTTCTCAACACTGTTGAGAGTGATTGCAAAGTCCGCCATTGATAAGTGCCTCGTGACTTATAGCCTCTGACAGTAGCTTGGATGATCTCCTTTGAGTTGCCACCTAACTTTTTATCTGCCAGGCTCTGATACCAATTGTTGGATATTTTTTATGGGCACAATTGGTTTCTCACAACTCAAATTTTATTATTGCAAAGTAAAGACCCGCTTCGGTCTTATAATTCTTACACTCAATATTTCTTGCACTCACACTCTGGAGACTCTATTTGTTGTTCTCTCTTATTCCTCACTTGTTTATTGTTTTGCTTACTTGCTTTGAGCACACATACAACTCAAATGGACCACCTCTATTTATAGGTGATGGTGGAAGGATCTAGTGAGAGATACTTACTACACTCTTCTAGAATGTTCCTCCTACTACTTAATTCTAGAATATTTCTAGACCTTTCTCTCTCTAGAGATCTTTCTTTTAATTCTCTACAATTCTTGAATATTCTAGATTCTTCTTTGGTATGTCTTAGCTATTAATTAAGTTGGTGATGAATTCTTAACAAAGCAGGAAGCCATATACCATGATGATCACGAAAAACTCCTCCAATACTTGCTCGTCCTGTGTTCAATGAAACTTCACCATCAATATTTAATTTAGAAGTGTTTGGTGGTGGTGGTTGCCATCTTAGCCAAAAACTTGAATTACCAAACTGTTCTTTAAAAGTTCTCTTATATATTAAAACAATAATAATTTTCTATTAAATGAGTAATCATAACTAAACTTAATTGGAAGGATCTTTCATCTTCCTATCTATTCTGTACAAATTCTATGAACTTTTATATACAAGTTCAATATTTTATGTCATGTATTTATTTTCTTCCCTTTTAGCTTCCAACAGTTTAAACTTTTCGTATTCTTTATCAAATCTATAAAGTGCACTGTGAATAGTTGCATAATATTGAAGTGAACAACAATGATGAGTCCATGATTCAAAGCTTTCATGTTACTTTTTTGAGATCTTACCCTTCAATTTTGTACGCATGTACTGATCTGACAACAACTGCACCATAAAAGTCTCCACAGAAGGCTCGATCTTGGATGAAGGTGTGTCTTCTAAATTCTATATTACATCCCAAAAGGTAATCAAACCCCATTTTAAAAACTTCATCTTTCCTAGTTTATAATTTATATTGCTATTTTCTTCTCATCCCCCCAACTTTTACTTAGTTTTTTTTTACGATTTCTGGTTTTATTGTATCTTTGTGTTCAGGGTAAGAATTGATGAATATACTCCTACACTATCCTTTTCTTCCCCTTTTTCACCTTCTCTTTGGAGTTCTTGATGCATGACTATGCTGTTTTTCAGAAAAATCTGATTACTTTCGAGGCATTTCATCAATAAATTACGTATGTTACTTCATAAAAGAAAGTAAATGACTATGTTGTACTTTTGTGTTCGAGGTACAGAGCTTGTGATCTATGTCCTTCTTGTTAGTTTATTGTTCGTTGTATCTTTCTACTAATTTTGATGTAGTTGATTATGATTCTTAATTCTGGGGTTATCATTAATTCTCTAAATGAAAGCTTTTTTAAATGCAACACAAAATGTGAGGTGATCGAATTGTGAATCAGATTGTATAGTCTGAGAATTTATTACATGAGTTTTAAGATCTGTCTTTGTGAAGTATGAAGACAACAACAACAACATACCCCCGTGCTATTCCACACGTGGAGTCTGGGGAGGGTGGTATGTGGGCAGCCTTACTCCTACCATGCTACAAGAAACTGACTTTAATAAGGGGGTTGGGGTTTGACAAATAAAGACTGGGGTTTTGCGCCTATGTAGTAAGAAAAACTCTGAGTTTGACGTTGAATAGCCATTGTGAGTTCATCACCAGTGTCATAAGCAGAGGAGGCATATGGGGTGGGGAGAAAGGCAAATTACCTCACTTCTTACCATTCCAGTTGAACCCGCAACAAAGCCAGTGTTGCTTTCGTGGGATCCACTGCTCGTTTTCGATATAGAACTAGATAATAAAAAACTGCGTCTCTTTCTTCTTCTTTTTTTTTGGAATCGAGCGAAGCAATAAGCACTTAAATCATACAATTCAAGTGTACCATCTTCTTTCTCATTTCGAGGAAAAGGTGTGGAAGAAAAAGGAAACAATAGAGGGATCCGAATCGGACCTAAATGGGAATGACATGAAACGTCTTTTCCAAAACCTAGCATTAAGGGCGTTACGATGATATACGAGAGGAATAGATAAAACTTGTGATTGGTGTGGAGGGGAAGATCTAGGTCGCTACAGAAACCCAAATTGTCGCCCTAAAGGTTTTCAGTAGCGACCTTTGCGTCATAACAATTACTTTTATAACTAAATGTTATTTGTGACGACTATAGAGAGTTGCTACTAAAAATACATATTTGTGGCGACTAAAGTTGCAACCAGGTAAATGGATATGCCAACGACCCAATCCCACCTTGATAGAGTCGCCTCTATAGGCAAACCTTTAGTGGCAACATAAACTTTAACGAGTGGCCACAGAAACTTTATATTTGTTGCGTCTAAATATGTCGTCACAGAAAATCATATATCTTGTTGTTTGCATGAAAATTTACTAAAATTGCAAAAAATAAAAATTGATTTTGAACATATAATTTCACAACTGTAATAAGTTCATGCTAAGAACCTAAATGTTGAACCCGTCAAATGTAAATCATGAATCCATCGATTTCATTTGTAAAGGTGCATCCAATAAATATTGCACCAAAGGGCATTTTGAGCTTGGGTGCACACACATATGTATTTAAATAATTTTAAAAAATATAATATTATTATACATAGACAGGGTTCATTTTAAAAATATACTAACATTATTAAAAATATGAACTGGGGTTCACGTGACCCCATGCCCCAACCTATTGATACGTCGCTGACTTCAATGATGTGATATTGAAAATGAAAAAAATGATAATAGATGGAGAAACATACCTTACTCATTTGCTTTCAAAACTCCATCTTTGTTTTCTTTACAAGTAATAAAGGCTCACGAAGCAATTTCTTAATCAAGAGTTTAAAATTTACATCAAAAAGTTTTATTTGAAAAACAAGACAAAATTCTCATTGAAATTAATATTATATTTTATGCGATGCAGAAATAAAATTTCACTCTTCCCCTCAATAAAACTAGAAAGGACGAAAGAAGAACTAATTTTTTGATGAAAATAAGTGAAGAAGAAGAATGTATCAGAAAAATAAAATAGAAATATTTTAATGTTCATTTGCATATCATGTTTCAATTTCTTAATTTCACATTGTTCTCTTCTCAATAGACAACTTTCTTTTGGGTGGGATACATTTGGTTATATGTTTAATTCGTACCTTATAGATCAATACGAATCTAATTACAAATCAGGTAACTAATTAAGTTCGATTGTTCATCTTTGCTTGTTTGGACTATATCCAATCATTTTGAGCTCAATTACCAGGTCGCTAACAATGCAAGTATTACATTGATCACTTTTAAAACCTTATACTTTATTTTTTAGTTTATCTTCTGTTATTGATCAAAAACAGGCATCAAACATCTTATGTGGATATTCAAAATACAAAATTAACTCTGGATACATGTGCAACGCACGTGACGAGAAACTAGTTATCTATAATAGGGAAGTTCAGTGTACAAAGCATCCTGAGTTAGCAGGGTTCGGGGAAGAGTCACACCCAAAGGGATGTGATGTACAGCCTACTCTAATGCAAACATTAGTGGATTATTATCTATATAACCATAAAAAGTTATTCCCTGTCCTAATATATTGTCTGAACCAAGCACTTTATAGTTCCAAAGGCCCTGAAGTTGGCACCACACATGCTATCTCCCTTGCGAAGCTTTCAGAATCTCCGGCAATCCCCTCAAAGATCCTGAAGTTCCTTTCCTTCCATAGCGTGTATACATATTCAGAATTTAATAACTTGATGAATCTGTGTCCATTTGAGCATTTGCGCACTCTGCAAGAAGATGTTTCTATCCCAATGGTATGGTCATACTTAGTATTCTCTTACTTTTGATCTAAGAAGCATGTGTCATGAGTCAAGTCCCCGTGTGTCTTTGCAATTGCAGAAGCATTCCAGTAGACTTAAGCAAGCAAATTTAAAACATCCATCGCAGTAAAATTTCATCTTAAAACTATGAATGAATGCGAGGACTTGTTTTAAAATCTGTTTTAGTACATAAAGTCTTTCTTTACCACGTTAGCAGTAAGAAAATCCTATCCACCTTAGCGACATTGGTGTCTTTTTCGGTTCACTCTCCACCCCCACAAGCCCCACATAAGAAAAATAGACAGAGATCTGTGGTTACAATGCAGTTTGTGGTACTAAAAAATTGACACTCTTAACCCAAAAAGAAAACAAAAACTCCAACTTGTCATACATTTTACAACTTCCCCTGTTGAGAAGTTACTGGTATCCAACTTGTAGCTAAAAGACACTCCAGAGACTAGACCTCTAAAAGTTTCTGACTTTCACTTATACAACTTGTACTACTCAGATTGACATTCCATTTGACTGGCAATTATCAATATATTGGTATACAATTACTTTGATATCATTAAATAGATCTTCTGAGGTCATTGCTTTGTATTATCAATTCTTAGTTTAGCTCAGCAAGTAAAAAAGAGAAACCTTGTTGTCAAAGTTATGGACAGAAGTTGCAATCTTCTCTTTGCTCTTGCACTTTTCATTCTACTACATGACAATACTTCACTTGCTATAGTTCCTAATGTTAGCACTGATGAAGCTGCTCTTCTTGCACTGAAATCTCACATTTCTTCTCATCCTAACAACATCTTAGCAAGCAATTGGTCTTCTTCAACCCCAATTTGTAGCTGGATCGGAATCACTTGCAGCTCCCGTCACCATCGAGTCACTGCTTTATACATTTCTAGCATGCAACTTCATGGTACCATTCCTCCACACCTTGGAAACCTATCATTTCTCATCTCCCTCGACATCAGTAACAACACTTTCCATGGAGATTTGCCAGCAGAGTTGGCTCATTTGCAGAGGTTGAAATTGATTAATGTCACAAGCAATAACTTTATCGGAGCCATTCCATCATTTTTAAGTTTGTTACCAAACCTACGCCTCTGTGTACCTCTGGAGCAACAAATTTTCAGGGAAAATTCCATCTTCCCTTTCCAATCTGACAAAGCTGGAAGAGTTGATCTTGGAGGGAAATTTTCTGGAAGGAGAGATCCCTCAAGAAATTGGTGATCTTTGTTACTTGACTGTCCTAGACCTGCAATTTAATCAGCTTACTGGCTCTATACCACCATCAATATTTAACTTTACTACAATGCAAGTGATTGCTCTTACCGATAACAATCTTACTGGAAAGCTTCCAACAACTATATGTGACCATCTTCCAAACTTGGAAGGGCTTTACCTCTCAAGCAACTCCCTAGATGGAGTTATTCCACCAAACCTGGAGAAATGCAGAACGCTTCAAATATTATTCTTGGGGACAAATGAGTTTTCTGGAACTGTACCAAGAGAGTTAGCCAACTTAACAGCTCTTACAACACTATATATTTCAACTCTGCATTTGAAAGGTAGTATGATTTTTTCTTACAAGGGATGAAATTTTCTTCCTTTTCTCTCTTCCGCCAAACTGTTAACTCATATATTTCCCCAAATTGACAGGAGAGATACCAGTGGAGCTCGGTAATCTTGAGAAACTACAGCGGCTGATACTATCCCAGAATGAGTTTTCTGGTTCTGTCCCTGCAAGCATTTTCAACATGTCAGCACTGCAGGTCCTAGATCTTGGAGGGAATAAGCTTTCAGGTACTCTACCTTCAGATTTAGGTCGTGGAATACCCAGCCTAGAAGAACTTTATTGTAGAGAAAATAACCTAAGTGGTTTTGTCTCTGCTTCAATCTCAAATTCTTCAAGACTCCGATTGCTTGATCTATCAGGCAACAGTTTCACAGGATCAATTCCTGAATCACTCGGTAACTTAGAATACCTTGAGATTCTTAACTTGCAGAGGAATAAGTTTTTCAGCTACTCAGCATTGAGCTTCCTTACATCTTTAACAAACTGTAGGAAACTAAGATTACTCTGGTTTGGTGGTAATCCGTTGGATGGTGTTTTGCCTGCATCTATAGGGAATTTCTCCAACTCTCTACAGGTTTTTGAAGGATCGAATTGTAAACATAAGGGCATCATTCCTGAAGAAATTGGTAATCTTACTGGAGTGATAAGGATGATTCTATTTAACAATGAGTTGACTGGACATATTCCAAATACTGTCCAAGGCATGTTGAAACTTCAAGAACTTTACCTACAAAGCAACAAGATAGAAGGAACCATACCTGATGTTATGTGCAGTTTAAAGAAGCTTGGTGCATTAGACTTGTCAGAAAACAATTTTTCTGGTTCCGTGCCTCCATGCTTAGGAAAAGTTACCAGTTTGAGGTATCTTTATCTAGCTTACAACATGATGAATTCAAGGTTACCTGAAAGCTTGGGAGGACTTTGTGATCTCATCGAATTCAATATTTCATCCAATTTATTGAGTGGGAAAATTCCCCTGGAGATTGGAAATTTAAAGACTGCAACACTCATCGATTTGTCCAAAAATAATTTTTCTGGTAAGATTCCTAGCACTCTAGGGGGTCTAGATAATTTGATTCATCTTTCCCTGGCACATAATAGACTAGAAGGGCCTATTCCAGATTCATTTGGCAAAATGTTGGCGTTGGAATTCTTAGATTTGTGCTATAACAATCTTAGTGGTGAAATTCCAAAGTCTTTAGAAGCTCTTGTGTATCTCAAATAGCTGAACTTCTCATTCAATAAACTTAGTGGAGAGATTCCCATTGGTGGTCCTTTTGCAAATATCACAGATCAATCTTTCTTGTCCAATGATGCACTTTGTGGTGATTCTAAGTTTAATGTGTCACCATGTGTTGTCATCCAATCTCCCAAGAGGAAAAAGAAAACCTTAATTTTGTACATCATTTTGGGAGTGGGTCTGTTATTTCTTGTATTAGCCCTTGCATATGTAATTGTAAGATTGCGAAAGACAAAGAAGAATACAGGTCAAGCAGTTGTGTCTCTAGCAAGAGAGCATGAAAGAATTTCCTATTATGATCTTGAACAGGCAACAGAAGGATTCGATGAAAGCAACTTGCTTGGTAATGGGTGTTTTAGCATGGTATACAAAGGGGTACTTAAGGATGGTACCCTTTTTGCAGCAAAGGTCTTCAATGTGCAATTGGAGGATGCATTCAAAAGCTTTGACACGGAATGTGAGATATTCCGCAACCTTCACCACAGAAATCTGACGAAAGTCATCACTAGCTGCTCCAACCTTGATTTCAAAGCCCTGGTGTTGGAATATATGCCCAATGGGACACTTGATAAATGGTTATACTCTCACAACTTGTTCTTGAACTTATTGCAGATATTAGATATAATAATAGATGTTGCATCTGCAATGGAGTATCTCCACAATGGCTATTCAACACCTGTGGTGCATTGTGACTTGAAGCCAAGCAATGTCTTGCTAGATCAAGAAATGGTTGGTCATGTCAGTGATTTTGGCATTGCAAAATTGTTAGGTGCAGGGGAGGCTTTTGTTCAAACAAGGACCATTGCAACCATTGGATATATTGCTCCAGGTATATTACAAGTTTTAAAAGTTCTCATATTGGTTAAATACACAAAACAATTCTTTCCCTTAGATACAGACTGATACTCTCAATTTTGTCATATTCCATTTTAACTAGGAAGCTTTTATGATCTTTTTTTAACGTGATTGCAGAATATGGACAAGATGGAATAGTATCCACGTGCTGTGATGTTTATAGTTTTGGCATCCTGATGATGGAGACGTTCACACGAACAAGACCAAGTGATGAAATATTTATCGGAGACTTGAGCATACAACGTTGGGTTAGTGATTCCTTTCCGGGTGAAATTCATAAGGTGGTGGATTCTAATTTGGTACAGCCAGGGGATGAACAAATTGATGCAAAGATGCAATGTTTGTTATCTATCATGGGATTAGCTTTGAGATGCACTTTAGTGACACCTGAAGCAAGAATTAGCATGAAAGATGCTCTTTCAACAGTCAAAAAGATTAGGCTTCAGCTTGTCAGTGGTCGACACTAGGTGGAAGTGGTCTCGTCTTCTCTTGTATGTTATTTTGATTACCTATGCTAGTAACATTAAACTTTCAAATTTGCACAAGTACTTAAGTGTGTTTAATTAATCATGGTTGTAGGAAGCAACTCGTTTCTTGATAAATGTAGTTTTTAATCCCATGTCTTGTATGATTTTATAAGAAGTAATTCAAAGGACGTTTTTGCACCAAAAATATGTCATTTGATTTCATACTCCAGATTAGTTTCCTAATTAGCTTCTATGACTTAGAGAATACCAGCCCTTTGTACAAAATTTTCATTTCTTAATTACCAATTGTAAAGGTTCTTCCTAAAACATAGAATTAAAATTCTACCGTTTACTCTTGTATGTTATTTGATTACATATGCCAGTTACATCAAGCTTTCAATTTTGCACAAGTTCTTAAGTGTGTTTAATTTTCTTGATATATGTGTGATGATATATGGAAGTCGAAAATGAGAAGTATATGATTGTTTTGTTGCCAATGACTACAAATATTTCTAATTCCCTGTATTCTATGATTCAGAATTTGTGAAATCTGTGGTACCAATGATCTTAACATTCCTGGCTAACGTGTTCTATATTGTCAGGATTCAACATAAATTAACCGCAACTCTCCTCCTTCATCTGAACTTAGATGTTTCCTTAACTCACAACATTACATCGATGAAGCAGTAGCCTTCTGTTGTATCATCCTTGAAAATTCTGTACAAATCTCTCATGGCTCTTAGTATTACAGCAGCTATTAGTATTACTTTCTGATATTTAGACAGAACAAAATTTTCGAGTTGAAAGAAACTACTCAAATGGAAAATGAGGACATCAAATTCTTCTCCTCACATGTTCTTTTGTGGCATACTGAGTCATACACGAAGCTCCAATCTTCTACAAAAAGTATTCCTCCTTAGACGACTAATATGACCATTAACCTTCACACACATTCACTGAGGGCGCTCTTAGTTCTTGTATCGAATGCAAAGATGCAAAGTTTATAGAGAAGTGAAAGGCATAGACAATTAAAATAACAGAAGCTAACGATAACAAAAGGATATATACAAAGGCCAACCAAATATATGAGAACTTGTTGGACTCATTTCATTTGTATTGCTGGCTAAGGTTTCTATGACTGGAGTTCATAATGCAAGCTAATAAAAGATCCATGATTCACTATCACATAAAATTACTACTTAAAACACCTAAGATGCACTCTTTAGTGCACCAAATAAATGGAACAATTACATCTAAAGGTTTCCTCGTGTTTGCGAAACGTGACAAAAATTCACATGGATAGAAGGTTATATAAACTATTAATCATTTCTTGATATCCATAGCGCTCAGACCTTTTCCAGTTTTAAACTTCAAACTAGCCTGATCAAATGTGCCTCTAGCATGCTCGCAGATAAGCATTAGATCCTGACATGAATCATTCAATACCTTCCTTGCTGGATCCCCTGCAATAGAAGACCACTAAAAGTTGCAGAAAATCTTAAGGTACCAAAACTCAAACAGAGATCCACAACATTTCTCATAATAGAAGTGTATAAACATATGGAAGCATAAAAAGACTATTGCAAATTGTTCTAAAGGATTATCAAGCGGTCGTATCGTACGATGTATAACACCCAAGGGCGTGGCTTAGTGGTCAATAAAGTGAGTTGAGAACCATGAGACAAAAAAACATTAGGTGATTTCTTCCCATCTGTCCTAGTCATCTGTCCTAACCTTGGTGGACACAGTTACCTGGTACCTGTTGCTGGTTTGAGGTGACAGGTGTCCCGTGGAATTGGTCGAAATATCTAAATATATATCATACGATGTACATAGGCATGCTGTAGAAATATCTAACAACACAATCTACTGCATGGACCAGATCAACAACAAAATCAACTGGCCAGAAAGTCCTGAAACAGCTATTTAAAAAGTTCATGATGAAAGTTTTAGCGAATAACAAGCATGCTACGTTAATATGGAAGCAGAATACAAATTTGAATGATAGATAAGTTAAAAAAAACAGAAAATCTGGTCTATAAAAGCATGAGGAAAGGCGACACAGCCTCTAAAGAATACCCCCTGTATTGCTAATTCTAGAGAAATATCTAAGCTTTTCTTTTTTATAAGTTAGAGAAATATTAAGCTTTACCAGTAGTCTGAACTCTTATATTCACTCGAGCATCAGAGGGATGTGGAATGCTGTAACCACAAAATGTTACTCTGGGACTGCAAGGAAGTAGATATCAGTTAATCATTGTCTTAAGCTTGTTGCATAAAGGAGGGGGTGGAAGGGCAGACAGAACATGGAACAATATTAACATAAGATCAGTGGAATGTAACTAAATGAGATAAGGAGGCCATCTTTTTTACGAGTTGAGTAATAAACTTCAAGCAAAATTCTACGAGATAGTTTATATTAGGAAATAAAAACACACAAATGAAGTAGTACTTGTAGTGATTACTGCATAATGAAAGAAGAAAGGAAAGAGGAAGAGATCAATTACTAACTCTTGATTTAGAGTGAATCTGAGAGCATTTGCCAGTGTATGGTCCTCATCTGTCAACGAGAATGTTGCTTTTGATTGATCTTCGAATGAACCGTGCTCCATTGACTGTTTGAAGAAATGAGGATAATTTGAAAATAATTATCAAATTTTTGAAATTTCGAAAATAATATAATCTATGGATTGAAAAAGAAGAACGGAACCATATAAGAAGTGAGATAAGAGTTGTCAAATCGGTAAGAAAGCAAACTCCTGATTAGTACTTTCAGTGAACTATTATCTTATGAGCAAACAATACTGTACTACTATTAGAAAGCAGTTAAAACCCCAAGGACCGTTTTACAAGACCAAAGCATAAACAACTATGCATGTTTAACCAGTGTTGTCAAAGGCGCTTTGCTTAAGCCCTAAATCGAGGCGCAAAACATGTTAAGTGCTTCGCCTAGCTTAACGGGTGGTGTCACCATCAAGGCTCTAAGAGACTAATTAGAAGGTGTTTGGATTGACTTATTTTTAAGTGATTTTGAATTTTAAGCACTTTTTAAGTTTTTGTGGTGTTTGGCAAAGCTAAAAAGTGCTTTTAAGCACTAACTTTTAAGCTAAAAAAGTGTAAAAATAAGCCAAAAGCCAAAAGTTGGGGAAGCCAACTTTTGGCTTTTGGCTTTCAGTTTTTAAGCTACTTTTTAAAACCCAATCCAAACACCCTCTAAGACATACTTTTCCTTGCCATTTAGTGTAATCTCGAAGAGGAGACACTAAACAATTGATATATTACTTTATCGTAATCTTTTTACAATTTATTTGTCCATATATTTTCTATTCATGCTAAAGTATTAGAATTCATGCCTAGTCAAAACACCTTCACATAAATTGAGACGGAGGGAGTACTACTTTTCAAACAATGACTAAGATCTCTTCCTTTACCAAAGATCAGGACAGTATATATTTTGTAACTCAAAATTGAAAATTCAAAAAGGGCAAAATTCTTCAAATAATTTTTACTCCACAAATCACACCGTTGAGATATTTTCACATGGTAAGCAAATAAGAAAAATATTATCTTGTAAAATTCAGGAGATATCATATCAATGGGGTGTCATATATTGAAGGAGCTATCATATCAGAGTTGAGACTTTCTTTAGAGAAATGAAAGCAAACATAACATTATAAAATTTAGCACACTTCTCGTTTTACCCTTCAATATCATTGCAATAAGAAGTTCTTGATCTAACTATAGATAGACAAAAAAAGAAAATATCTGGCGAGAAAATGAGAGAAAAGCCGCAAGCATAAAGGAGAGATACAACTTGCTTCCATCAAAGAAAGAGAAATGAGCTTCAGATGGATGTGTGGAAACACTCGAAGAGATATGATTAGGAACGAAGCTATACGGGCCAAGGTGGGAGTGGCATCTAATGATGAACTCAAAATTAATACAAAGAGATTATGAGAAATATGAATGTGCTAAATGATCTAGGGTACTGCATACTATAATCTACTCTAAGTTTCATTAATCGAGATGTTATATATTCCTAACAGATGTATAGCGATGAAGCTCTCGAAGTATGCACTGGTCACACGGTCTAGTCATAGTATATGAAAGTTACAGAATAGGAATGAGAGTTGACCCACTGTGTGAGTGACAGATGAAGAAAACTGGATCGGGTCACCCATGTGGGTCAACCCAGATTCATATTAACAGATAAATAATATGTGATTATTTATATATTTATATTAATAAATAAAGGGGAAGAGACACAACTATTGGCCGGGAAGAGTTGTGTCCCTTTAGATTTATATATGTGTTCTCTTGTGAGAAAGAGACGACACTTTTTTTCAATAGAAAAACAAAAGAAAAAGAAAGCTCTTCTGCTTCTTCCTTATCCAATTCTCTCAAGTTCTAGCGTGAAGATTTCTTCTCCGAAAAGCGTTGTAACAACTCTGTAACAAGGTACGATTCATAGACTGTGATTCTTCGGTATAGTTTGTGTTTGTATACATGTGATTGCACTATTAGACTAGTGAAACAAAGTTCAATGACAATCCTGCAAACTATGTGTTTGAGTATATCCTTCATTGGCATCAGAACCTGCGTTATTTGTTACCTAGTTTCAATTTTCTTGATGAAAAACTTTGTTGAGAAGTGCCTAATCTGCTGGTTGAAATTTTTTTTGTTCGGGTGTTTTTTTTTTTTTGGCAAAAACAAATTGTTCTCTGATTTGGTACTTTATGAGTGGCACAAATTCTTTGGTGTCGCAAATCACCATGAGAATAAGATTTTTTTGTTTTAAAAAATTTTGTGGCTAGTTTATGAAAAGGTGTTCTCGTTTTCTCTGAAACAAGACCAAAAGTTTTTTTTTTTTTGAGTTTTCGTTCCATGATCTTTTATATAGATGTGTACCTGTTATGGAAACTCATGTTTTGTTCATTATGGGTTTTTGTTCCTGTTTTTTTTTTTTTGTTCAAATAAGAATGAAACAATGAGGGACTTTGTGGTCCCACAAGAGAGACTTTGCAGTCCCTAGCACACAACACCTCAAAAGGAGGAGTTTGTGCCTCCACTATTAATCAAATTGCACATGGAGGAATTCGAATTGATTGATTCAATTGTTTAAAAGAATCATGATTGCTGATTTATTTTTTTATGAACTTTGATAAGGAACAAGGAGTGGATTAAAATTATGAAAAAGAACTGTTGTGTTCTCTATAATTAATCCTTATATTTTTTTAATGGCAATTTTTTATAAAACAGTGGAGTTAATTTCTAAAGGTAAACATATGTTCTATTTCAAATAGTGACACAACTTGTTTGTGTACATGTGTAGTGAATTTGCATTTTAATACTTAGTGTTATTCATAATTTAATTATTTACATTACTTTATATTGAGTGTTTTTATATCTGTTATAGAATCGATACTTGTTTAATCTTAAATATATGAATTAAGATATGTGTTTTTTAGATGATTGATTATGTTAGATTTACGACACATTAGGATTCGGATGATGATTGAAAACTTAGTGAACTTTCGATTCTAAACCTGGTGTGAAATGAATATTGTCATAGTTAATAATTATTATATATATAAATTTAGGCTAAAATAATGTATATAGTTGTCTCATGGTACTTTATACTTGTTTAAATCAGTATGTCAACTGCTGCAAAGAACATTATCGCTGAGTTTAATAAAGGTGATAAGCTTAACGGTGATAACTATGAAATATGAAGTATGAAAATCCAATACGTCCTGGAAGAGCAAGAGGCTCTTGAAGCTCTTAATGTGTCTTTGACACTTCCCAAAAATGGTGATACCCCCCAATATGTGAAAGACCTTGAGACATATCAGGCTTGAAAAAGGAAGAATTCTCTTGCTCGCAGAACGTTGCTAAGCAGCATGGATAACGATATTATGAGAGAATTCTGACCGTATGATGATGCTAAGGACATGTGGTCCTCATTAAAAGAAAAGTTTGGTCATACTTCAGTTGCTAAGTTAAGGGCTCTTACAATTAAGTTTGATATTTATAAGAAGCACCCTGATCATACTATGCATAAGCATCTACGTTGTATGTCAAATATGGTGAATGAACTGAAAGATGTTGGTCATGTGTTGACCGAAGAGCAACAACTCCAAGCTGTGATTTGCTCTCTACCCCAAAGTTGGAAAAGTATGAAAATGTATTTGACCCGTAATGTTAGCATCAAAACTATGAAAGATGCTAAGCGTCATTTGAAACTCGAGGAAGAACGCCTCGGGGTCGACAATGCTACTACAAATGCGTACATGGCTAGTTCCGGTTCACGACATGGACGTGGTCAAAAGCACAAATTTTTTCAGAAAAGGGGGAAAGGAAAAGTCTCAAAAAGGCCTAAGATTAATCAACAAGGAGAGAAAAATATTTCTGCTCCAAAGAAAAAGGTGAATATGGCTAAGCTTAAGTGCTACAACTGTGAGAACAAGGGACACTTTGCCCGTGATTGTCCTGAGCCTAAAAAGGTACATGACCTTATTAATAATTTACATAGTGATGTAAATGTTTCTTGTTCTGCTTTTTTAACTGAATCGCCTCCTTTGTGGATTGTAGACTCAGGAGCCACCAAACATATAGCGATGAAAAGAGATGCCTTCGCGGATTTAGACAAATTTCAAAAGAGGATCTAAATGGGTATATGTAGAAAATAACTCCAAAGAGGAGGTCAAAGGGATTGGTACCTTCAAACTTAAAATGCGTGGTGGCCGGACTCTATTTCTATATGATGTACTATTTACATGGATTCGTTGAAATCTGGTCTCTGTTAGAATGTTGATTAAGTTAGGATTTAATCTTTTCTTTCATGAACATGGTTTGGATATGTATTTAGCCAAGACAAAATATGGTACTGGATATTTCTATGATCGTTTTATTGTATTGGATGTTGTTCAGAGTTTCAATAATAATAATATTTATTTTTTCTTATTTACGTCAACTTCTAATTGTGAGACTGATGTAAATATATAGCATGCTAGGCTTGGCCATATTGGCCGGCAAAGAATGAATCGCTCAGCCAAAGAAGTGTTCTTGGCTCAATAAATGAAGTAGAACTATCTACTTGTGAATCTTGTCTAGCTGGAAAAATTGCGAGAAAACCATTTGGGAAAGGCATAAGAGCTGATACTCCATTGCAATTAATTCATTCTGACATATGTGATCCAATAAATACAAGGGAAAGACATGGTGCTATTTACGTCATCACATTTATTGATGATTTTACTCGATTTGGTCATGTATATTTGATTTCTCACAAATCTGAAGCTTTGAGTTGCTTCATTAAGTTTATGAACTTAGTTGAAAATCAATTGGATAAAAAGATCAAAGCTTTAAGAATCGATCGAGGTAGAGAGTATTTGTCTGATGAGTTCAAATGATTGTGTGATGAAAAAGAAATTCAAAGACAATTAACTACTCTCTACACTCCACAATAAAATGGTGTTGCAGAATGACAAAATAGAACCTTGTTAGAAATGGTTAGGTCAATGATGGCACAAGTAAAATTGTCTATCACCTATTGGGGTGATGCTTTGCTCACTGTTGCGCTGCATTTGTACTTAATTGTGTCCCTTCTAAATCAGTTACAACTACGTCGTATGAGTTATGGACTAAACGAAAATCTGATTTGAGCATTTTGAAGCCTTGGGGTTGTGCTGCTTTTATTAATCTTTTTTCTCAATATGAAAAAATAGGTCCAAGGAGGGAAAATGTATCTCTATACGATACTCTGAACAGTCTAAGGATTATGTGTTCATAGGTGAACAAGATAGTGGCACAGTAACTGAAGTTGAGTCACATGATGTTATATTCATAGAGAATGATTTTCCTAAGCAGGGTGAGATAGGTCAAGACTTATCTCTTTATGAAACTACGGACCAAATCGCTTCCGCTACAGACGTTCAAATGAATTTGAGTGGGAGTCATTTTAATGATAATGGATCAGTCCCTATTCCCACAGATACACCATCTGAATCAAATTCTTTGGATATTGCTGGTCCGAGTGGGAGTAACTTACCAATAGATAAATCAATTTATCAATCTCAACCTCAATAAAAAAGTCGTCCACAAATTTCTCGTCGTCGATTTGAGATCGAAGGGGAAGAGTTTATAGTTACTCCAAATGATGAAGAGCCACGAAATATAAATGAGGCTCTTACATCCCCTGCTAAGGAAAAATGGTTAAAAGCAATTAATGAAGAGATGGAGTCAATGAAATCTAACCAAGTGTGGGAATTGGTTGATCTACCTATCGGCCAAAAAGCTATTGGAAATAAGGGAATTCTCAAAATCAAGCGTAAGGTCGATGGTAGTATCGAAAAATTTAAAGATCGCCTAATAGCTAACGGGTACACACAACAAGAAGGAATTGATTATGAAGAAACTTTTTCACCTGTTGTACGTTGTTGCTTCAATAAGGCTAATTTTGTCAATAGTAGCTATGTTGGATCTTGAATTGAATCAAATGGATGTGAAAATTGCATTTCTCAATGGAGAACTAAAAGAGGAAATCTATATGGAACAACCTGTAGGTTTTGTAAAGAAAGCGAAGAACATAAAGTATGTCGACTTCGTAGGTCGATTTATGGCCTTAAATAATCTTCTAGACAATGATATTTACGTTTTCATATTGCAATCATATCGTATGTATTCGTTATGATTCATGAAGATCATTGTGTATATATCAAAAGATCCAAAGATAAGTTTGTCATCTTATCATTGTATGTAGACGACATACTTATAGCTGCAAGTGACATCGAATATGTAAAAGAAATAAAAGAGTGGTTATCATCTACTTTTGAGATGAAAGACATGGGTGAAGCATCATACATCCTTGGAGTTAGAATTTCAAGAGATCGTTTAAAAAGATTGTTATCTCTTTCACAATAATCTTACATTAAGAAAGTTCTTGAACGTTTTAATATGCAAGACTGCAAACCCATAAACACTCCGATTTCTAACAGTGAAGCTTTAAGCCAAAAGATGTGTCCTCAGACTCCACAAGAGAAAGAACAAATAAAAAAGGTTCCTTATATCAATGCAGTCGGAAGTCTAATGTATGCTATGATGTGTACTAGACCCGATATCTGTTATGTCATTGGGTTAGTTAGCTGATATCAATTCGACTCAGGACAACAACATTGGAAAGTAGTTAAAAGGATATTGAGGTATCTTAAAGGCACAGTTGACTATTCCTTATGTTATCAAGGAAATGATCTGCAACTCAAAGGCTACATTGATGCTGATTGGGGAGGATATTTAAATGAGAGAAAATCAACCTCTGGATATGCATTCTTGCTTAACAATGGCGCCATATCATGGAGTAGAAAGAAGCAGTCATGTATAGCCTTATCTACAATGAAAGCTGAATTCGTAGCACTTTCATCTGTTGTGCAAGAAGCTGTCAGGATTAAACGTTTTCTGGTTCACTTGGGTTTATATAACAATGATGTTGAACCTGTCACAATCAATTGTGATAGTCAGGCTGCAATAGCTTACACAAAGGATCCAAAGTACCATGGAAAAGACGAAACATATTGATATTAAGTATAATTTTGTAAGAGACATGGTTGTACAAAAGAAAGTGAACGTGAAATACATATCTACGCATCAAATGATAGCAGATCCCTTAACGAAATCCATAGCATGTTATATTGATGAAAGACATGTAAAGTCATTGGGTTTACATAGATGCTGATGTATTTATATTTTTTTCCCAATCACGTTCATATAAATTCACATTATTGAAGTTAATATTTTTTTATGCCTAATTTTCTATCTTTGTTGGTTCATATACATATAACTTTTATGTAGTGTACATAAATTTTCTTAGGATAAAAAATATGTCGAACAGACAAAAAGATTGGTCTATTCACACAGGCAATCACCTTTATTGTCTAAGTGACAAATAGAGATGAGACAATTATAAACTAATTATTGTCAGAAGTGATGATAAAAGAGAGCTGAAAGCTTATAATGATAATGTCGTTTGTTAGTTTGTGTTTAATTATACGTGATTAAAATGAGTTAGACTGTTTCTAATGCCAGATATGAGTTTTGAAGAATAAAATATTTGAGTAGATATGTGAACTCAAAGTTAGACATGAGTTGTCTGAACTATCATCTGCTTAGTATTTAATTTATGAAAGACATACGCTCCATGGGAAAAGGAGTCGGTACTGTGATACATGTTTCATACCATGTATGCATATAGTGATCCATAAGGGAGATACAAGTTTAGTCTCTACTTGTTATCGTGTGAAGCCCTGAAAATTATAAGTAATTTTTCACATTGTACCCTCATGACTTTAATCAGTTTCTTGAGATTCAGTTTGGTGTTTGCTATCTTAGTATGTTGCCAAGAGATCGTGTTTGATTCGATCTGGCGGGACATCTATAGAAAAGCATATCACGTTGAGATTAAGAGATTCTTGAAATGAGAAAGATCATTGAGTATTATCACATTAATTGTGTTCATTGATCGGTCTTTTATGTTTGTCTTTGAGACGAGAACATAATGATGAACTCAAAATTAATACAAAGAGATTATGAGAAATATGATTGTGATAAATAATCTAGGGTACTGCATATTATAATCTACTCTAAGTTTCATTAATCGAGATGCTATATATTCCTAACAGATGTATAGCGATGAAGCTCTCAAAGTATGCACTGGTCACACGGTCTAGTCGTAGTGTATGAAAGTTACAGAATAGGAATGAGAGTTGACCCACTATGTGTGAGTGGGAGATGAAGAAAACAGGATCGAATCACCCATGTGGGTCAACCCGAATTCATATTAACAGATAAATAATATGTGATTATTTATATATTTATATTAATAAATAAAGGGGAAGAGACACAACTATTGGCCGGGAAGAGTTGTGTTCCTTTAGATTTATATATGTGTTCTCTTGTGAGAAACAGACGACACTTTTTTTCAATAGAAAAACAAAAGAAAAAGAAAGCTCTTCTGCTTCTTCCTTCTCCAATTCTCTCAAGTTATAGCGTGAAGATTTTTTTGAAGATTTCTTCTCCGAAAAGCGTTGGAACAACTCTGTAACAAGGTACAATTCATAGACTGTGATTCTTCGGTGTAGTTTGTGTTTGTATACATGTGATTGCACTATTAGACTAGTGAAACAAAGTTCAATGACGATCCTGCAAACTATGTGTTTGAGTATATCCTTAAGCATCAGTGGCGGACAAGATGAGGGAAGCGAGAATGAGATGGTTCGGGCATGTGAACATGAGGTGTGAGGATGTGCCAGTAAGGAGGTGCGAGAGGTTGGTTGTAGCAGCAGTTAAGAAAAATAGAGGTAGGTCGAAAAGGAACTGGGGGGAGGTGATTAGACAGGACGTAGCACAACTTCAACAAACTTTGGACATTATCTTAGATAGGAAGGGAGGGAGGTCGAGGATTCGAATAGAAGGTTAGCAGGTAGCTGGATGTTGTCGCGTTCTGTGTGGGAGAGAGAGTGGGCTAGCCTCCTCCTCTTATCTTGTCCTTTTAGTAGTATTATTTAGTTATCGCGTAGTTTCTTATTTTTCGATGTGTATTACTACTTGTTGTTGCATTGGTTTTGTATCTAGCTACTTTGCTGGCTCTTTACTTACAATCCTGCGTCAGATACTTCCCTGTCGAACCAAGGATCTATTGGAAGCAATCTCTTTACCTCACAAAGGTAGGGGTAAGGTCTGTGTACATCCTACCCTCCCCAGACACCACTTGTGGGATTACACTGGGTATGTAGTTGTAAGAAAGAGAGCATGAAAAGAGATGGAGGGGAGAAAGTTAGCTGCGGAGGAGTATCAACACGATTTTGAGGCTTAAAAGCAGTTGAAATTTTGGGTGTGATTTGTTCAATTATCAGCCAAACCACTAAGAATTTATTTCAGTCTGGCCAAGGTCCTTCCATTTAACTATAAAAGTGTAAAACATATCACATCTAATATAAGTATAAATTTCAAAAGAGACTATAATCGTTATCCATAGTCGTCTACCGTGTCATCGATAGTCCCACTACATTGTAGAATGCAAAACTGCAAAGTTTGGCCAAGAAAACCTGAAATTTTAAGATATATATATATATATATATATATGCCCGCATAAATGTGCAAAGGTGTACTTTGACATTTTCTTCCTCTAGGTCTTCATTTTCTTGGACTCATCAACCATTATGTTGACAATTATTCACTGCTTGATTCATCAATATTGCATATTACAATTGGAGATTATCCTATACTTGCATTTTCATGGAAAACTGGTGAGTATTCAAGCACAGAAAGTTGTGATGAAATGATGATACATTAAGGGTGTGTTCGGGTACGGAGGAAAATGTTTTCCGATTTTTTCATGTTCAGTTGGTCAAAAATTTTGGAAAAATATTTTCTCTAGGAAAATAAGTTGCTTAAAAATGAGGAAAATGACTTACTTAATAGAAGTAGGGAAAACAAGTCCTACAAGTTTCATTCCACATTGACTGTGTCCTCCACCCTCCAATATATAGATGGATACAACTTAACTTGGCCTCAACTGACAGCTAAATACTCCAACTAAATTTGAGAATGCACATCTAGACACCAAAAAAAAACCCAAAAAATCAGACACAATTGTTTTAGTTTGATTTATAGGTTTAAAACCCCGACACAATTAGTGTAGTTTGGTATTTGAAAAACTCGAACCAACCCAGCCTATGTACACCCCTGACTATTACTATGATTTAAGAAACTTTCAAGGTTAAGGCAACGGTGTTTACGCTTCAAATTGTTCAAATATACTTTTCGTTGAAATTTTTGTACTTCATTACATAAAATACTCAACATTTAAAAAAAAAAAAATATAACCCTACTACCGGTAAAAACTGGGGCCTCAAAAAAATTGGGACCTAAAACCCTTGCTTCACCGGCTTTATCTTTCAGCCGGCTCTATGTGGAATTTGAAGATTTCAGTATAAGGAAAATCATCGGAAGGATCAATGAAGTGTTGAAGAGGTTTTAACAAAGAATGCTAATTTGTATTCAATATAAATGAATATTTGCCACTTTTTTATTATTCAAAATAAATGAATTTTTCAAAGAATGTATTAATTATTATTTTTCAAAGGGCAAAGGGGCAAATATACTCCTCAATTTTGCAATTTAGAGCAAATATACCCTCGGTTAAAAAAATGGAGCAACTATACCCCTGTCATTTATGGAATGGTGCAGATATACCCTTTTTACTAACCGGCTATATTTTTTTAATTAAATAATATTTATTTTATTTTTTAAAATTGAAAAAAGACAAATGAATTTATTTTTTAACTGACACAACCCGCACGATCCAAACAAAAATAATAACCCACAGATTTTCAATTTAGAAAACACCCGATGAAAATTAAAATACTCGTATTCCTGACTATATAGTACCTGCATAACCATCTGTACTTTTTCTATGAAAATGTATTTTAGATTAGTTAGATGAAACTGTATTTTTAGCACCATTTTACCTATCAAATATAAATTCATTTGTCTTTTTTTAATTTTTAAAAAAAAAAAGACAAATATTATTTAATTAAAAAAATAACTTTGTTAGTAAAAAGGGTATATTTGCACCATTCCATAGCCGGCAGGGGTATATTTGCACCATTCTATAGGCGACAGGGGTATATTTGCTCCACTTTTTTAACGAAGGGTATATGTGCTCTAAATCACAAAGTTGAGGAGTATATTTGCCCCTTTTTCCTTTTTCAAAATTACCCTTCTCTTTAATTGGGATTTCAAATACTTTTAAATTCCAAATGATGACTATCTATATTTTCAAGAAGAGTTTGGGAAGAATAAGAAGGATAATATTGACAAAGGATAATAGGCAATCTATTGAGTTTGAGGTATTCAATTTCACCACTATACGATACAGAGACTATTCTTTTAAAAAGTATTTATCTAAGAAGATTTGTGGATGAATCAGGAAATGTCAACAATAAATGGTAGTCCAAGTTGACTATTCTTCACAGTTATAAACGCTACAAGTGCCCAGAAAGAAAGGACTTCCAAGTTGACCCGTAGTCTGTAAGTTGTTGGAGTATATAAATTCCACAAATTAAATGGTACTTTGACATTTTCTTCATTTATTTGTAATTTTGGGCTCCTCAAAGATTATGTTGACAATTATTCACTGCTTGAGGGATAAGACATTGAGCAGTATAGCATTGATAACATTGAATACATCTTCTAACATCATTGCTTTGCATTATCAATTCTTCTTTTAGCTCAACAAGTAATTAAGAATGAGAAACCGGCATGTTATTTGCAATCTTCTCTTTGCTCTTGCAGTTTTCATTCTGCTTCATCAACATACTTCACTTGCTAATATTAGCACTGATAAAGCTGCTCTTCTTGCATTGAAATCTCACATTTTTTCTGATCCTAACAACATCTTAGCAAGAAACTGGTCTTCTTCCATCCCAGTTTGCAGCTGGATTGGAATCACTTGCGGCTCCCGCCATAACAGAGTCACTGGTTTAGACATTTCTGGCATGCAACTTCATGGTACCATTCCTCCGCACCTTGGAAACCTCTCATTTCTTGTTTCCCTCAACATCAGTAACAACTTTTTCCATGGAGATTTGCCAGTAGAGTTGGCTCATTTGCAGAGGTTGAAATTGATTAGTGTCGCAAACAATAACTGCACCGGAGACATTCCATCATTTTTAAGTTTGTTACCAAACCTAAGATTTGTGTACCTCCCGAACAACCAATTTTCGGGGGAAATTCCATCTTCCCTTTCCAATCTGACAAACTTGAAAGTGTTGATCTTGGTGAATAATTTTCTCAAAGGAGAGATCCCTCGAGAAATCGGTAATCTTCGCTTCCTGACTTTTCTAGACTTGCAAAATAATCAACTTACTGGCTCTATACCAACATCAATCTTCAACATTACGACTATGAAAATCATTGCTCTTACCTACAACAACCTTACTGGAAAGCTTCCAACAACTATATGTGACCATCTCCCAAACTTGGAAGGGCTTCACGTCTCAAGCAACTCCCTAGATGGAGTTATTCCACCAAACCTGGAGAAATGCAGAAAGCTTCAAGGCTTGTCATTGTCTGACAATGAGTTTATTGGAACTGTACCAAGAGAGTTAGCCAACTTAACAACTCTTACAGGATTATATCTTGGAGGTCTGTATTTGGAAGGTAGTATGATATTTCCTTACAAGATATCTGAATTTTTCTTCCTTTTTTCTCTTCCGCTAAATAGGTAACCAAATATTTCCTAAAATCGACAGGAGGGATACCAGCGGAGCTTGGTAATTTTCAGAAACTACAGGATCTGTCATTAATCCAGAATGAGTTTACTGGTTCTGTCCCTGCAAGCATTTTCAATATGTCAGCACTGCAGATGCTAGATATTGGAGTAAACAAGCTTTCAGGTACTCTACCTTCAGATTTAGGTCGTGGAATGCCCAACCTAGAACAACTTTACTGTGGAGGAAATAATCTGAGTGGTTTCATCTCTGCCTCAATCTCAAATTCTTCAAGACTCAAAATACTTGATATCCCAGAGAACAGTTTCACGGGTCTGATTCCTGAATCACTTGGTAACTTAGAGTACCTTGAGGTTCTAAACTTGAAATCTAATGATTTTTCCAGCGATTCAGCAATGAGATTCCTTACGTCTTTGACAAACTGTAGGAATCTAAGAGAACTCTCGTTTGGAAAAAATCCCTTAGATGTTCTTTTTCCGGCATCTGTTGGTAATTTCTCCAACTCTTTGCAAATTTTTGACGCATCAGGTTGTAAACTGAAGGGCGTCATTCCAAAAGAAATTGGTAATCTTACTGGATTGGGAAGAATGGATCTGGATAACAATGAGTTGACTGGACATATTCCAAATACAGTCCAAAGCATGTTGAAACTTCAAGAAATTTACCTACAAAGCAACAAGATAGAAGGAACCATACCAGATGTTATATGCAATTTAAAGTATATTGGTGCATTAGACTTGTCAAGGAATCAATTTTCTGGTTCCGTACCACCATGCTTAGGAAAAGTTACCAGTTTGAGGAATCTAAATCTAGCTTACAACAGGCTGAATTCAAGATTACCTGCAAGCTTGGGGAGCCTTCAAGATCTCATCGAATTCAATGTTTCGTCCAATTTATTAAGTGGGCAAATTCCCCTTGAGATTGGAAATTTAAAGGCTGCGACACTCATTGATCTGTCAAAAAATGATTTTTCTGGTAAGATTCCTAGCACTCTAGGGGGCCTAGATAGATTGACTAATCTTTCTCTAGCACATAATAGATTAGACGGGCCTATTCCAGATTCATTTGGCAAAATGTTGGCATTGGAATTCTTGGATTTGTCCTATAATAATCTTGGTGGTGAAATTCCAAAGTCATTAGAAGCTCTTGTATATCTCAAATACTTGAACTTCTCATTCAATAAACTTAGTGGCGAGATTCCCATTGGCGGTCCTTTTGCAAACGCAACCGGTCAATCTTTCATGTCCAATGACGCACTCTGTGGTGACTCCCAGTTTAACGTGAAACCATGTCAAACCAAATCTACAGAGAAGTCAAGAGGAAAAAAAGTTCTTATAGGTTTATATACGCTGTTAGGGATTGGATCACTCCTTGCATTGGCCGTTGGATATGTGGTGTTAAGATTGAGAAAGACAAAGAAGAATGCAAATCAAGCAGATGTGTCTCTGGTAAAAGAGCATGAAAGAATTTCCTATTATGAACTTGAACAGGCAACAGAAGGATTTGATGAAAGCAACTTGCTTGGTAATGGGAGTTTTAGCATGGTCTACAAAGGGATACTTAAGGATGGTACTCTTTTGGCAGCAAAGGTATTTAATGTGCAGTTGGATGGTGCATTCAAAAGTTTTGACACGGAATGTGAGATACTCCGGAACCTTCGCCACAGAAATCTGACCAAAGTCATAACGAGCTGCTCCAACCTTGATTTCAAGGCCCTGGTGCTGGAATACATGCCCAATGGGACACTTGATAAATGGTTATACTCTCACAACTTGTTCTTGAATTTATTGCAGAGATTAGATATAATGATAGATGTTGCATCGGCAATGGACTATCTCCACAATGGCTATTCAACCCCTGTGGTGCATTGTGACTTGAAGCCAAGCAATGTCTTGCTAGATCAAGAAATGGTTGGTCATGTCAGTGATTTTGGCATTGCAAAATTGTTAGGTGCAGGGGAGGCTTTTGTTCAAACAAGGACCATTGCAACCATTGGATATATTGCTCCAGGTATATTACAAGTTTTAAAAGTTCTCATATTGGTTAAATACACAAAACAATTCTTTCCCTTAGATACAGACTGATACTCTCAATTTTGTCATATTCCATTTTAACTAGGAAGCTTTTATGATCATTTTTTAACGTGATTGCAGAATATGGACAAGATGGAATAGTATCCACGTGCTGTGATGTTTATAGTTTTGGCATCCTGATGATGGAGACGTTTACAAGAATGAGACCAAGTGATGAAATATTTACTGGAGACTTGAGCATACAACGTTGGGTTAGTGATAACTTCCCAAGAGGAATTCATAAGGTGGTGGATTCTAATTTGGTACAGCCAGGGGGTGAACACATTGACACAAAGATGCAATGTTTGCTATCTATCATGGAATTAGCTTTGAATTGCACTTTAGTGGCACCTGATGCAAGAATTAGCATGGAAGATGCTCTTTCAAAACTGAAAAAGATTAGGCTCCAGCTTGTCAACAGTCGGCTATAGGTGGAATCGGACCATCTACTCTTGTATGTTATTTGATTACCTATGCCAGTTACATAAAGATTTCAATTCTGCACAAGTACTTAAGGGTGTTTAATCATAGTTGTAGGAAGCAACTAGTTTCTTGATATATGTAGTTTTGATGATATATGGAAGTCAAAAATGAGAAGTATATGATTGTTGTGTTGCCAATGACTACAAATATTTCTAACAATTCAGAATTTGTGAAATCTGTGGTACCAATGCTCTTAACATTGCTGGCTAACGTGTTCTATATTGTCAGGATTCAACATAAATTAACCGCAACTCTCCTCCTACATCCGAACTTAGATGCTTTC
The DNA here is from genome assembly GCA_003996215.1 of Jaltomata sinuosa. NCBI lineage: Eukaryota > Viridiplantae > Streptophyta > Magnoliopsida > Solanales > Solanaceae > Jaltomata > Jaltomata sinuosa. The sequence goes on along the minus strand of QJPP01000482.1, from coordinate 64,441 downwards.
TTAACTCACAACATTACGTCGATGAAGCAGTAGCCTCCTGTTGTATCATCCTTGAAAATTCTGTACAAATCTCTCATGGCTCTTAGTATTACAGCTATTAGTATTACTTTCTGATATTTAGACAGAACAAAATTTTCGAGTTGAAAGAAACTACTCAAATGGAAAAGAGGACATCAAATTCTTCTCCTTACACGTTCTTTTGTGGCATATGAAATGGCATATTGAGTCATACACGAAGCTCTAATCTTCTACAAAAAGTATTCCTCCTTAGACGACTAATATGACCATTAGCCTTCACACACATTCTCTGAGGGCGCTCTTAGTTCTTGTACCGAATGCAAAGATGCAAAGTTTATAGAGAAGTGAAAGCCATACACAATTATAATAACAGAAGCTAATGATAACAAAGGGATATATACAAAGGCCAGCCAAATATGAGTCGGAACTAGGCAGAATCGGACCGTATACTCTTGTATGTTATTTGATTACCTATGCCAGTTACATTAAGCTTTCAATTTTGCACAAGTACTTAAGTGTGTTTAATTTTCTTGATATATGGAAGTCAAAAAAAGAGAAATATTTCTGCAAAACTTTGAAAATGGGATATGATCTTTCAATCTGCAACAACATTTTTCAGATGTCTCGCGTGCGAACCCTGATAACAAAATCTCCTTTTGTAAGGAGCGCTTTACCCCATAGTGAAACTTCCCGGAGCGAATCCGAAATAATCAGGCACCACAGATGCTGGTCTTCTCACTTATAAAAGACTTAGGGATTGGTGGGATCTAGTCATTCTTTTGGCTCTATGACCACATTATTTGTGCCCTGTTCTTTTTCCATTATTTGTGTCCTTGTTCTTGTGCCCTTCTTGTCAGGATTCAACATAAATTAACTAGCTTTTACGCTGGCTGTCAACCTACCACAACTCTCCTCCATCCGAGCTTAGGACTTGCAGAAATGTTTCCTTAACTCACAACATTGCTGGCTGTCAACCTACCACAAATTTCCTCCTTCATCCGAGCTTAGGACTTGCATAAATGTTTTCGTAACTTACAACATTAACAGCTCGACCCCCCAGAAATTTCTAATGTTGGCGGCTACATATATGCAGATAGCAGGTTTATGAAAGGGTGATCCGGTATCTGGTACAGGACATGCTGTAAACATGTCGATGATATACAAGGTTTCAGACATTAACTTCTCGAACTTGTTCTCCATGATGACCATTGTCTAAAATAGAAGATAGTTTTGTTCATCAAACCTCTTTGATGAATTTTAAGTTCTTCCCAGCTAGTGTACATATAGAAGTAGAGCGATGAAGCAGTAACATTCTGTTGTATATCATCCTTGAAAATTCTGTACAGAGATTTTACAAAAGGTATTCCTCCTTAGACGACTAATATGACCATTAGCTTTCAAGCATATTCTCTGAGGGCGCTTTTAGTTCTTGGACCGAATGCAAAGATGCAAAGTTTATAACAGAAGCTAAGGTCACTCTACAATAACAAAGGGATATATACAAAGGTCAACCAAATATGATCAGAACATGTTGGCCTCATTTCATTTGTATTATTGGCTAAGGTTTCTATGACTGGAGTTCATAATGCAAGCTGATAAAAGATCCATGATTCACTATCACATAAAATTACTACTTACAACAACCAACCGTACAACCCAAGATGCATTCTTTAGTGCACCAAATAAATGGAACAATTACATTTAAAGGTTTCCTCGTGTTTGCAAAACGTGACAAAATTTCACATGGTTAGAAGAATATATAAACTATTAGTCAATCATTTCTTGATAATCCATAGCGGCCAGACTATTTCCAGTTTTAAACTTTAAGATAGCCTGATCAAATGTGCCTCTAACGTGCTCGCATATAAGCATTAGATCCTGACATGAATCGTTCAATACCTCCCTTGCTGGATCCCCTGCATAGAAGACCACTAAAAGTTGCAGAAAATCTTAATGTACCAAAACTCAAAACAGACATCCACAACATTTCTCAAAATAGAAGTGTATAAACATATGGAAGCATAAAAAGACTATTGCAAATTGTTTTAAAGGATTTCCAAGCGGTCATATCATACGATGTACATAGTCATGCTGTAGAAAAATCTAACAACACAATCTACTGCATGAACCAGATCAAATAAGCTGAAAGAAAAAGGGGAATTATTAATGGGAAGGGCATCACAATATTTCTCCAACAAAACCAACTGGCCAGAAAGTCCTGAAACAGCTATTTAAAAAGTTCATGATGAAAGTTTTAGCGAATAACAAGCATGCTACGTTAATATGGAAGCAGAATACAAATTTGAATGATAGATAAGTTAAAAAAAACAGAAAATCTGGTCTATAAAAGCATGAGGAAAGGCGACACAGCCTCTAAAGAATACCCTCTGTATTGCTAATTCTAGAGAAATATCTAAGCTTTTCTTTTTTATAAGTTAGAGAAATATTAAGCTTTACCAGTAGTCTGAACTCTTATATTCACTCGAGCATCAGAGGGATGTGGAATGCTGTAACCACAAAATGTTACTCTGGGACTGCAAGAAAGTAGATATCAGTTAATCATTGTCCTAAGCTTGTTGCATAAACCACTCCTTAGGAGCGGGGGGGGGGGGGAGACAGAACATGCAACATTAACATAAGATCAATGGAATGTAACAAAATGAGACAAGGCCATCTATTTTACGAGTTGAGTAATGAACTTCAAGCAAAATTCTAAAAGATAGTTTATATTAGTACTTCCAGTGATTACACTGCATAATTAAAGAAGAAAGGAAAGAGGAAGAGATAAATTACTAACTCTTGATTTAGAGTGAATCTGAGAGCATTTGCCAGTGTATGGTCCTCATCTGTCAATGAGAATGTGGCTTTTGATTGATCTTCGAATGAACCGTGCTCCATTGACTGTTTAAAGAAAAGAGGATAATTTGAAAATAATTACCAAATTTTCAAAATTTCGAAAATAATGTAATATATGGATCGAAAAAGAAGAAAAGAACTGTTAAATGTCCCACATCGGATATGGAATGGGTAATTGGTCTCCTTATAAGGCTTGGGCAATCCTCCTCCCTTTGAGCTAGCTTTTGGGGTGTGAGTTAGGCCCAAGACCTTTCTTTACATGGTATCAGAGCCAGACCCACTCCAAATCTTTGTTCACCGACGTTGGGCCCCCATATTATATTGTTAACGCTCCAGTTAACTAGGTCTGGGCGTGCGGGGGAGTGTTAAATGTCCCACATCGGATATGGAATGGGTAATTGGTCTCTTTATAAGGCTTGGGCAATCCTCCTCCCTTTGAGCTAGCTTTTGGGGTGTGAGTTAGGCCCAAGACCTTTCTTTACAAGAACCATATAAGAAGTGAGATAAGAGTTGTCAAATTGGTAAGAAAGCAAACTTCATTCACTTAACAAATGTTTCTCCTGATTAGTACTTTCAGTGAACTATTATCTTAAGAGAAAACAATATTGTACTATTATTAGAAAGCAGTCAAAAACCTGAGGACCTTACTTATGTGGTCCAATGTTTTACAAGACCAAAGCATAAATAACTATGAATGTTTAACCAGTGTTGCCAAAGGCGCAAAACATGTTGAGTGTTTCGCCTCGCTTAACGGGTGGTGTCGTCATCAAGCGTCTAAGACATACTTTTCCTTTCCATGTAGCGTAATCCTGAAGAGGCGGCACTAAGCAATTGATATGTCACTTCATCGTAATCTTTTTCAAATTGGCTTCTTCATCAGTTGGACATTAAGAATGCTTTTCTCCACGGTGATTTTGAGGAAGAATTCTATGGAGCAACCACCTGGTTTTGTTGCTCAGGGGGAGTCTAGTAGCCTTGTATGTCGATTGCGCAGGTCACTCTATGTGCTGATACCATGTGAGAAATATAGGAGAAAAATATTATTGAATTGTGTATCTACATTATTACACTGAGCGCCCATTTATAGACACTACATTATAATCCTTATCCAAGTAGGATTCTATATACTATCATTGTTCTTATTCCTATTCTAACAGTCCATATATAAACTGCATGCCTAGTCAAATACCTTCACATAAATTGGGATGGAGGGAGTACTACATTTCAAACAATGACTAAGATCTCACAGCAGGCCCGAAAACTGGTCATCTCACCTAATTTTTCAAGAATTAATGCATCATCCCTAACGTGCTTTCATGCTTTTAGATCTTACTTATATCTCTTATTCAATATCTAATTTTTCTATTTCAACGGTCCATTTATAAGAAGTTTACAAGTTGGGTCAGGTCATGGGTAGTTTATTTGGGTGGGAGGTTTTTTTGATGAAGTTTTGGGTGGGAGGTCTTTTAAGTTTGGCCAAAATGATTTTTTATGAAAATTAGTGAAAGTTGAGTGATTTTATGATTAGAAAAATTAATTTAATGTCGCACCCAAGGATGTGGCCTAGTGGTCGATGAAGTGGGTTGAGAATATGAGGTCTCAGGTTCAAATTACTTTAATGTTTTTATTTTGTAATAATACTATAAATTCGATAAAGTTAGATGAAATTAACCGGACTACATGTATGTTTTCTCCATTTACGCCTTTCCTCATTAAAGTTCACGCTTTATTTGCGCTTTGCACTTAAAGCCCCAATGGACCTTAAGAGGTTTTTTGCAATTTACGCCTTTGATAACACTGTTCAGCTACTCAGAGGTACTGCTTTTCTAGTTTTGGTTCATATCTAAAAATATTTGAACAGACTACAGAGGACAAAATGGATGAAAGAACATGAAAAAGTGCTAAAAGAAAGGAAACTTGGGGAAACAAAGTAACCAGAGCTAAAATAGCGGTAGAAGCAAATGCAGTATCCAAACTATTTCTCAGAGTTCCTTGGCCAGTGATGCACTACTTTGGAGGCAATGGGTGCATATTGCTTCCTGCCACTGCACTTTTGTTTTTGAGAAGTTAAGTGGTGCTTCTTGCCACTGCATGACTCAGGTTTTTTAATATTTTTTCATTTGAACAAATCAATCACCTATCCTCATTCCCAAACTAGTTAGAGTTGGACATATAAAGTCTTTGTATTCATATTCAGAGGATTCATCATATTTAGACCATTTTTACTAGCTATCTACCTACACAACTCTCTACCTTTACCCAAGATTAGGACAGGATATATTTTATAACTCAAAACTCAAATAGGCAAAATTCTTCAAATTATTTTTACTCCACAAATCACAACCTCGAGCTATTTTCAAATGGGAAGCAAATAAGAAAAATATTATCTCGTAAAATTCAAGAGATATCATATCAATGGGGTGTCATATATAGAAGGAGCTATTATATCATAGTTGAAACATTCTTTAGAGAAATGGGACCAAACACAACATTATAAAATTCAGCACACTTCTCGTTTTACCCTTTAATATCATTCCAATAAGGTCTTGATCTCACTATAGATAGACAGAAAGGAAAATATGTGGCGAAAAAATGAGAGAAAAGCCGCAAGCATAAAGGAGAGATACAATTTGCTTCCATCAAAGAAAGAGAACATGAGCTAAGATGGATGTGCGGGCACACTCGGAGAAATATGATTAGGAACGAAGTTATACGGGTAAAAGTGGGAGTGGCATCAGTCGCGGACAAGATAAGAGAAGTTAAACTGAGATGGTTCGAGCATGTGAAGAGGAGATGCGAGGATGCACAAGTAAGGAGGTGCGAGAGGTTGGTTGTAGCAGTAGTTAGGAGGGTAGAGGTAGGTTGAAGAAGAACGGGGGGAGGGGGGGTGATTAGACAGGACATGGCACAGCACAGTTTCAGTTGATTGAGAAAATGACCTTAGATAGGAAGGCATGGAGGTCGAGGATTAGGATAAAAAGTTAGTAGGTAGCTAATGTTGTCGCATTCTGTGTGGGAGAGGGGGAGTGGGCTAGCCTCCTCCTCTCCTCTCGTCTTTTAGTAGTATTATTTAGTTATCGCATAGTTTCTTATTCTTCGATGTGCATTACCATTTGTTGCTGCATTTGTTTTTGTATCTAGATACTTTCCTATCTCTTTTCTTGCAATCCTGCATGGGATACTACCCTTTTGAGCCAAGGATCTATTGGTAACAGTCTCTCTACCTCACAAAGGTAGGGATAAGGTCTACGTATATCCTACCCTCCTCAAACCCTACTAGTGGGATTACACTGGGTATGTTGTTGTTGTAAAGAAAGAAAGCATGAAAAGAGATGGAGGGGGGCAAGTTAGCTGTGGAGGAGTATTAACACGATTTTGAGGCTTAAAAGCAGTTGAAATTTTGGGTTTTTTTGTTCAATTCTCAGCCAAACCACTAAGAATTTATTTCAGTCTGGTCAAGGTCCTTCCATTTAACTGAGCACCAAAGGATATATTTTGATTGGTAAAAGTGTAAAACATATCACATCTAATATAAGTATAAATTTCAAAAGAGACTATAATTGTTCTATTCAATATATTTATCCATAGTCTACCGTGTCATCGATAGTCCCATTACATTGTAGAATGCAAACTGCAAAGTTTAGCTTTTCCAGCAATGATAATACAAGCCAAGAAAACCTGAAATTTTGAGATATGCCCACATAAATATGCCGCTACGCGTTTTATGTCAAGCCTAGAACACAAGAGTTCAATCTACTTCCCTTGTGTTTTCAGATTCAGAAATCAATCAAACCAACATGAAGCAAATTCCAAGAAAACAAGGACTTCCTCCATCCCAATTTATGTGGAAGTGTTAACTATTTTAGGTCAGAGTGTTGTCAAAAGCGCGCTTAAGCTTTGAGTGAGGCTCCAAACATGTTGAGCGCTTCGTCTCGCTTAATATGCACTTTGGTGTCGTTATCAATGCTCTAAGACATAATTGTACTTGCCCATGAGCGTTTCCTGAGGAGGCTACACAAAACAATTGATATTTCACTTTACCATTATTTCTTTTTTCAATTTCGTTGTCCATATATTTGTCATTCGTACTTACAATTATTAGTCATGGACTAAACATATATATTTGTGTTTTTTCTCCATTTTCGCCTTTTTTCCATTAAAGCTCACGCTTTATTTGCGCTTTGCACTTAAAGTCCCAATAAACCTTAGAGCTTTTCTGGGCTTTTCGCTTTTGATAAACATTGTTTTAGGAGTCGAAAAGTTTTTTTCTTTAATCGATTTTCTCAAACTCTATTTAAATCTTTTGAAATTACCAATTACGTAGTTTCCAAATATCTAAATTTTACTCTAAACAACTTAAAGAATCTATGCCCGACTAGACACAATATATTAGATGCTTTGACCCAACAACAACATACCAGTACAATCCCACAAAGTGAGGGTCGGGGAGGATAGAGTGTACGCACACCTTACCCCTACCTTAGAGGTAGAGAAGTTGTCTGACCTATCCACCTAAATTAAGACAAAGGGAGTAGTAATACATAATTTAACCCAATTAGTCAAGGTGCGCAAAAGCTAGCCCGGACACCACGTCATCAAAAAAAATTACAGAATTTAACCCAATTACTCTAAGATTGTGAAATATAATCAAGAAGTTCAAATCTTTGAGCAAAAGGGAAATGGGAAGAGGGAATTTCCAGTAATAAAGATGAAAATAAACACTTGCAACAAATGGGTACCTTAATTCAAGGCCAAAGATGTAAACTTTGATGTTCCACCGCCACCAAAATAAGTTTGGGAGTCAAAATAAGTATTTTCTTCAACTATGATTTTCTCAAACTCTTTATAAATCTTTTGAATTATCAATTATGTAGTTTCCAAAAGAGTTAAGGGTCAAAAACATGTGGGTGAGTTTCCTGCCTGAACTATCACCAAATGTTTATCGAAAACACTTAAAGTGAACAACTGATAGTTGAGGTGTGTTTCGATAAACATTTGGTGATAGTTCATGTAGAAAACCTACACACCTGAACTATCAGGTACTCAAAGGATACTTTAAGTGTGTTTTAAGCCATTCACTCTTTCCAAAATTCTAAATTTTACTCTAAACAACTTAAAGAATCTACGCCCGAATACACAAAATTCAAGATGCTTTAACCCATTCACCCAAATTAGGACAAAGGGAGTACTAATACATAATTTTAACCCAATTACTCCAAGATTGTGAAATATAATCAAGAAGCTTGAATCTTTGAGCAAAAGATAATTGGGAAGATGGACTTTTCAGTAATAAAGTTTTTTCTTTAACTACGATTTTCTCAAGCTGTTTTTAAATCTTTTGAATTACGAATTACGTAGTTTCCAAATATCTAAATTTTACTCTAAACAACTTAAAGAATCTATGCCCGAATAGACACAAAATATTAGATGCTTTGACCCAGCAACAACCTACCCAGTACAACCCCACAAAGTGGGATCGAGGAGGATAGAGTGTATGCACACCTTACACTAATACATAATTTAACCCAATTACTCTAAGATTGTGAAATATAATCAAGAAGTTTGAATCTTTTGAGCTAAAGGGAATTGGGAAGAGGGAATTTTCAGTAATAGAGATGAAAATAAGCAATTACAACAAATGGGTACCTTAATTCAGGGCCAAAGATGTAAACTTTGATGAGCAAAATTCTTGAATTTTGGTTGGAAAAAAAAATTCTAACAGATAAGTGATGGCAAAAGGTACAGATGAGAAGGGTCCGAGAGAGAAAAATAGTTGAGGGTTTAGGGAGGGTTTTAGTTGTTTAGGGCAAGGACCTAGGTTTTAATTTCATTTAAGTTATTTTACTTTTTTTTTAATTGATTTTTTATTGAATTAATTTTGGTAAAGTGGATAGTTCAATTCAACCAAAATAGATGTAGAATTATAATTGTTTGGTCGGTCTTCTAAAATCAACTTATAGCATGTTTGGCCAAGCTTATTTTTTGTTAATAGTGCTTATTTTAAAAAATTAAGGTGTTTGATCCTGCTTTTGGGAGAAAATAAGTGTTTCTGAAAATAGCAGAAGTTGTTTTGCAGAAGCTAAAGAAAATAGCTTTACCCAAAAGTAATTTTTTGAAAAGCATTTTTGACAAAAATACACTTAAAAACACTTTTAAAAAGTTTGGTCAAACAGTAATTGTTGCTCAAAAGTATTTTTTAAATTTATTGGCTAAAAATAAATTGTTTCTCACAAAAAGTGCTTTTTTTAAAGAGGAAATTAAGCAAAATGTCAGCCTATCAAACTTATTTACACCAAAAATAGCTCACTTTAAAATTATCACGCATTTATTACTTTAATTGACCATTTTAGCAGTAATCTCTCGCTTCTTCTTCTTCCTATTTCTTTCTGCTTGTTCTTCTTTCTGTCTCTTCTTTTTTCTTTCTGTTGCTTCTTCTTCTTTTCTTTTTTTTTTTCATTCTGATTCCTCCTCTTCTTCTTCTTCTTCTTCTTTTCTTCCTGCTTCTTCTTCTTAATTCTTTGTTCTTCTTTTTTATTCTTTTTTCTGCTTCTTCTTCTTGATTCTTCGTCCTTCTTCATCTTTTTTGTCGTTCTGAGTCTTCTTCTTGCGTCTTTTTCTTTCTTCTTTGATGCTTTCCATTTGTTTTATAAAATTTCACGTACCGTAAACGTAAATCATTTTGAGTGTATTATATATTTAAAGACTTGAGACATCGAAAGGAGCTCATATCTAAAATTTGAAATTGTTTAGAGGAGATTTTGAGTTCGTCAGGATTGAATAGAAAGAAATAACCTATGCGAACCAAACTACTCGTTTGTACTTGATTTATACACGATCTAAAAAAATTTGGTGTTTTCTTTAAACTTTTTTCACCGATTCCTCTTTTTTTTAAAAATAAATATAGATATCGATACATTACATATACATTACATAATTATTTATACAAAGCGATACACGTTTAAATATCATTTATAGAATATCAATACATGTTTATACACTATTTATACAATATTGATACATGTTTATACACCATTTATATAATATTGATACATTACATAACTTTTATACATTATCGATACAGTACATATACATTCGGCTATTTTTTTTGTATTTTTTTTTATGTCTAGTTCATTTTTGGGCTATTTTTTTGTAAAGAAAACTTGGCTATATTTATTGTAAACTAATTATTTTTTGTACATATTTGAAATTATCCCTTTTTTAAAAGTACTTTTGAAATAAGCACTTTTCAAAATAAGCTGATTTTAGAAGTTTGGTCAAATAGGCTAGTATTTTTTTAAAAATATTATTTTAAGTAGTTTGTGTTTGACCGATAAATTTAAAAAAATACTTTTTGAGCAGCAATTATTATCTAACCAAATTTTTAAAAAGTGTTTCTAAATGTATTATTCTCAAAGTATTTCTTTAAAAAGTATTTTTTTTCAGCTTCTAAAAAATAACGTACATTACTCTGCAGAAGCACTTATTTTCTCTCAAAAAGTATGTTTGACCAAGCTTATTTTTAGTCAAAAGTGTTTATTTTTTCTCAAAAGTGCTTATTTTGAATAATTAAGGTATTTAGTCAAGCTTTTGGGAGAAAATAAGTGCTTCTGGAGTAGCAAAAGCTATTTTCAGAAGCTAAAAAAAGTAGTTTCTCCCTTAAAGCACTTTTTTGAAAAGCACTTTGAAGAAAAATACACTTAAAAATACTTTTAAAAAGTTTGACCAAACACTAATTGCTGCTCAAAAGTGTTTTCTAAATCTATTGGCCAAACACAAACTGTTTTTCATCAAAAGTAATTTTTGAAAAGCACTTTTAAAAAAAGCACTTCTCAAAATAAGCTGATTTTAGAAGCTTGGCCAAACAGAAATCGAACAATTTTTTTTTAAAAAAATGCGGCTGTTAGGCCATTTTATTTATTATAGCTAAAGTAAAAATGACAGAACCATGCCTAACAATTGTTTGGCCTTGGGCCTATTTCTAAGATGAGTAAAAAAAATTGTTACCCTATAGAGATTGGCCCAGCTAGAGGCCCAACATACTTTCCTATTTGTAATCTTCCCCCTACTCTTCCTTCTTCATCTGACCTTCTAAGTTCTTCCTCTATCTCGAAAATGCTGCCCAACTGGTGCCGCCGAAATCTCACCCTTCGCCGCCTCCTTCTTTGGGTTATCAGTCGCCTGGTATCTTTTGGGTTTCCTCCATACTTCTTCACACAGGATCCTTCACTAGTCCCTGATAATCTCTCCTCTTTTTCGTTCTGTTTCCTCCATTTCTTTATGCTTTGTCGCTCACTTTTCTCTTCATGTGGCTCTACAGCAAGGTCGGTGTGAGTAGGGTTGTCGTCTGGAGTTCGCAGTTCCTTATCAAGTAAACTTCTTTGTTCTTGCTTTCCACTGTTTCTTGGATCCAGGAGTGTGACCCCCTTTGTTTTCTTTGTTTTCTTTTTCCGCTTTTGATGGGGTCTTTTTCTCCTTTTGAGGTTGTTGTTTGTGGCTGATCTCTGTTCTTTCAAGTGATATCTGACGCTGAACCCCCTCCTTTTTGGTGAAACTTTTTTGTATGCTAAAGTAGATTAGCCAAACTTGTATAGAAGCTCTAATATCCCTATGTTATAGGCAAACATTCCTATATATAGCTCTGCTGCTCTTTCTCTGCTTTCCCTGTAATTTCTCTGCTCTGAACTGTGAATGCATGTTTATTGTGCTTGAATCCGTCTTGTCTTTATTCTCAATGTTGGAATCTGTGTTTTATCTGTGTTAAGGATCTTTCTTCCCAAAGAGGGGAGGTCCTTAAAATCCTTGTAGATTAGCTTTGTTCTTTGCTCCTCTGCTAGATTTGCTAGGTAGTCTACTAATTGGTTGCCTTCTCTGAAGATGTGTTGTATTTGTGCCACTTGTAAAACAACTTCCCGTCTGATTTCATCCATAGCTTCTGCCACCTCCCAAGGGACCTTCCACACTTCCTTGATGATGTTTACTAAGGCCAGTGAGTCTGATTCAATCACCAAATTGTGTATTTCTGCTGCTGAGGTGTACCTTAATGCCTCATTTATTGCTCTTGCTTCTGCTTCCATGTTTGTTGCAATCTCAATACTTTTCGCTTGAGCATAGATTAGGTTACCTCTGTGGTTTCTTAGGATAAAATCGTAAGAGCTCCCACCAGGGTTACCTTTACTTGATCCATCCGTATTGCACTTGATCCACCTTTCTTCCGAATATGTCCACTTTACCAAGTGGTGATATAGCTTTGGCTTGTAAGATCCAAGAGTTCTGATTATGTCATTCCAATTCCACCCTTGGTATTGAATCTATGGGTATAGAACTTTTATCATCTGATATATGGCTGCCAGGATATGCTGAATCATTGCATTAAAAGATGTGTCCCCTTCATGTCTTCTATTGTTTCTTCTTTTCCATAACTCTCATAGGATTAATGCTGGTAGTGCATTGTACACTTGTTGGAGCTTGTTTGATGTATCAGCATTCTACCATGTCATGATGACTTGGTTTAATTGCTCAGTAATCCCCATACTTGTACATGTAGCAAAATACTTCCATAGCTTAGTAGCTATGAGAGTTGTTAGAAAAAGATGGTTCATTGTCTCCTGTGTTCCAGCCTCACAGCACAAAAATCTTGATGTAATGTTTATTCTCATCCTCTGGAGGTTGTCATTTGTGGATATTCTACCTTTCCAAGCTCTCCACAGGAAAAAATTGATCTTAAAAGGCGGGTTCCTTCACCCATATCTGCTTGTATACCCCAGTTCCTCCTTTTTTCCTCATCTTGTTCCACGCTGACTTGACTGAGAATGTTCCACTTGTGTCTCCCATCCACCAAGCTTTTCCTTTAGATAGATCTGTTTTATGGGAAAAATGACTGTTTTATGGGGAAAATAACTTATTTTGAATATCATTTCGAAAATCTAGTTAAAATTTCAAAACTTTTTCAATTAAAAGCAAGAGTCGCCACTTAATTTTATAAAAGTAAAACCAAGAAAAACTTGTAAAAAATTTCGAAACCTAAACAGATAAAGACTTAGAAAAAATTAGAGATTAAGGGTAAGAGGCTCCTATTAATATCCCGAGAAGGTTTTAAAGGCACTCGAAATATCCGCTAACTTGCGGTTATCCGAACTTGTTTGAAAAATAACTTATTGACTAACTTTTGAAAAGAACTTAATTTAAAACATCTTGTTCATTTTAAACTTGAGAAAATCATCTTATTTTCATTTGTTTTGAGAAAACATAATAAGTGAGACTTGATTTATATGAAAACACATGAAGAGTTTATGAACATGGTAGTGTTTTGATAGTTTAAAGCACAGTATGTTAATTGCTTTTTTCATGAAGGAAATAAGAGTGATTAATGAAAATTTAGCTAGAAATGTTTACTCTTTAGGGATAAATCAACTAAGTTAAAAAGTTAAGAGTTCGAATAATACAAGATAATTCTAATTAATATAAAGTATAAATAGTTTAAAGGAAGAGAGAAGGAATCAAGCTCTTTTTGCTTAATCAATTTGGACTTTCAGTCCATAAATAAACCTGTCCTAAACTAAGTTCGGGCTTTGAGGCCCACAGACACAATCATTTGGACTTTTGGTCCATTTTCTTCAAATTCGGACTGCTGCTGCTATGTTCTTATGGGCTTAGCCCATTTCTTTTAACTTTTCAGCCTGCTTAGGCTTCTGTTGCTATGGATTTTAGAGGCTTCAGCCCATTTCTCCATTTTTTCTTCAACCTGTAACTCTAGTTGGCGGGCCGACTCGATAAACCTCATTGGGTTTGGCCCAATGTAGAATGCAAAGAGAGGAGAGTCCGTTATAGACTCATGTGGAGGAATTCATGCAAAAGAAAAAAGCGAAGGATTAATATCATGCAAGAAAAGAAACTCTCTAATCATGCAGTTGAGGAAAATGAATCAATGCTCGACCTAGTTCAAACAGATAACTGGAAACAACATTAATACCACAGGTCAAGTATTCAAAGTTGTCGCAACACGAGGGCCTTAGCTACCCAGTAGCAATTGTAACACACAAGTTAACTCCATTCTTCACAACCTCATAAAACAGTAGAGAGGGATAGGAGGGAATGATCCATTCATTTCACAGCAAAGGAGATACAAAGATTAATATTAGTATGCTCTTGACTGATCTGGTTTCATACCAATAAACCCATCTAAACACAACAGTGACACAACATTTGAAAGAATTTAGCTTGCCACAAACGGGATTCATTACGTATGCTAAGTTGGGATAGAATTTGCCCAAGATTCAACTCCAACATGTCAATTTAAACGAGTTAAGCAAAGTTATATCACACCCGAATGAACTTTCTCTGTTGGCAGACTATTCATTAGAGTTTATTAAAACAAACAGTGAGAAAAATTCCTTGAAACTTCATAGATAAAGCTGAATCAATAAAAGGATCTCTTATACAAATTATTGAAACCAATATCAAGAACTTTTCAACCAAATTGCACCCATGAACCAACGCTCTAAACAGAACCAAACGAGAGAAAATTTGTTCCTTTTAGAACTATTTTTGGCAGTTTTAACGATGTGACAAAGACCCTCTACATATTCAAGAGAGACGACTTGCAAACACGACACCTAAACAGTTTTAGAATTTAAGTCGGAAAACATGATCTTAAGGATAAATTCAAAGGTAAAAACAAGGAGATATGGTCATGCTGAATACATATGAGTCACACAGAATCGACGGATAAAAAATGACTACATTTCAAAACTCATTCTTGAAGGCAAACCATCTATACTTATTAAACTAATCAGCGATACTCATATGAACACATGACATTCATGGAAATAATACCAAATTCAAACTACGATTTTTAAATTTTAAAAGGGAATCAACAACAGTTTTAAACCACGACATAAGCTCTAACATTTCTCTACATGATGCACAAATAATATCTCGCCATTCACATGAAATCATTACCATGACAAGAGGAGTGGGGAAAACAGAAGAAGAACATACGAAAATTTCAGAATCTTAACGACTAACAACTAAAACTTCATTCATTAACACCATATCATATGATCAAACAAGACCAGCGAAAACCAGTCAATTCAAAGATAACGGAACTCGTAATCACAGCAAAACCAGCCTAAAACCAGAAATTTCTAAGAAATTATGGCCTTACATAATGCTAGGAGAACAGAATAACAAATGAAAAAGAGAAAAGACGAGGAAATGGAGTGTTTACCAGTTGGTGAGCAGCGTCTGGGACCACGAGCTTCGTCGAAGAACCTCACCATCATCGGAGATCAGATTTCGAATTCCTTCACCAAAAACCTATGCTCAAATGAGTCTTTACAAGGTTTTTAGCTCCGAAATTGCTTGAAAAATGCTTCAGGACTCTTGTGAGCCAGAGATCGACTCTCCAAAAGACTCAAAAGAATTCCTTCAGCCCCCTTCCAGCTTACCCACACTGTGAAATCAGTGGAGTTTATATAGGGGGGAAATTTGGGGTTTTGAATCCGTTTTGGGCGATGTGGGATGGGGATTTCGAATTTTGCTAAGAGATAAGGCTGTGAGCTGGACGATTATACCATTTTGGTACAAATCTTGAGCAGAATTTTGAGCAAGGATGAAGGTGGCATGGATTCATTCCACGTTGCTGTTTCCAGATGCTTCTAGGAATATCCCGTGCCTAGTATGCTGCTCGTACGGAGGAGATGAGGGAGAGAGTATGCGGCATTTAGGGTTTCATTGGTTGTCGTTTTGGTGAAGAAGAAACACCAAAAGGAGCCGTTTGGTCATCTGCTGTTGAGAGAGAGAGAAAGGGTGTGAATATAAGGGTATGTTGGGTTGGACCGGGTCGGAGCGGGTTAAGGAGTGGGCTGAGGCGGATTCTGGGTTAAGGGAAAGGAGAATGGGCTTAGCTGGTTGGGGAATTGGCTGGTAAGGGGGGTTATAAGGTGTATTTAGAATGTGGTTACATTTGTAAGATTTGGCCACTTTAAGTTTAGGAAACAGCCACATTAGGAGTGATTAGATGAAATTTGGCTAGGATTTAAATGTTTTAAAGAGTTTAGGCTGGAATAAGAGTAAAGACGAATTAATTAAAATTAATCACCCGAGCCTCTTTAAACTTAAATAAATTGAAATAATTATCATGTTTAAAATTACCTCATTCAAAAATTACGAAATTAATTATTCAAATAATTTCCAATTTTAATCCATTTGGAGGGAAATCAAGCATTTAATCTTTTTAAAAAGATTTTCTTACGAAATTAAATTCTAAAATAGTTCTTTAAGTAAACTTATATAAAATTCACATAATTAGATATGAAAGATATAAATTTGTTACTCAAACTATTATAAAGCTGATTTGAAAAATATTGTATCCTTTTTTACAAAATAATTATTTCAAAAATTGTTTAAACTTTAAAAAGGCTCAAGATTAATTCGTAATGTGAAGGGTAAAAATTGGGTGTCAACAAAATCACTGATATGGTCTCCAGAATGTGTTCTGTCATTTCCTCTAAGATGTGTTTCAGTAGCTTTTCTTTATTCCACCTTCCATTATCTATGAACTCTCTGACTTCCATTTCCTCTTCCCCTAGGCCATCTTCTTCAACATAATATAGAGCTTCCTGTTTGATCCAATTGTCAAACCAGAAATTAGCTTGATCTGATTTTATCTGCCACCAAATATTATGCTCCACTTCTTTTCTGGCCTGTGTCATCTTTCTTCACACATGAGATGTACCATGTCCTTGTGCGATTATGGGGTGCCACTTCTTGCAATACTTATTCTACATATATTCACTCCATATAGAATTTGTGGAGGTTCTAAATTTCCATCATAATTTAGCAAATAAAGCTTTAGACATGTCATGAAGTGATCTGAAGCCCAAACCCCTTTCCTTCTTTGGCAAGCACAAGGCACACCAAGCCATCCGGTGTTTACCCTTTAAGTCTCCAGTTCTTCCCTAGAAAAATCTACCATTATCTTGTGAATTTGCTCAATTACTCCCTTAGGAGGGTTTATTGCTGACATTAGATAAATAGGCATAGATTGTAGTACATGTGTTATAAGGGTATGTCTGCCTCTAAAAATAAATAACTCGTTATGCCATAACTTGATTCTTTTCAATATCTTCTGCACCAGACTCTCAAAGTAAGCCTTCTTTTTTTCTTCCATAAAATATAGGGCACCCCAAGTATATGAAAGGAAAGGATCTCTGGCCAATTCCAGTGATCTTTCTAATTCTTTGGCACACTACTGTAGGGGTTTTCTCATGTAAATAAAGGAAGCTCTTTAATAAGTTTATAAGCTGTCCAGAGACTTCTTCATATTTTCTGAGCACTGCATTCATCTTCTTTATGGATCCCTTATGCCCTGAACAGAAAAGAATAGTGTCATCTGCATAGGAGAGGTGGTTGATCTTTTCACTCCATCTTGGTAAATCAAAACCAATATAAGTTGGATCTCTATGCAGATCATTTAGCCCCCTTGCCAGAACCTCTGCAGCTATAATGAAAAGTGTTGGGGACAAGGGATCCCCTTGTTTTAAGCCTCTTGAGGATGAAAAGAATCCAAAAGTTTGTCCATTAACTAGTACTGAGTACCAGTTATTGGACATCAATCTCCAGACCATATCTATTATTCTTTCTGAGAAGCCAAACTTCCTTAGGACCTTTGTTAGATATATCCATGATACCCTGTCATAGACTTTAGTCATATCTAACTTCACCATCACATTGTGAGTCTGATTCCTCTTGTTAATATCCTTAATTATCTCCTATGCTAAGAGGACATTTTCTACAATACTTCTTTCTTTCATAAATTCGGTCTGATTTCTTGATGTGATAAGAGGTAACACTTCCACAAATCTGTCATGAATTACCCTGGATATCACCTTATTCACAAAGGTGCTAAGGCTTATGGGCCTTAGGTCTATAAATCTACTAACTACCTCATTTTTAGGGATCAGTACCAATTTGATATGTGTCACATATTTTGGCAGTTCATTTTCACAGAAGAAGGCCAAATCATATTAAAAACATCCTTCCCAACCACATCTCAACAGCTTTGGAAAAATTCACCTGAAAACTCATCTGGGCCACTAGTACTATCTTTATTTAGATAAAAAACTGCTTCATTTACCTCCTTCATTGTTGGAGCCCTTGTCATGTGGTCATTCTACTCTTGGGTGATAATTTTTGGGATATGGTCCAGTATGGACCAGTCTCCACCTCTTCTCTCATTCTGGAACTGTTGTTGAAATATCTTAACTGCTTCTTCTCCAATGTTTTGAGTATTATCCAGGTTCACCCCTTGTTCAGTTTCAATCTTGTGTAACATTAGTCTGTTTCTCCTGCCCCTAACATATGCATGGAAGAACTTGGTATTTCTGTCTCCATCCTTAAACCAGTTCATTCTAGCTTTCTATCTCCAGTAGTCCTCTTCTGACTGTTGATAGTCTTTGAGTTCTTTCCCAGCTTTCAATAGCTCCTCCATATTAGCATCAGTAGGGTTGATCTCCATTTGCAACTCCTTCATTCTAATCACATCTTCTAATGTAGCAATCTTTTAAAATATTTTCCATATGTGGCCTTGCTCCACTATGATAAGGTTTTCTTGATCCTTTTTAGGTTCACCTGAAAACATTAGAAAGGTGAGCCTTCTGCCTCATCCTCCAGCTTTCTTTGACTACCTCCTTAAATTGGTGATGCTTGGTCCACATGTTAATGAACCTGAAATGCTTTACTACTGTCTCCTGGTTAGATGTTCGAACAATTTACTTTTTTAAAATAAGTATTTTTTTAAAGAAATAAATAAATAATTTTGATCCCAAAAATTTAGTCAAACAGACTATTAGATACTCTCTCTGTCCCGATTTATGTGAGGTGGTTTAACTAGGCACGAAATTTAAGAAAAAATAAAGAAAGACTTTTGAAACTTGTGGTCTAAAATAAGTAAGTTATAGATATTTGTGTAGATATAAATTAATTCATTAGGAATAGAATGAGCATTTAAAAGTTAAATTATTACACTAAATATAAAATTGTGTCATTCCTTTTTAGATTGACTAAAAAGGAAATTGTATCATATAAATTTATACAGAGGGATTAATAATTATTAGCAGTAATCTCGACTAAATAACTTATAATTGATGTAGACTCTAGCTTAACTTTTAGCATAAATCTGCCTTCTGTATTGATGAAATAAATTATGCTCTTTCAATATTTTAATTCGAAAGAAATTATTAAACAAATATTTAAATATGAATCAAGTGATATTTGAAAAAATAATCAATTTGAAGTTATATTTTAAAAAATGATATGTAAAAGTCAAAATTATCTATTACATCTTTTTCTAGATGGTTGTCTGGAGCCGAAGGTTTTATCGTAAACAATCTCTCTATCTCATCTCTGAGGTAGAGATACGAATTGCGGGGAAACTACACAAATGCCCCTCTAAGGGAGTGACTTTGTATTTTTGTCCCCCATAAGAAAGGTCTTACAAAAATAGTCTTTCTTATTTTTATGTATAGAATAACTACTTTTTTGCCCCTCTATACCTCAAATATTTTTAAACAACTCTCCATGCTCATTTGCCTCTCAACTTTTATATTTATTTCTTTTTCTCTTTTTTATTATTTTTATTTTTATTTTTTCTTTTATCTTTTTTTTTTCTTTTTTTCTCAACCTTTATATTTCTTTTATTTTTTGTTTTATTCATTCTTCTACGTTTTTCCCCTTTTTATCAATCTTTATTTTTTTCCTTTTCTACTCTCAATTCTATTTTTTTTCTTCTTTTATTTTTTATTTTTTTTATTTTTCTCAACCTTTATTTTTTCATTTATTTTTTATTTTGTCTTTTTTTCTTCGTTTTTTCCTTTTTTTCTCTATTTTTTTTTTTTTTCTCTCAACTTCTATTTTTTTATTTTTTTATTTGATTTTTAATTTTTCTTTTCTCTTTTTTTAATCATTTTTCTCGACCTTTATTTTTTTATGAGATGTTCTATAACTCTTGCTTTAGAGGCAAGACTTAGCCTAAAGACTTCCAAACAATAAATTACACCCCATGAGCAAGACTTGACACAAGTACATTGTGTTTTGATTTATGAGATATTTTATAACACTTGCCTCAGATGCAAGACTTAGCCCAATGACCTCTCAAAAAATACAAGTTACGCCCCATGGGAAAGATTTCACACTACTTCATTGTGTCTTAATTTATGAGATACTCTATAACTCTTGCCTTAGAGGCAAGACTTACCTCAAGGATTTTCAAACAACAAGTTATGCCCCACGAGCAAGACTTGACACTACCTCATTGTGTCTTGATTTATGAGACATTCTATAATTCTTGCCTTAGAGAAAAGACTTAGCCCAAGGACTTTCAAACAACAAGTTACATCCCATGGGCAAGAGTTGACACTACCACACTGTGCTTGATTTGTGAGATGCTCTATAACGCTTGCCTAAGAGGCAAGACTTAGCCCAAGCACTTCCAAATAACAAGTTACGCTCCATGGGCAAGAGTTAACACTACCACATTGTGTCTTGATTTATGTGATGCTCTATAACTCTTGTCTTAGAGGCAAGACTTAGCTCAAAGACTTTCAAACAACAAATTACGCCTCATGGGCAAGAGTTGACACTAGCATATTGTGTCTTGATCATGAGATGCTCTATAACGTTTGCCTTAGAGGCAAAACTTAGCCCAAGGGCCTCCCAAAAAATAAGTTATGCCTCATGGGCAAGAGTTAACACTACTTCATTGTGTCTTAATTTATGAGATGCTCTATAACTCTTGCCTTAGAGGCAAGACTTAGCTCAAGAATTTTCAAACAACAAGTTATGCCCCACGAGCAAGACTTGACACTACCTCATTGTGTCTTGATTTATGAGATGTTCTATAACATTTGTCTTAGAGGCAAGACTTGTTCCAAAAGACTTTTAAACAACAAAGCACGCCCTTAAGTTTACTTTGATTTCAAAGAAAGAAGATCCTCTTTGCGGATTATCCAACTTTTTGTTCATTAGTAAAAAATAATAGAGGTTAAGAAAAAAGAAAAAAAAGAAAAAAAAAAGATGAGAAAAAAAAGAAAAAAAAAAAAGGTTGAGAAAAAGAAAACGAGAATTTAAAAAAAATTGAGAAAAAAAAACAAAAAAGAAAAAGAAAAAAATTTAAAAAGATAAAAGAAAAAGGAAAAATGAAAATTAAAAGTTGAGAGACAAATGAATATGGAAAGTTATGGTGTAGAGGGGCAAAAATGTATCTGTTCTATACATAAAAAGGAAAGAAGGATATTTTTTTAAAAACTTTTCTTATGGGAGACAAAAATTGAAGATCACTCACTTTTTGGGACACTCCATGTAATTTTCTGCGAATTGCGTACACTCTATTCTTTTCAGACTCACTTTATGGAAATACACCGAATATGTTGTTGTAAAAGTTAAAATTATGTTTAAATGTGCATTTTTCTTGAATTATTTTCTCAAATTTAACATAAAAAATTGACACAATATTTTTTAAAAAATAAAAACTTGAGAAAAAAACAAATCTTTTTTTTTTATGTCTCAACAGGCTCTATATATGTCTTGTGAACATTACTATTCCCTCCGTTTCAATTTATTTGACCTACTTTTTTTTTAGTCCGTTTCAAAAAAATGACCTTTTCCCTTTTTAACAACTTTTTAATTTCAACTTTCCACATGAAATGTTTACAACCACAAAATTAAAGAGTATTTTAGTATATTTGACATATCTTTAATTTAAAACCATAAAATTTAAAAGTCTTCTTTATTTTCTTAAACGAACAATATAAAACAGAGAGTATCATTTTTTTCAGCAAAATTATCCTTAATTATTGAGGGAAAAAGGTAAGCGGGTCAAGAACGATATCATACGGGTCGGGTCTACATTTACCCTCCAACCCCCTTCTTCACTTGGTAGAAAAACCCTAGTTAAACCCTAGTAAACCAAACATTCTTCCTTTTTTTTCTCTCCCTCTCTGAAATACGAAAAGAGCAGAAGATTAATTTATCGGTTAATTTCGTCACTTTTTTTGCTTCATTCTTGTTTGAACATGAACTTATACACTCGTAATAATGCAAATTTTGGATTTCATATGCATGTTTTATGCTTCAACTGTGTGTGTGTGGGGGGGGGGGGGGGGATGTTTGTGAAGAGGGTTCAATAGAATCCCCTTTATTGGAAAGTTACTTGGTATAATTAGCATAAAGACTATTTTTTTTTTTGTAAATATATTAATTGTTGAATCTTGTGAGATTACACTGGGTATGTTGTTGTTGTTGTTGTTTATATTAATTGTTGAATCCCCATTGATGTAGTTAAGGATTTCATATGCATTTTTGATGCTTCAAGTGTGGGGTGGGGGTAGGGGTATGTTGTGAAAAGGGTTCAATTGAATCCCCTTTATTGGAAAGTTACTTGGTATAATTAGCATAAAGACGAATCTTGTGGTATTACACTGGGTTCCTAGTGGTTAGACCTTAGCTTGTGATATGTGGGTTTATCTGTAAGGAAGAATTCTTTCTATCTGTATGGTTATCACACATTTGTTAGTAATTCCAGCCTTCCAAGTTTCTAGATATTTGCATTCTATGTGAGACGTTGAATCTGAAACTTTTCTGGCAAACAACATTGAGTTGAAGGCAGTGGGTGCAGTAGCAATTTGTAGACATAATACAGTAGATTCATCGCACAGATTGAACATCATCCTCACATTCCTCCGGTTTATTTGGATGAAGTTCTTTTAGCATATTTCCCCCCAGGGCTGCCTAGTGGTAAGACTGTAGCTTGTGATATGTGGGTTAGGTGCATGTCACGCGTTTGACCTTGCTAAGAAAAGTCTGGTATTAAAGTGGAGAAGGGTACGTTGAAGGGTGGGTCCATTATCCATCGAGTTTCAAACCGAGCATCACTAGCCCTTAGAGATTTCTCGGTTATCAAAAAACAAAAGATTCTTTTAGCATATTTGTATTCATTTATTTATTTATTTGCATTAAGATCAGACATGTAACTAGACTTTTTGAGCTACGTGTTGTTTTTTGTCTCATAGCTCCATAAAGATGGCTGCTAGTAACCTACCAACAGAAATTGAGAAGGAGAAGGCTCTTTCTTTTTGTGATGTGCTTATCATTTTAGTCTTTGTTTATCTGTAAAGAAGAATTCTCTGTCTTTATGGTTATCACACATTTTCTAGTAATTCCAGCCTTCCAAGTTTCTAGATATTTGCATTCTATGTGAGACGTTGATTTGAAACTTTTCTGTGTTATCTTACGCTCCCTCCTCTTATTTCCTTATGTATGCATTGTCCAATAGAGGTGACATTTGGTGAATTTATCCCTCTACACAAAAAAAGGGGGTGAATGCTCATCATTAGCCTAGCCTTGGTAAGTAGGATTATGCGGTACCTGTGCTAGTTGCACGTATCCAGCGGATCAGTCGAGATGCTAGTAAGATGGGTCCGGATATTACTGCAATTAAAAAGGAACCAAAAATAAGATAGAAGCCTCATAAAATAGGGTAACTGGAGGTATGGTGACCCCAGTTAAATCACAACAGGCAAGGCATATATTGGGAATGTTGTATCCTGTTAGTAATATGTTTTTTGCATTTTTCCTATTTTACCTTTCGTGTTTGCAGTTTGGGAATGTCAAAGTGCTTAAATTTTACTTCTCAAATATATGTTTGAAGATTTCGCTTTTTAAGTTGCGAACAGCCGAACATACTGTTTGGGATTGAGGAGTTGATGATTGATTGTTTGCTAATTTACGAGCATCTTTTTGCCTGTCCAATAGTAGCACATACAAGAGATTTTATCAATCTAAGCCCCCCTTAGCATTGAGATATGTACTCATTGATTATGTGTATTCCACAATATGATCTTCTCTTACAAAAATAGGCTTAAATATACCTGATTTTAGAAGACAACAAACATTAGCCAGCTCCTCCCCTCCATCGTTTTTGTCAAAATTTGGAAGACAAATTCGAAGTGATCTAGTTTTTGAGTTTGCTTCAGCCTGCCTATATAGAGTCAAGTGATACCTATATTACTTTCTCCAGTTATGTTATTACATTTTATTATAGTTTATTTTGAAGGTTCATACCTTTTTAAAAGCTTTCAATAAACTTATGTTTTATCAAATTTTACTGCTACTTGCCTAAAATTATTGAGAAGGCTGATTTGAATCGATTCGAAGTCAGTTTACACTTTACTGTAATATAGGCCAATTTCTTGGTTAGGTCAGCTTTCTTATTGGTTTTGCCAACTGTTTTGGCCTTTTGGGTTTAAAAGAACCTTCAGAGTCTGTAATACCATCATAATACTTCTAACTTGATATAGCTTAATTTTAGTGGAGAGCTGTAATTATAGTTTATGATGTTACGATGACTAAAATTCTTGGTGTTCTACTGTTTTTTTTCTGTATGATCGTTAAACCAAGACATCACTTGGACTCACCTATAGGTGAAAATGTTCTTTGCAGAAGCTGATGGCCGGAAAAACAGGGTCGACGCCGACGACATATTCACCTTCTCCAACAACGCGCAAGAAGAAGAGAATCCCCATTGCTGATGCTGATTGGGTTCGTCCTGATAATCGTGGCTTCTATCAGTGCCGTCCTGCTTATCTGAGGACTGGTGCTGTGAGTACAGCTGCAGGATCAGCCTATGCAGAGTTTGGGAACACCAAGGTCATCGTATCTGTGTTTGGGCCAAGGGAAAGTAAGAAAGCAATGCTGTACAGTGATACAGGACGCTTAAATTGTAATGTTAGTTACACAACTTTTTCCACCCCTAATCGTGGGCAGGGATCAGACGACAAGGAAATTTCCTCAATGTTACACAAGGCTTTAGAGGGTGCTATAATTCTGGAATCCTTCCCAAAGACTTGTGTGGATGTTTTTGCTTTGGTATTGGAATCTGGTGGAAGTGATCTCCCTGTGGTCATATCATGTGCTAGTCTAGCTTTAGCAGATGCAGGAATTTTGCTGTATGACTTGGTTGCCTCAGTTTCCGTGTCTTGTCTTGGAAAGAACCTTGTCATCGATCCCATTTCCGAGGAAGAAAGCTATCATGATGGAAGCTTAATGATTACTTGTATGCCTTCACGTAATGAGGTCACTCAACTGATTGTAGATGGAGAATGGTCAACACCAAAGCTTAACGAGGCAATGGAGCTATGCCTTGGTGCTTGCTCCAAACTTGGAGAGGTTATGAGATCATGTTTAAAAGCTGTTGTCACTGATTTAAAAGAATAGTGCATTCTACTTTGTGCCTTCGCGTAATGAAGTCTCTATGCTTGTTTTCGTCATCTCAAATAGTGGAAGTTTTTTGGGCGTCAAACATCCTTGTAGACAAAAAAGATGGTATGATCTATCTACTCTTCACTAGCTGCACCAGTCAGCCCAATCAAGTTGTGAACTGCTTGGTATATTTGTGTGCTTGTTTGTGAGACTTGCAAGTTGTGTTAGTGGTTGGTCTTTCTTGTGAAGCTTCCTGTTGATGAGACAATGTGTGACATGAAACATGCAGATGTTGATATTAAAACCTATATAAACCATTTTTGAACATCTAAATTCCAGTTATTATACAAGAAGCTGCTCATTCTTTACGGGCATAATACATAAACAAACACTCAAACTTGACCTCAACTGGCAAGTCTGGTGCATATCTAGACACCTCAACTTGATCTCAATCGACAACTAAACACTCCAACTCGTTCCTACTATGTCTCGTGGATACCCGAGTGACACATGAATTTTGGAGGTGTCTAGATGATCATTTTGTAAGTTGGACTGTTCAATTGACACAGTAATATCGAGTTGAGGTGTCTAATGTGTACTTTCAAAGTTGAGTGTTTTCGTGCTAGAGGCCAAGTTTGAGTATTTGCTTATATTAATTAAAAAAGAGTATAATAGAAAAGATAAATTAGTTAATATTATAATGTTTTTACATTAGATTAAAACAATCGTTAAGAAGAAATCAAAACAAGGGAGATAAATATAATATCTTAAACCACAAGAGAGGTTAATGTTACGAAGTAAAACCAGAAGGGAGCAAAAGAAAATAGGGATGAAAACTAGGAAGAAATACATGCAATTTGTTGCAACAGCCATAGTAGCATAATTGCCCGATACCTATGCTGATGGGAAGTAACATATACTCAGTGGAGTAGTCGAGATGAGCCTAAGCTGGCCCGAACACACTGTTATCAAAGAAAATGTTTAGGTGCTAACACAATTGCAACAGTCATAGAGCTGTGATTAACATAGCTATACTTCAACTAAGAGCCATGAGATATATACACTGCTTCATCGACGTACTTCTATACATACTTACATAGGCACACTAGCTGGGAAGAACTTTAAAGATGAACAAGACTATCATCTATTCAAGCCAACAATCATCATCGCGAACAAGACCAAGAAGTTAATGGCTGAAAAGCTATATATCGTCTACATGTTTACAACATGGTCTATACTGGATACCAGATCACCTTTCAATCTTCCATCAACCCGTGTAACTAAGATAATATCTGAATATTCCTCTGCCTAGATGTAGCTCATCATCAGAAATTGCCGGAGCTGTTAATATTGTGAGTTAAGAAAACATTTCTGCAAGTCCTAAGCCCGGATGAAGGAGGAGAGTTGCGGTAGAATGGCAGTCATGCTGAATCCACATAATACAGACCATGTTATTTCTGCCAGGACGATCTTCAGTAGCAGCATCTAGGGCAATATATTGAAGTGAAAAAGCCATGAGATGACAAAGGCAAAAACCATGGATGCAAGTAGAAAATTCATGACACGACGCCCATGCCAAAAGCTTCGGGTTTCAGAAAAGGCTACAGGTGCTGTGGATGCTGCAAGATTGGCTACTGTAGCATTATTGGCTTCGTTTGTCAGCTCTCCAGCAATGTTCAGTGCAGTGGTACCACAGATTTCACATATTCTGAATCATAGAATACAAGGAATTAGCATAACTGAAGGCACATATTGAGGAACTAATGTACACATACAAGGGAAAATGATTGCAGGTTAGATCACAAATTTTATTGAACTATTTCACTTGAGGAAATGACATATTAGTAAAGGTATTATAGCTCATAATCTCATATCCAGATAGTAATATATAACTAACCCCTTAAACTTGTCAGTATATTCCTTTTAGACACTCAAACTAAGTCTTGTTTCAATCGAACACCTGAACTTTTAATAAAGTGTTCCAATTAAACACTTTCTTTTCAAAATTTGAAATTTCTTTTTGCATGTGTTCTCATTCATCTATTAGATAGTTAAGTTAACCACATAATATATGTCATTCCTTTTCATTATATGCATTCGCCTCAATAAGCCATAAAACTCTAGATATTTTTATACTTGAGATTGATGTGCATAATAAAAGGAGATGACATATTTTATCTAATTAACTTAACTATCTAATAGACGAATGAAGACGCGCGCATATTTTTTCAAAAATTTGAATCGGAAGTGTCTAATTAGAACACTTTATTAGGAGTTCAGGTGTTCAATTGAAACAAAACTTAGTTCAAGCGTCTAAAAGGAATATTCTGACAAGTTTAAGGGTTTGGTTATGTATTAAGCCATTTGAATTAAAAATTCTAGACTATGTAATTTGAATTAAAAGTTCATTAAATCTATAAGAATATTTAGCTCGTTTAAAGATATAATACCTGAGTCTAACTCAACCCCAAAAGCTAGCTCATGAGGGGAGGATTGTCCAAGTCCATATAACCAAACCACCAGTCCATTCCCCAACCGATGTGGGACTCTAACCCACACTAACACCCCCTACGCCCATGCCCAACTGCAGCGTGGACCGGGAGCCCAAACAATGATGGATCTAGATCTCTAATACCATATAACGTCACTTGGGCCTAACTCAATTCCATGAGCTAGCTTTTCGAGATGAGTTAGGCTTAAGTGTCATATCTTTACAACTCGAAACCAAG
The DNA here is from genome assembly GCA_003996215.1 of Jaltomata sinuosa. Classification (NCBI taxonomy): domain Eukaryota; kingdom Viridiplantae; phylum Streptophyta; class Magnoliopsida; order Solanales; family Solanaceae; genus Jaltomata; species Jaltomata sinuosa. The sequence goes on along the minus strand of QJPP01000482.1, from coordinate 36,584 downwards.
TCCGTTGGTCCGGTTATTGTTGTATTTTAACTTGAGGTCGAAGTAGGAACCCATAAACTTGGGTTCCTACTTTGTCGATTGACCACTCCCTTATGCTACTGACCATGCTCAACCCCATCTTTCAAATCTTATACTCTCCTCCCATTCTAAAGAAAACCATACAACACACCCTAGCCTTGTCATGTCTTCAACGAACAATAAGCAAACCAGAGGAGACTCACAGGAAGCAATTGTCTATATAGTTGAAGTTCTACATGAAGTAAAGTCGAGAAACGAAGTAGAGGTCAACAGAAAGGGCAATCAGAAAATGTATAATGGTACAGGAGCAGAGCTCACACAATGTGGTTTAGAGTCGAACATCAGCAAAATTCATCAAACCATTCAATGTGGGAAGATGAAGTAGACATCTGAATTGTTTGTATTATAGGATGCATCAATTTATTAAAAGGGGCAGTCCGGTGCACAAAGTCACCCCGCGTTAGCAGGGTCCATGGAAGGGCCACACCCCAAGGGGTGTGATGTACACAGCCTACCCTAATGCAAGAATTCGAGTGATCTGCTTCCACCTCTCGAACTGCTTAAAATCATCTTTCCTTCTAAAGATAAAGGACTATTAATCATCCCACCAATCTCTAAGTCACATATAGTGAGAACACCAGCATTGTTTCAGGTGGCCAATATGTTTCGGAAAGAAACTAAATGTGGAGTGTGGAAATACTTAATCGGAGTAGCGACGTATTACGGATTAGAGAAGAACCTCGTCAATAAATTTTCCAGTACATGGTAGTAGCAATAAAAATTTTGCATTCCGAAGAACCCATGGTAAGCTTACGACGATGATTGTGTTTAATACTTGGTATGCAGCAAATTCCAAACAAAATCTCTATTGGCAGGAGCCAGTTCAATAACATAGATTGAAGAACAGAAGAACTTCAGTGCTTCTGTCACTATCAGTAGATTTTTCTTTTGGACATCTTAGCACTATAGTAGATACAACAATATATCCAGTGTAATCACACAAGTGGGGCCTAGGGAGGGTAGTGTGAACGCGGACCTTACTCCTACCTTGGGAGGTAGAGAGGCTGTTTTCGATAGACCTCGGCTCAAGGAAAAAATATTCAAAGCAGGACTTTATAGTAGATACCAAGAAGAAAATAGAATCCCAGGTGCCCCAAACATAGAAAAGGATATACCAAATTACGACGAAAAAATTTGAATGATCACTCCACAAACTTAACCAGAAGAGGAACAAACCACCCCACCAAACACCTAACAACTTCAGGTTCATAAACTATAATGTCATCGGAGATTTCTGTGGATGCACCATTGACGGAGGAACTACTGAGATAGGTAGAAAGTAACGGAGAGGATGTAATATGAAAAGGGTATCAAGAACATGGTGCCATGGCAATTCCAGTAACACCAAGGTAGCCCAGAATGCCTCATATTCGTCAAACCAACAGATATTATGGGAAACAGATCACGAGCAGATTATAAGAATTTGGTTAAACATAAAAATTACTCCCATCATGCAAGCATCATGTAATTAACAAGTTCAACTAAACCTAGCATCTGTTATGTGTTATATATATACATGAAAAGGCACTAAATTTTTGATAAATATTAGAATCTGAACCTATAATAGCAAAAGTGCATTGAGTTTTCTGCTGATAAGATAAAAGTTTGAACCCATCAAATTTAAATCCTATATCCGCCTCTGCATGGTAAAAATTTACCGACACCCGGTGTTTACACCAAACCAATAGATGCATGATGTGCTTACATGTAAACTTTTAGCACTTCAGCATGGTTAATTAACATACATTCTCACCCTATTAAATCACTCAACTATCTAAATTTACATGGTTTGGTGTAAATACCAAGTGCCGGTAAGTATTTACTGCCTTTGCATACAAGTCTCCAGCAAAACTAAATAATTACATAACAAACATAAGTTCAATGAAGTGAGCTGAGAACCCTGAGATCTCAGGTTCAATCACGACAGATGCAAAAACTCTATTCTTCCCACAATAGAGTTACCCACAACTTGTGCTAGTGGGAGTTAGCAGGTACCCGTGAATTAAAATTATTAGGTATGCGTAAGTTGATTCAGGAACCAACAACAATATACCCAGAGTAATCCACAAGTGGAGTTTGGAGAGGGTGATGTATATGCTAGAGAGTTCTCGATAGACCCTCGGCTCAAGTAAAGCATTTTAAAGCAGGTTTGAAAAGTAAATACGTAAGTTGCTCCAGACACCACGATTATAAAAAGAAAATGGGACAGGAGGGGGGTTGGGGGGTTTGGTACTCACGTGTTTCCCTTGGTTTTGAACCAAGTCTCAGCACATTGCTTATGAGCAGCACCCAAGTCACCTTTGCAAGAACATCCCAATTCAATAGCCATCCCTACTGAAGCCTCTTGGACTTGGTCTCCACCACCACTACTAATCCCTCCACTTTTCAACAAACTCAAATGACAAATCCTACAATCCCTCTCTTCTTTATTAGTACTATGCAACTTCATCTCCAATTCACCACTCTCCAAATCAATCTCTTCATGTGACAAAGAAATAGACCCTCTTTGCTTATTGTCCCTCCTCAGTGGCTGCTGATCACAATGTACTGAAATATCATCCATAGAGCCTAAAGGTGAGTGCCAAGACTGGTCAGAGTCAGAATCATCAGTGAAGTGGAAACTCCCATCAGTTGTGGTTGTCTCACTGCTCATAGCCATGGATGGCCGCCGCCGCCGTCGTCGACGGCGGTGGTGGCGGGAATCAGCATTCTGGACACTACCATTTGCCTCTGTGTCAGCTTGATTAGCTCCAAGATTAGGCATTTTTCAACCAAAAAAAAGTGTGTTTCTGTTCACAGATTGAGGAAAAAGGTGAAGCACTTGAAGAATTTAAAGGAAATTCATCAAAATTCAGGATTAGAAGTGTTAAAAAGTTGAAACTTTCCAGTACCCTTTACCCAAAATACTTCAGCTCACAGTTTGAGAAAACAAGGACAAATTGTAGCATTCTTGAATGCATTAAAAGTTTGACACTTTTTCAGTAACACCCTTATCCAAAAAAAAATAATTGTATTTTAGCCAGAATGAGAAAAAGATGGAACTTTTGAAGCATTTCAAGAAACACTTTTGAGTTCACAGATTCAAGAAAAGGTGGAATTTTTGAAGCAGTTCAAGAAACTCTTTTGAGCTCAAAGATTGGAGAAAAAATGGAAATTTTTGAAGCATTTAGAGGAAAATGGCTGTTTATGAGTATTCAAGAAACTGCTTCTTAGCTCATAAATTGAGGAACAAGAGAACAAAATGGCTGTTTATGAGAATTCGAGAAACTCCCCCTTAGCTCATAAAAAATTGAGGAAAAAAGATAACAAAATGACTGTTTTTGAGTATTCAAGAAACTGGTCCTTAGCTCATGAATTGAGGAAAAAGAGAACAAAATGACTATCTTTGAGTATTCAAGAAACTGCTTCTTAGCTCATAAATTGAGGAAAAAGAGAACAAAATGACTGTTTTTGAGTAATCAAGAAACCAGTCCTTAGCTCATAAATTGAGGAAAAAGAGAACAAAATGACTGTTTTTGAGTATTCAATAAACTGATTCTCAGATCACAGGCTGAGGAAAAGAAGGAACAATTGAAGCATTTCAAGAACCTCTTTTCAGCTCAAAGATTGAAGAAAAGATGGAAATTTTGAAGCATTTAAAGGGAAATGGCTGTTTATGAGTATTCAAGAAACTGTTCCTTAGCTCATATATTGAGGAAAAAGACAACTAATGACCTTTTTTGAGTGTTCAAGAAACTGATTCTGAGCTCAAAGGTTGAAGAAAAGATGGCAATTTTGAAGCATTTAGAGGAAAATTGATGTTTATGAGTATTCAAGAAACTGGTCCTTAGCTCATAAATTGTGGAAAAAGAAAAACAAAAATGACTGTTTTTGAGTAATCAAGAAGCTGAGGAAAAGAGGTAACAATTGAAGGATTTTAAAGGAATTGATCAAAGTATGATGATGAGAAGCATGGGTGAAATGGGGTAAAGAAAATGAAGGGTGTGTTTTGAGTATGTTGGATGCTGGTGCTTTTAACCGGGCATAATACATAAACGTACCCTTTAACTTGGCGTCAACTTGCATCTATGCCCTCCAACTTTGAAGGTTCATAAGTAGGAACTTAAACTTGTATAAAGTTGAACAAACATGTGTTTCACGTGGTGCCCTACGTGGCAATATAGCATCTTACGCGGCGTCCTATGTGTATTATGTCACGTAGGACAAGCATGTCTACTTGTTCATTTATAGAAGTTTAAGTATTTGCTTATGCACATTCAAATTTGGAGGGCATAAATGCAAGTTAGCGTCAAATTAAAAGGCATGTTTATGTATTATGCCTTTTAACAATAGAGTAATTCCTTGTCTTTTGTTGTTTTCTTTGTTTTTCTCAAAGTAAGAGAGTAATTGTGACTTTGCAATGGAAAAAGGGGAGAAAAAGACTATGGATTTTGGAGTAGAGTTTTCCTTTTTTCTATGGTGCACAAGGGACACAATGACAGGGGGAGGGGACCCTCATTTTCTGTGAAATGATGAATTGCCAAAAGTGTCTTCTCATATTTAAGGGCATGTTTGGCTGAAAATAATTGTAAATAAACTTCTCTATTTGAAAGAGAAAATGACAAAACTGATCTCTTATCTTTGGTGGTCTGTTCAAAATAGTCCATTAAGTATCACCTAAACAGTTTTGTGTTCGGTATGAAGGAAAATGTTTTCATAAAAAATATTTTCTTAATAATTTTTAGGAAAATAAATGGTTTCTTACTTATTTTCTTATGTTTGGTATGCAAGCAAAAAATAATATCCTAAGAGTATGTTTGGTGTGAGGGATAAGATAAAATAATTTCGAGACAAATTTGTAGTATCTCTTAATCTCTTGTTTGGTTACAAAGCTCGGATAACTTATCCCAGAAAAAATATTTAGTGATGGGATAAGTTATTCCTACCTTTGGGTGGAATAACAATATTGGAATAACTTATCCCAGGATAATATAGTTAAAATGACAAAAATATCCCCTCAAATCTTTTTTACACATCCTTTAAATAAGATGAAGGTTATTTTTGTAAACATGCAACTTATGCGTAGAAGTTATCTAATGCATATTATTTTTAATACAATAAATCAAACACTCAATAAGAAATAATGCCAGGACAACTAATTCCATCATAACTAATCCCAACACAAATAATTTCATCATAACGTATCTTCAAACCAAACGACCCTTAAAAGTATTTGTATATATCAAAGACAGAATTATGAGTATGGTGTGACTTGTAAGGGTGGGTTTGGGGTTGGGGCGAGGGGGCTGGGGGTGGGTGGTTGTGAGGCTGGAGAGGAGACAGTGCGACTTATTTTACCTGCTTTCATTATGAAAGTCATTACTCTTATTTTTAGAAAGCTTATTTTCCTAAATAAAATATTTTTCAAAATTTTTGATCGAACAAACACGAGAAAATAAGAAAACATCTTTCATACCGAACACACCTGGAAAGAAAATTTATTTCCATATCCTCCATTAGGATGGAGAATTCATTGTTGAGTCCTATTGAAATAACCATGGTGACTTGCTTAATGAAAATAGAGGAACAAGATTTTGGAAGTTGTTGAATCAAACCATTATTGGCGATTCACTGCAAGGTAAAAAAGAATGTATGAGCAGCTTCTTGTGGTTCCAATAAATTACTCCCTCCGTCCATTTTTACTTGTCATTGTTTCGCTTCTCAAGGTCAATGGTAATCTTTGACTAAGAAGCACAAAGTAGAATGCTCTATTCTTTTAAATCAGTAACAACACTTTTAAACATGATCTCATAACCTTTCCAAGTTTGGAGCAAGCACCAAGACATGGCTCCATTTCCTCGTGAATCTTCGGTGTTGACCACTCTCCAGTTACCGAAAGTTGAGTGACCTCATTACGTGAAGGCATGCAGGTAACCATAAAGCTTCCATCTTCGTAGCTTTTCCTCGAAAATGGGATCAATGACAAGGTTCTTTCCAAGATGAGACACAGAAACTGAAGCAACCAAGTCATACAGCAAAATTCCTGCATCTGCTAAAGCTAGATTAGCACATGATATGACCACAGGGAGATCACTTCCACCAGATTCCAATACCAAAGCAAAAACATTAACAGCAGTCTTTGGGAAGGATTCCAGAATTATAGCACCCTCTAAAGCTTTGTGTAACATTGAGGAAAGTTCCTCGACTCTGATCCCCGCCCGCGATCAGGGGTGGCAAAAGTTGAGTAACTAATGTTACAGTTTAAGCGTCCTGCATCACTGTACATCATTGCTTTCTCACTTTCCCTTGGCCCAAACACAGATACAATCACCTTGGTGTTTCTAAACTCTGCATATGCTGATCCTGCAGCTGTATTCACAGCACTAGTCCTCAGATAAGCAGGACAGCAGCATATTAAAGGACAGCCTGGTACACTAAGCTCCCGCTATACGTGGGGTCCGAGAAAGAGCCAGATCACAAGAGTCTATAGTAAGCAACCTTATCTTGCATTTCTGCAAGAGGTTGTTTTCACGGCTCGAACTCTCACATGACAACAAACCAATTATGCCAAGGCTCCCCGTCAGGAGAGATGCAACACGAGGGAGCCACCCATTCTAGTAATACTCTCACCCTTTGTTTTCATAAGATTATACAAAGAAAAGAAAACAAAGCTATCAGTTTTCAAACTCACTCGAATGACAAGGCAAATCCCGCTATTCATGCCCATTGCAATAGTATAGATAAGCACAGACGTTCAAAAACACGGGGGACGGGGAGGGGTGGGGAGGCAAGTAAGAATAAAGCAATCCTTAGTCGATTCTGTAAAAAGTACATTATCCTAAAAATTGAAATTTGCTGAGAACTGCCAGTATGCATTCTCAGGGTAAAATCTACTCTTGCACTGCTTTTCTGGCAGCATCTTCTTCTGCCTTCATTTTCCTTTCCCACCTTCTCTTCCTGTAATCAGCCAACATTTCAGGCATTTTTTGCATCAGTTCAGCTGTCTTTGCGCGTTTCTCTGCTGATATTCTGTCACACTTGTGCCCTTTCTGCTTCGTTCTCATTTCCTTCCTCGCTGGATCGTATGGCCAATCTTGTCCAGCAAGAACAACTTCCTTACGGAGACGAGCTCGATGGCGAGCACTAATCCCTAGAGGTTTCCAGGCCCCAAGCTCCCAGTAACCCCAAACTCCCTTTGAAAGCTCATCCTTGTATTTTACCAACTTCTCTTGCCATGGATATTGATATTCCCCAACTGCTTTTGCTACAGACTTTACAGCTTTTCCAGCCATTGCCCTGGAAACGAACACATAAAACTTTCACGAAGTCGAATTTTACACAGCAAGTCTATCAATTGAATTTAACTCCTATTTCGTTTATTAGATACCAAGAAGGCTTCAGTTATCATATGAATAACATTAGAAACTATCAAGGCATATTGAAATGAGATGTATGGAATTTAGGCAGCTCTCACATTAACAAGCGAAAGTTCCAAGGGTATTACATGATTGTAAGTGGATGCCACAGCATATAGCAAATGAAAACAAAATAAGATTTTGATAGATGTGCTTCTGAACTAACGTCTAACCATCAAAACTACTACCTGCTGTTCAAGTAAAAATTGAACTCGAATCTTTGGTGTAACTACGTCCATGCACACCTCCTTCGTAATCTCCATTTCATACCAAAGCAGGACTTGGATCTATTATGATTTCAAAAACTATGAGACAAACTATGGCAAACAACGTAACTGGAAAATGCTCTTGGTCCTTACTCAGCACAAAGAAAGTAACATAACCAATTTGAGGAATCTATACATGGTGTAATTGAAAACAATAGAAATTTGTGTCCATTTACAATCATTGGTATCGAAGGCGCAAACCCTGCCTATTTGCTCAGTTTAAACTGTTGATACCCCTTTATAAATCCCTAAAGGAATAGCCACCTAAAGTTAATAATAGATAATAACGCAGCACAACAATAAAGTAACAGCACAATAACAACTTAGCATGTAAGGAATCCTGCAGGTTTCATCATGCCAGAAGATAGGTCGTCCTAATTTTCCATCTTTCTCGTACAGTGATAGTTTAATAACTAGACAAAGTCAAAGATGATCATATATGCATATCACATGTTTTGTGGATAACAGGCTACCCCCAACCTTAGCCCTGGCACATGAATATAGAATCTACTTTCATCATACCTAAGGTACCAATGATTTGTGTTATACTACACATATTATAACACTGTAAACGGCAAAAAAAACTATTTTAAAGAATTTTCTAATATCTAGCTTCCACAGTTGAAACTTTATTGGCAAATAGTCGCTGTATTTATATTTTTTGGGTGAAATCAGAAGATTTCATTCATACAGCACTAAGAAAGCTGGAGATCTGTCGTGGACAGTGAGAAAAAACAAGTACAACCATGTCTAAAGCTGTAGGGATTCTAGGAGCTCTAAAACAGATTCAGCTAATTAACAAAATTCATTCTACACCAAAAGCAAAACAAACGAAATGATGTTAGGCTTTATTCTCAGAATGTGGTTGTATTTGTGCTCAAAGAGCCTCCGGTTCCTCTCTTCCTATATAACATTGAGACCACCATTTTCAGGGGCATTCATGCAGGACATATCAACTATGAGAATGCTTGGCTATCTGCTGCACTAATCTCGCGGGGATATGAGTTAGAAGAAACTTGTAAGACGGATGAAATTAATAAATTAAGAATTAGATTTCTTTTTTTGAAAGCTAAGAGAAAATCTTATGCAGTTATCAAAGCAACTTCCTCGATGATAATTAGGATGGCAGAAGCCTCCTGAGCACATTCAACTTAGCTGACCAAAGCCGGATTTTGTTTACAACTACGCCTCAGTCACAAACAAGTTGGAGTCAGCTACATGAATCCTCACTAACCATATTACTCCTTTTAAACTCATCTCGTGCCAATATTATGCAAATACAAATAAAAATTAATAGAAGTTCTCAATATATAATGTACCAGAACATCCCTACGACAACCACCACCCGTCCCTTTTCCACAAGAAAAAAAACTGTGAACGGATAAAAACATGTTAATTTAGTACTCCCTCCGTTTCATTTTACTTGGCCCCTGTACCAAAAATAAATGTTTCATTTTACTTGTCCATTTTAGCAAATCAAAAGAATTTTATTACTTGGTTCTCATACTACCCTTAATATTAAATAACTACCTAAATTAGTAGTAATCAAATTTAGGGTTCCAGAGCATCATTAATAAGGTAGTTTGGTAACATACATCTCTAATTAAAGTTTTCTTAAGGGGTGTGTCAGGTCAACAGGGGCCAAGTAATATGAAATGGAGGGAGTATATCATAAACTGTCCAAATTTAGGCAAAACCGAAATGGAGGAAAAAGTTGTCCCATTTCGAGTAGTTCAGGGCAAAATTGATCATTTCTCATTGTTTCAAATATATCTTTCTGTCAGGTTTGAAGTTCAAATAAACTTTTGTTTATTGATCACTTCTACCAGCTACGTGCAAGATTATATGTGTACATTGGAGAGACTAATAAATGTTGGCTTCCCTTGCTGATACAAAATAAGTTTTGATACAAGGAAAACAAGAATTTCAGCTGAACGGAGGGAGTATCTATTATCTTTCAAAATGGCAAATTCAACTATCTACTGACAAATATTTAACGACACTATCAACATTTTATCTAATGTTGGATCTCACTTATTTGGCAAAAATCCTACCAAGGTGTACTTTTCTATTTAAAAATCACATTTTTGGGACATTGCAAAGTTTCACATATTTCTTAAACTCCGTGTCCATTCAAACTACGTCACATAATTTGGAACGAATGGAGTATCTATTAGCTTTCAAAATGAGAATCAACCATCTACCTCTAACGTTGACAAAAATTACTAGGATTTGCAGCTCAAAAATCCTCGAGCAAAAAAAAAATAACAATAAATTCAAAAAAAAAAAAAAGTTCAAAGACGCTTACGTTGGTGTAGATGTTTGATTAAACTTCAGCTTAGTCGTCGAAGATCCTGTTCTTCACCCACTCAAATCTTCATCAAATCCTGTGATGAAATTGCTGTTAAGAAAGGAAATTATATCTTAGGGTTTAATATGTGAAAATGACAAAATGGTCCATTATGTTTTAATGCAGGTTTAAAGTAGTCCCTTAAGTATACACTTTAACATTTTTGATAAATTTATCACAAATAGTCCCTTAAATATGTACTTAGGTGTTTGGATTGATTTTTTTAAAAGTAGTTTATAAGCTAAAAGTCAAAAGACATAAGTTGAAAATATTCATTTTTGGCTTTAAACTTATTTTTGTACCTTTTTAGCTTAAAAGTATGTGCTTAAAAGCACTTTGTGTCTTTCCCAAATGCTCCAAAAGTTAAAAAATATTTAAAAGTCAAAAGCACTTAAAATAAGTCAATCTAAATATTCATTAGAGTTTGTTTGAATAGGTTTAAAATCTGGTCAAATCAGCTTTTAATCTCTTTTTTAGCTTTTTTGCGTGTTTGGTAAAATTAAAAAAATAATTAAAAAAAAACTAAAAGTGATAAGTTGGACTCTCCTAGCTTTTTGCTTTTTGCTTAATTTTTTTTATAAGCTTAACTAATGCATTTACCCTTTTATCTCTTATATTTATAAGCACTTATTTTTAGCTTTTAAGCAGCTTGTTTGAATTTGCTTAAAAAAAGTACTCCTTCCGTTTTAAAAAGAATGACATGTTTTGAGTTGATACGAAATTCAAGAAAATAAAGAAAACTTTTGAATCTTGTGATCTTAAATTAAAGTTACGTCAAATGTACCAAAATATCCTTTACTCTTGTGGTCTTAAACATGTCATGAAAAGTTGGAACTAAAGTATTGCCAAAAAAGGAAAGGGTCATTCTTTTTTAAACGGACTAAAAAGAAAAATAGGTCTTTTTTTTTAAACGGAGGGAGTAGCTTTTTAAGTAGATGTGCTTAAAAGCTGAAAATAAGTGCTTATAAATAAGCAGATAAGTGTTTGAATAGAAATTGCTGAAACTGAAAAAAAAAATTATTGATGTATTGGAGGGAGGTGATTTAACATGACATGCCACAATTACAGCTTATTGAGAACATGACCCTTGATATGAAGGTGTGGAGAACGCGGATTAGGGTAAAAGGTTAGTAGGAAGGGATGTGTTTGTGCTAGTAGGCACGTGTGTTGTGTTTTGGGGTCCGTGCTAGTAGTTATAGTGTTACGCGTGTAGTATCTGATTCTTGGAGTTTTGGTAAGGTTTGGTGTTCCGGATAAATGAATTGTAGTACTATTTTGTGGTAGTCTTGTTTCTGTTATTTATCTGTTGTTTTGTTACTACCTATTGTTTCATGTTCTTATAGTATTGTCCTTTTCTAGACTGTTTTTGTCTTGAGCCGGGAGTCTATCGAAAACAACCTCTCTACCTCACTTTTGAGGTAATGGTATGGATTGCGTACACTCTACCCTCTCCAGGCCCCACTTTATAGGAATACACTAGGTATATTGTTGTTGTTATTGATGATGTATTTGGTAAACAAGTGTTGTTAAGCACTTTTTTGTTGTCAAAATGACTGAAATGTCCTTAAAGTTGTTAACACTATAAATAAGTTGAATTATAAAAAAATTAATTTTAATAATTTAAAATAATTTATATTTAAATGCACTTTCAATGTAAAGTGACTATGTGAGGTAAAATTATAAATATAAGTTACTTTTTATTTTTAAATATTAAAAAATAAAAAACTTAGGATATCTTTTTTATATAACTGTAGTATTATATAGTGATCGAAGATATATGGAGAAAAGGAGGAGAAAAGGAAAAGATGAGAGAAGCGGTCAAAGAGAAATAAAAGAAAAGAGGAGTTTGATACATTTTAGGTAGAAATGGGGTTAATGTTGAAATTGGAGGAAAATATTAATGGATAAAAGGGTAAATATTTTGGTCAAACTTAAATAAATTTTAAGCTAAAAAGCAAAAAATTGAGGGTTTCAACTTATCACTTTTTGCTTTTTTAAATCAGTTTGTAGTTTTAAAGTACTTTTTTATTTAATCAAACACCTAAAAAAGTTAAAAGAAAGTAAAGAATACTTTTGAAATCTTGTAGTCTTAAATTAAAAATATGTCAAATGTACCAAAATATCCTTTAATCTTGTGGTCTTAAACATATCTCGTGAAAAGTTAAAATTAAAAAGTTGGTAAAAAAAAGTCATTCTTTTTTAAATGGAGTAAAAAGAAAAATAAGTCAAATAAATTGAAACGGATAAAATCTTAGTTTGATTCTTTAAGTTTGTCAAAAATTAATATTTTTAGGCTTTAGTAAAATATTTATCCAACTCTATATGTTAAATTTGATAGAAATTATTAAAAAAAATTAATTATAAATATTAAAAAAGTGACATCAAATCCTAAAATATACAACAAAAAAATTACGCTAGACATTAAAAATGTATTTAAAATATTAGTTAAAATTACACCTCAAAAATTATACCAAACCTTAGAAATAGCATAAATTATAAAAAAAATCACTACTAAAAACAAGTGAAAATTGGAGGACAAAGATTAAAAGACACTGCTGAAAAGTCAATGTTTTTTCAAAAAACTATTTTACGGACGAATTTGTCAGTTATTTTCAAAAAAATGCACAAAAATTATAAATATTTTAAATAAAATAGAGGTAGTCCGTCAAATCTTTTATGAAAATTAATGGACGAACGTCGATTTTAAAGTGTAAAATTATAATTGAAGAGTATAAACAAAACAATGAAAGTACTTATTTTTAATAAAAATGGAGATTGGTGTATTTTACCTAGCCGATGGACTCCTTCGATTTTTATTCGAGGCACTATTTTTTGACACTATGAAGTCTGTTAGTTTTTCACTGTAACCATCAGACGTCCATCGATTTTGTCTTTCACTATTTGACCTTATTTTAGTAACGTGTACCTCAATGTAAAAAAGAAAAACACCAATAGTATTTTCTCATGAGGTTATGATCATACTATATGGGTCTCATTTAAATATATTTTTTTAAAAAAAATATTCGTACTTAAAATTTACTACGTGCATGACATTAATGATAACCATCATAAATATTTTAATATTTTACATAATATATTTTCTTACAAAATATTATTACATAATATTTTAATATGACTGTTATAAAGGAGTAGTTTTACAAAGAGTGTACGGTGATAATGAATGACGCAATTGTTATAGGCAGAATGTTGATATAGAAAAGTAAAATATAACATGAAAAATTAATTCTGGAAAAAATAATGCACGCATTAGCTTTGTGTATTACTAGTACCTTGTTTGATATACTTTTTCAACCAATATCTAATTAGTTATATATTTTATTTGGTATTAAGGTGTATATAACTAGTACATTAAAATCCATGATATTAGTAACGCAATGAATTCTAACATATGCATTAACATGGTTAAAGACATAATTGTCCCTCAAAACCTTTGCTACAATCTTTCCACCATATTTGTGGAGAGTATTTTTGCAAACAAATATTTATTTTTAGAAATTATGCAATGCATGTTATTTTTAATAGGGAGAACAACTCAAATAGCCGCTCATATAAGTTATAAATTCAAAATAGTCATATTTTATTTTGACAACCACATTATAATTTATAACCAACTCTCTATATTGTTTTACTTTTATTAGCCACTCTACATAGTTTAAGAAACTGTAAAATTTTGACTTTATTCACTTATTTGTAGGGATAAAGATAAGTACAAATCTTATTTATATTTATATTTTTTAAAAAAAAAGATAAATTAAATGGTTATAAGTCTATATTTAGTGTATAAGAAGTGTATAATTAATGTATAAGACATACATAAAAATTATATATAGATTATGTAGTAATTATTCATCAATTATACACTATATATCTTTGTATAATGTTTACAAGTAACATACAATAATTATACACTAAATATATTCCTATAACTATTTAATAAATAAAAACTATTTAATTTACCTTGTTTAAAGGGATATAAATATAACTAAGATTTATACATATCCTTATCCCTACAAATACGTGGATAGAATCAAAATAAAAAATAAACAACATGTGAAAGTTGGTTATAATGAGTTATCAAAATAAAGTATGACTATTTTAAGTTTAAAACTTATATGGGCAGCTATATGAGTTAATTATTCCTTTTTAATACACCAAATCAAATATTGCATAAGAAAAATCTTAATATAATTAATATCAACATTACTAATACACTGTATTTTACACTATTCTTATGCACCCTATTGTTATTCAAAAGATTTATTTAAAATAAATATGAACAGCAAAAATGTTACTGTTGTATATTGGGAAAGTCCTAGCATGTTTGGTTAAAAACTAAGTTTTCGAGAGATAAAATTGTTTATTTTATTTTTTTTCAAAAAAAGTACTTATTTCAAAAATTAATGACTTATAAAATTGTTAAATTATTTTAACTTAGATATAATGTTTCATTATTTTTCTTAGTAATATTATCCTTAATTAACAACAACGACAACATATATAATCCCAAATTTTTTCTTAATTATAATGTAATCGGGTCAAGCACTATATCATTCGGGTCGGGTCTACAAGTACCCTCCAAAACTTCCCCTTCACGTCACAGAAAAACCCTAGTTAAACCCTAATAAACCAAACTCCCTTCCTTCTCTCTCCCTCTCTGAAATACGAAAAGAGCAGAAGATAATTTTATTGGTAAATTTCTTCACCTTTTTTTTTTTTTTTTTGCTTCATGCATAATAATGTAAATTAAGATTTTATAACTGTAGTATGTAAAATATCATCATATGCATTTTTTTTTGGGTAGAAATAGGTTCCACTTAGCATGAATTTACATGTTTTCACAAAAAATAAGTTCATATGCCTGTGTGTGACACTCATCAAGGTGAAGGCATTGGATGCATCTGCACTAGTTACAAATTCAGTAGATTAAATTTGTAGTTGGGTGGGGTTGGGGGTGGGCTGGGGGTTAAGTGTTGTGAAGAGGGTTCAATTGAATCCCCATCTTTTGGGAAGTTACTTGGTATAATTAGCCGAAAAAACTAAACTTTTTTGTAGTGGTGAGGGTTTGTTGTGAAGAGGGTTCAATTGAATTCGTTGGCAAAGTTACCTGGTATAATTAGCTTAAAAACCTGAACTTTTTTATACATGTATGAATTGTTGAATCTCTGAGGTAAATGTATGGTCTGGGTACATTCTACCCTCCCTAGACCCCATTTTGCGGGAATACACTGGGTATGTTGTTGTTGTATAAATTGTTGAATCCCGTTGGTGTAGTTTAAGTGTATTCACTCATTATGGAAGTTTGGAATTATTAGAATGTTTTTGGCTCTGCCCCTGTTCTTTTCCCAGGGCAGAAAGTCATGATGACTTGACCATTTAAATTCAGTAGATTGAACTTGTAGTGGCTGGGGTAAGTGTTGTGAATAGGGTTCAATTGAATCCCCTTTGTTGGAAAGTTACTTGGTATAATTAGTGTAAAAAGTTAAACTTTTTTGTACATGTATAAGTTGTTGAATCCCATTGGTGTAGTTTTATTATGGGTGTCTAGTAAGCCGGGCCGGGCTGGGTTGAAAAAATGGAACTGGCCGGGTTTGGGTCCAGGTTGGTCCTATCCGGGCCCAACCGGTCCGGTGCCAAAAGGGTTCAAAGTGACCCGTTCGGTTCCGGGTCATACCGGGTCGGGCCGGGACGGGTTACATTAAAAATATATATTTTTTAAAATTATTTTTCTTTAAAATCTGTTAATAAAATACAAATTACTTATTATTATTTTTATTTATTATTTAAAATACCAGGCCGGGTTGGGTCGGGCTGGATCGGGCCGGATCGGGCCGGGTCAGTTAATCGACGTGACATTACCGGTTACGATCGGTTCCGGGTTCAAAAGTTGAACCGGACGGTTTCGGTTATAGTAGGCGACCCGGACCAACCCAACCCTTTAACTAAGGGCCGGGTTTTTACCGGGTTGGGCCGGTCCGGTTCCGGGTCAACCCGGCCCGATTGACACCCTTAAGTTTTATGGAAGTTCGGATTTTCTTGAATCCCCTTATTAGAATTTTTTTTGTCTCTGCCCCTGTTCTTTTCCTAGGGAAGAAGGTCATGATGACTTGACATTTAAATTCAGTAGATTGAATTTGTAGTGGTGGGGTTTAGTGTTGTGAAGAGGGTTCAATTGAATCCCCTCCGTTGGGAAGTTGCTTGGTATAATTAGCCTAAAAAACTGAACTTTTTTGTAGTGGCGAGGGTAAGTGTTGTGAAGAGGGTTCAATTGAATTCCCTTTGTTGGGAAAGTTACTTGATATAATTAGCGTAATAAACTAAACTTTTTTGTACATGTATAGATTGCTGAATCTCATTGGAGTAGTTAAGTGTGTGTGCTCATTATGGAAGTTTGGATTTTCTTGAATCCCCTTATTAGAATTTGTAGTGTTGGGGTTAAGTGTTGTGAAGAAGGTTCAATTGAATCTCCTTCGTTGGAGAGTTACTTGGTATAATTAGCTTAAAAGACTAAACTTTTTTGTATATATATAGATTGTTGAATCCCATTGGGGTAGTGAAGTGTATTCACTAATTATGGGAGTTTGGATTTTCTTGAATCCCCTTATTAGAATTTCTTGGCCCTGCCCCTGTTCTTTTCTCAGGGCAGAAAGTCATGATGACTCGACTTTTAAATTCAGTAGATTGAATTTGTAGTTTGGGGTAGGGGTGAAAAGGATTCAACTGAATCCCCTTCGTTGGAAAGTTACTTGGTATAATTAGCATAAAAAACTGAACTTTTTTTTTTACATGTATAAATTGTTGAATCCCATTGGTGTGTAGTTAAGTGTATTCACTCATAATGGAAGTTTGGATTTTCTTGAATCCCCTTATTAGAATGTTTTTGGCTCTGCCCCTGTTCTTTTCCCAGGGCAGAAAGTCATGATGACTTGACAATTAAAAATTCAGTAGTTGAATTTGGGGGTGGTGTGGTGGGGGGTAAGTGTTGTGAAAAGGATTCAACTGAATCCCCTTCGCTGGAAAGTCAGTTGGTATAATTAGCGTAAAATCTAAACTTTCTTGTACATGTATAAATTGTTGAATCCCATTGGTGTAGTTAATTGTATTCACACTCATTATGGAAGTTTGGATTTTCTTGAATCCCCTTATTAGAATATTTGGCTCCGTACAGAGTTACCTGGTTATCTACTACCTGGTAGCCGATGCTGGTGGCTGCGCAAGCTGGACCAGACCCCACTTTTTTTTTAAAAAATATTTGGCTCTTCCCCTGTTCTTTCCCTAGGGCAGAAGGTCATGATGACTTGACATTGTCCTTACTGTATATATATGGGCAAATTGAAATGCTTATGGATGAGGTATGCAAGGGTAGTTTGCCCGGCAAAATTCATGTGTATACACATATGGGGTCCAAGGCAGTGTGTGCACTTAAACTTGCTAGATATGTAGCAGATTCACTGCTCAGGGCATAAGGGTAGTATGATGATTGGACGTCATCCTTAGGCTAATGTTTCCTTGCCACATTTTCTGTATGTTTTTTTTCATTGGATCAAGACCTGTAATTAGACTTTTGTAACACACCTACAAACAACATTGAGTTGAAAGCAGTGGGTGCAGTAGCAACTGGTACATAAGGGGTATTTTGATTGAACATCATCCTCTCATTCGTCGGTTTTGTTAGGATACAGTTCTTTTATCATATTTGTCCTAAGGGCTTTGGTATAGTGGTAAGACCGTAGTTTGTGATATGTGGGTTAGGCGCATGTCATGGGTTCGAACCTTGCTGCAGACAAGCCTGCTATTTAAGTGGGGAAGGATAGAGGGGAGGGCCCATTATCCATCAAGTTTCGAACCGAGCATCGCTGGCCCTCGGGATTTCTTGGTTATAAGGGAAAAAATCCTTTAGCATATTGTGTCCTTTTTTTTCCAGTTAAAATCAGACCTGTAACTACACTTTTTGATCTAATTATTGTTTTTCTGTCTCACAGCTCTGTAGAGATGGCTGCTAATAACTCACCAACAGAAGTTGACACAGAGCAGGTTCTTTTCTTTTGTGACGTGTTTATCTATAGGGAATAATTCTTTCTGTGTGGTTATCACACGTTTGTTAGTAATTCCACATTCTAAGTTTCTAAATATTTGCATTCTATGTGAGAAGTTGAATGCGGAACTTTTCAAGCTAAAATTTCTGGGTGTTCTTAAACCCCCTCCCCCTTTTTCCTTATGTATGCAGATTTTTGGCATGGCCGAGAAGGAGATGGAGTACAGGGTTGAATTTTTTAACAAGTAAGGTCAGTGGCAGATTAGGATTTTCATTTAGGGGTTCAAAAACTGAAAATGTAGTGCCTCGGATTTGAACTTGGAACCTCAAGGTTAATTTTGAATCCCCTTAACCACTGAACCAATCTCTATTTCAGTCACAAGTGTCTTTAGTAGTAACCTAACAGCACAAAAGAAATCTTCTTGGAGCTCATAAATAAAATTATAAGACTTGGTAATTATCCATACAATTTAGTTTTCCTTCTAATTTAGCCCCAATTTTGTTGCGTAGTTCTTTCCATCGAAGACGTATGTACAAAATCTCTGAACTTGTTTCTTGTTGTGATCTAGGCTCACCCATACGTGCTTCAACAAGTGTGTCGAGAAAAAGTACAAGGAAGCTGAGCTATATATGGGTGAAAATACCTGCATTGATCGTTGTGTCTCGAAATATCAGCAGGTAAATCATTCAGTAATTTCATTCTAATATTTTTTTGTTTCCTTCCGGTGGGAGGATTAGTGATCTGGTTGCAGTTAAATGAATTTTAATTTAGTACTTTTGAAATTACAGTTGCCTTTTCACTCAAAAGCAGCGGAAAACTATGACTTTTTTCTTCCTTACATTTTGTGTGTCATGCACTTTTGCTGGACCTCTATCAATTTCTAGGCTTAGATAAATTCTTATACTTCCAGTTCTCTTCTTTTTTCGGAGCTGTTTGGTCATTGTGGACTAAAGCAAACAAGTATTAAGTTTTTGACCCAAACAAAATATTCATACTGAATGATAATTCTTACCCTTTTAGCTTGGGGGCTAGGGTAGATTTGTAAAGGTCACTGGATGGGGTCACCGGAGGTTGGGGAAAGGGACAGGGTAGATAGCTGCGAAGAGTACAACAACAACAACTACGCCTCAGTCCCAAACAAGTTAGAGTTGACTATATGAATCCTCATTTCTTCATTTAAGCTCATATCATATCATCATCATCATATATGTAGTTGCGAAGAGTTCTTTATCAACGGATTTAGAAAAAAATCCATTTTATAAAGTTTGAGGGGGCTTGTAATACTCATGCTTGTTTAAGATAGATATTTAACAGATTCATTTTGGTCCATAAAAGCTGATTAAAACTTAAGAGTATGTATTGCAACACAGAGAACTGTCTCAAAAATTAAGTAAAAATATTTGGACACTAGTTTGTGGACAGAAGATTTTCCTTTTTCTTTTGTTTTTAGGTGATAGTTGGTAGAAGAAATTAAAAAAGAAGGCAATTGAATAGTTCAATTTAAGAGTTAGTCAATTTCGGCGGTCAAAAGGGATAAATCAATAAGTATTTCATGACCAGCCCGCCCAAAGTTAATTTGGGTCTATTTGGGCTAAACAATGAGTTATGACCGAACGCGTACAACTTGACCTTTTGTTCTTTCTTTTTTGAGGCATTAATAATTGAGACTCTCAACCAGCTCTCAATTGGTAGTATCAGTTAATCAACAATACAATCAATTTTTTCATTACTATTCCTCGGACTATTCGTTTAACCTATGTAATTTCCTTAGCACTTTATTGATTATCCGGTACCTTACTACCAAATTCACTTATATGCAATTATAATTGCGAAAACATTCAGCCCATATGCCAATCCGCTCCGACCACCTAGTTCTCTGTCATCTAATCATAAAATTATCATAAATAAATTTACAAAATAAAATGCTTGATGAAAAAAAATCCTAAAATTAATTTGACCAAAAAACACAATATTCCGCCAACATAAAGAAATGCTGACGAAAAAATTTATCTATTGGTTCTTTGTCAAAAAAAATTTATCTACTGGTTGCGCCTCAAGTCTCAAAACTTGTGATCTAGCTATCAAATATATAAGATCCAATAGAAAACACAGGTGATTATACTCAATTTTTTTCTCACTCTTTCTGCAATCAAATTAACTAACATCAGTTGAAGCTTTCTATTCCATTGTTCTTTACTAAGAAGAAATAGATCTTAATCAACACTATCAAATAAGAAAAGAAAAACTAAATGGAAGAATCATAAGAAGAACAACAAAATAATAAGTTTCGTCACTAAATATACTAATAAGAGCAAATTCACTCCACGCTGATCATATCCATAATCTATCTATCTATACTACTTTAAAAGCACGAAGGTCCTTAGAAATGTTGATTGAACTTTGTGCCATTCATTAAAGACTCTACAATAGACAAAATTGTCATTTGTTATTTTCCTCAAATAATTGTCATTTAGTTATTATCCTAATATTTAGGACTTTGAAATTAATTAAAGTTATATCTATTAAATCTTTATTTATTTGTAATATATGTAAAAACTCCTAATATTTACTATTTTAAAATTGACTAAAATTTTGCTTCTTAAGTCTTTCCTTATTTGAACTATATTAAAATTCCTAAAATCCTTATGTATTTGAACTATGTAAGAGTACTCCTAAAATGTAGAAATTTCTAATCGAGTAAGATTTTACTTGAAGAAAATCTTTCCTACATTTTAGGAGTTCTTATATAGTTCAAATACGTAAAGATTTTAGGACTTATAATTAATAAATTTCAAATAAGGAAAGATTTATGTACAAAATTTTGGTCAATTTTAAAGTATTAAATATTAAGAGTTTTTACATTCTACAAATAAGTAAAGATTTAATAGCTATAACTTTAACTAATTTCAAAGTCCTAAATATTACGATAATAATTAAATGACAATTATTTGAGGAAAATAGTAAATGACAATTTTTCTAATGTAGATTCTTTTAATGAATGACAAAATGTTCAATTCAACCCTTTTAAGGGCCCTAATGCTTTTAATATAGTATAGACATTTAATTATTATCTTAATATTTAAGACTTTGAAATTAATTAAAGTTAGAACTATTAAATCTTTTCTTATTTGAAAGAGCTACTAATATTTAGTACTTTAAAATTAAAATTGACTAAATTTTGCTTCTTAAATCTTTCCTTATTTGAACTATATTAAAATTCCTAAAATCTTTACGTATTTGAACTATGTAACAACACTCCTAAAATGTAGGAATTTCTAATACAATAAGATTTTACTTGAAGAAAATCCTTCCTACATTTTAGGAGTTCAAATATATAAAGATTTTAGGAATATCTATACTACCTTAAAGCACGAAGGTCCTTAGAAATGTTGATTGAATTTTTTGTCCTTCATTATGACTACAATAGACAAAATTGCCATTTACTATTTTCCTCAAATTATTGTCATTTAATTATTATCCCAATATTTTGGATTTTGAAATTAATTAAAGTTAATTGCTATAACTTTAATTAATTTCAAAGTCCTAAATATTAGGATAATACTTAAATGACAATTATTTGAGAAAAATAGTAAATGACAATTTTGTCTATTGTAGAATTTTTTAATGAATTACAAAAAGTTCAATCAACATCTCTAAGGACCTTCATGTTTTTCATATAAGTATAAATGATACATGGGACACACTGATACTTCAAGAAAGAGAATTGAAATCAATTTTTCGTATTTGTAAAGCACTTGAAAATAATAGAGGACAAAAAGTAGAATTTAACTTTTGGAACTATTTGGATTGGCAACTGAGTGTTGATAAAGCATATACTGGTAAACAACAATAGCAATATACCCAGTTTAATTCCACAAGTGAGATTCGGGGAGAGTAGTGTGTAAATTAGGAAGAGAAAGGGCAACCTCATCTTACTGTCAGATTGGGTGTGTGTGTGTGTGTGTGTGTGTGATGGGGTGGGGGTGGGGGGGACTATTACCTACTTATGGCTAGCCCATGAGTGAAGTTGGGAAATTCACACAGGTTAGTGTTAGACATCTCCACGGGTTAATTTTTACTAATGCTTTTTAATGGGTTACCTGTGTATAGCCTAAATTAGTCCTCCAACAAATACATTTGGTCCCTGGTCAAATCTTAGGCAGGTTGGGTGGGTTATATATTATTGGGTCAATATTACCACTCTTAAATTGGGATGATGATGCTTGTATGTAGAGGGTTAGAGGGTGTTGTTTCATGATTTTTGAAGTTTTTTTAAAGTCTAGGGGGTTGCATAATTGACCCAAAAGTCTATAACTTGCCAAAATTTATCGAATATGGGTGAAATGTATTTTATTGATGAGCTGATTGGGGCAGTCCAAAGTAATCCATAAGAAAAAGAGCAGCCCAAGTTGATTCGTGGAAATGTCCAAATTGGATGTGGGGCCCAATAAATAAATAAATTGAAATAAAATAAAAGAAAAAAAGAAATCGCAATGATTACAATGAAAGGTAGGCGCCTACCATTTGATGTCAGAGCATGTAGCAATTATCAAACATTGTGATTGGTTGGAGCTACGGCCATCGACTTGTTCTGACATCAAACTGGAGTCGCCTACCGTTCATTGTAATCATTGTTATTTTCTTTTCTAGTTCTACCTCAATTCCTTATATCAAATGTCACCCAAAAAATTAATTCCTTCTCTCAATGATACAATTCTTTTTCCTTATTATTCCACAATTAAAGTGCTGGGATTATGCTCAGTCATAATTTAAAGCTGTTACCACGGCTTGACCCTTGAAACTTTTCATCATCTTCATCAGTCAATTACTTCTTTCCTGAGAAATCAGAAGTAAATAAAAATCGGAGTTAAAAGAAATGTGTACACCTCTGAAGTTTCACCCTTTTGAATAACCTCACATGGATGCCATTTTGGATCCTTGAAGTAACATAGTTCCATTGGTTTCTCTGCTGCTGCTTCTTCAACTTCAAAGTTATAAACTCTTTTCCCAATATGGAATGGCCTCTCATCAAGTTCCCCCATTCTCTTTGACCAATGTCGGAGCCACCTTAGACCAAGCAGGGTTGGAAACTTTTGTTAAGTTTATATAAAATGAAAATGAATTTTAAAATAACATATATATAGCACAAATTGAAGCCATTGGATAATATGCAGTTCCTAGTCCAACTGATCAGACACATAACTAGCTTATTGTGTGTTGGGTTCGAGTCTCCACTTTGATATACGTGTTTCTTTTTTAGCCTCATTTGACAATAAAAAAATATTAGGGTGAAAGGTAATCGAAGACTATCTTCCTCAACCGTAAGGATCAATCAACACTAAGCCAAAGTTCATTTTGGTGTTTTAACAAGATTTTTTTCTCTAGTCACCATGAATATATTTTTAACAATGAAAATTTAGTTCAGAAATTTTAGTAATGTATTTGAATTGTTCTCTATTAATATGGTGAATATTTTGTACTTTTAATACAATATCTAAAATGATATGTTCATTTGTTCGCCTTTCTAAAGTTCATCACAACTTGCTAAGAATTCTACGTACTCCACTTCAGTCTTGACGTGAATAAAAACTTGATTCTCCTTTAAAGCATAAGTTAGTTCTTTTCGGGCTTCTTGTGCCTCGTCTTTTGTTCATTTTTCCTTTCAAATTAGAACTCGATTCGGTGTTTCCAAACTTTCAAGTTTTTCTTCAGTCTCCTTGATTTCCTTAATTGATCCAGTTTCTTCTTAGCTTCGAGATGGCCTTCCACTTTCAGGCGTCTCATCACTTCATCCATGACATATCTCTCAAGCCCCTAATCTGCAACTCTAGTAATTTGCCGCTTCCAATGATCAAGTTTTGTCTATAGCTCAAGTGTTCTTTTATGAAGTTGTTCCTTGAGCCCGTTTGGCTTATATCAATTTAAGTAGCTTTAAGTATGAAGCCTAATACACATGTCTACTTGTTACTGCTTGATAATGTTGTGTAATTGGATGTGGAATAATTGTCAAACAATCTAATTAGTGTTGCTTCTATGATTTTTTGGTTTTCTTTTGCTTAAGCCACACTTGCATTCTTCTCAAACATTATGCAACATTAACGAGGCTCGCGAGTTAGAATACAACTGCAATATTCCTTGTTATCAGTTTTCTTTCTTTTAACTATCATACTGGTTTGGTTCTTCCAACTATGTTTGCGATTGTCTTATGGTAATTTTATACTTCAAATATAGATAGCTGTGGTACACCTAGTTAGAAAAGATTCAAGTCACTTTTTACTTTGTTTTCAGGTGTCAAGCATCATCGGTCAGATGCTCGCTAATGGAGGACGACACATGTGAATTTCTTCTACACCTGATCATATATTTTTTGTTCAAAGAACAGTACATCATATTTCCTGTTAGTCAGACCTCTGGCATCATATGAGATTCAGCATTGTGTTTTTCATTTGGTAAATTCTAATACATTAGGCGACCAGGTTAAGGGGGAAGGAGTATGATGAGCATTAAATCGAAACTTATTGTGTAAAATTTCCCGCTGATACCACTAGAAATTTGGCCAGGCGAGGAAGGGAGTTGGAATTATTCTCGACTCCGAACCCTTGAGGGGGGTTCAGGGGATTCTCTCAATTTTTCATTGTTGGTTTTTGATGGTGCCTTCAAAGCCATGAAATTTTGATTTTTCTCAAAGAAAGGTTTATGGTAGTGTAACATTACTTGATTGATGAAGAAAAGCAGATTGGATTTTGCCCCTTTTTTCAGTACTTTTTCCCTTTATATGCAAATAAAATTCTTAAGCTTTTGTCATATGATTCTTCTGATGTAAATGACATTTACTCCTTCCACATTTTGTATAATTATGTAAACTTTCTATCTACAACAATACTATATCCAGTGTAATCTCGTGAGTGGAGTTTAGGGTTTGAGAAGGATAATGTATGCAAACTTTCTACCTAAATTATGAAATTACACTGACCTTTGTTGTAAGCCTTGTTCTTATGATGTTAATGAGAAATGTTATTCTAACAGGTCATCCTTTAATACAAACAATGATGGTAAACCTTACTCAAAATTAAAGGGAGAGAAAATGCATATAGTTCTCCCTAAAGTTGGACCTGATTTGGAAGTAGACACCTAAAGTTTGTGAGGATTCTATTATCCCGCAAAACTATTTCTAACCACAATAAATTCACCCTTCTTACACCGGTTTTGTTTGCAAAGCTTGTGCGTGTGTTTCACTCTCAAATAAAATAATATAATTATTTATTTATTCCTATTCATTTAATAGAAATCGAGTAAAACCCTGGCCCGCTCACATTTTAACCTTGACCCCCATTTTTTTTTCTTCAAAATTTTTCCCTTTTGATTTCTTGAAAGGTTTTGAACAATGTCGATTTGTGATGGTGATTTGGTGACTCCCAACAATTCTTTTGCTAAGCAATGTGAAAAGATTATCATTGACATTGATCCTGGCATTGGTAAAAATCGTTTACTCTAAGAAAAAATTGTTTAAGTTGAGAAATTCAGCTAATTTCAGTTTTTTTTTAGTTTCTTGAATTCGGATGTTGAATTTATTTTTCATAAATGAGTTTAATGTTGACGAGTTCTAGATATTAGTTCAATTGTTTATTTGATGGTAATTGGGTTTTAATTTTGTTAGACAAATAGATGACCCTTTTCTTTAAAGCTTAAGCAAATTTCAAAGCTTCTTCAATGGCTATCAATAGTGATTTGGGGAAGATGAGAAAATGGGTCTACTTTATAAAGAAAAAAAATTTAAATTGGCAATGCCACGTGCCATTTTTATACTGATTTAGGATTGTATTATTACTCCTTCGCGCGCCAAACTAATGTGAGATTACAACTGCAATAAAAATAGGTCAAAAGGGTATAATTATTGAGGTTGAAAATAGTTTTATGGGGTAATAGGTCCCCCGCAAACTTTAGGTGTCAACTTTCAAATTAGGTTCAATTTTAGGAGAAACCTTATGCATTTTCTCTTAAAGGAACGATGCATATTACTTTGACCCATAAAGTTATTTTACATAATTTAGCCAAGGTTTTTGATGCTTACTTAAATTGGCCCAAAGGAGGAGCTTAAGGGGCCTAAAGGGCTGCCATGGTGCCACAACCCCCTTTCGACCTCCAAAAAATCCAAACTCGGAGCTAAATGATAGATGTTGATGAGACAAATCTAAAGCAACAAGAATCATCTCAAAATTTCATTCACAACTCCGAGACATCGCAAATTATAGACGTGATTACTGTAGCGAAATTCCAGATTCAAACTGCCAACATTTTTCAAAATATCTTCTAATTAGATTATGTTGTGATTCATGATGTCTCGCCTACAGGGGTTGGTAGGGCATCACTAGGTCTACTTCTCCACAAATTTTCTGAAGATTCTATCTTGCCGTTTGAGAGAAATCAGCCGATGAAGTTTGACGAAATTCGAGTTTGTATAATAGTGTATAAAATTATATATTATTGTATATGAGTGTATAAGTACCTCTTATAATTTTATATAATATTATATATTGTGTGTATAATATTGTATATCAAGTAAATATTTTTGTAAAAACAAAATATGAATGTTTTGTATATTGTTGTATACTGAATTGCATTTTGGATTAAAGATTTGTAATATAAATTTTTGGCTATATTTTTGTAATATAAGTTAGTTAATTGTATATTTTTGAAATTATCCCTATTACTTAACTATGATTAAGTGGTAAACTTGTATGTGAAAGATATAATCTATTGTTTCATATAGAATCCATGGATTAGGTGTTTAAAAAAATGTTCACCACGCTAAGCATATAAAATAAAAAAGTTAAAAGAGTGAAAAGGTTTGATTTTAGGGGCACTAGAAGATGAGTCGTCTATGAACGGTAGGAGATAGTTGCCCATCATACAACACACCAACTTCACTGGCCTCGATGGAAGGCTCACCACAAACAAGTTTGGATCACTTAGATTACACGAGCTCTATGAAAGATTATATATTGCAAATTGATGAAACCATAATTGATCAACACCCATTATGTGATGGTATTTTGAAATATAGGCCGGGGTGGGGGTGGGCATGGCGAATCAACAATTAAGTAAACATAGATAAATTGAAGTGAAATAATTATAAGGGATGTAGTTGTTTATCTAGGGCAATCGATCTACATCTTTCCCTATAGACCTGGAACTGTATCTCGATTTATGTGCGAAATATAAGGGAGTAGTTCCTATAGAAATTCTCCTTGGTCTAATTCCACACCTTATGACGAAAGAGGAGTCGGCGTGGCATAAATTTGCTTGTTTCAATAGTTAGTCTAACCCCTTTCCTACAACATTCTATTTGAAGTAAAAATACCGAGTCTACCCATAATCCCCATAATATGACTAAGTCATGAAACTACTAGTTTGAGTATAAAAGTACGAGACACAACTCGAAATACTACTAAGTCAGCTAAAGAAGAAGAGGCTGCCATGATCTAATGATGGCTCACCTTTACTGAACTGGAATGAAGAAAGCTGGAACAATTAGATATCGATAACCTGGTCGTCGTTAAAAAACATGCACACATACAAACATCAACAAGCGTGAGTCTAAAAGATCCAGTAAGATCATCGACTGTAACATGTCAGAACTTCTAAGCCTAGAACCAACCCAGAAAAATTTAAAATTTCAAACTGACCTAGTCAGAACAGGAACCACGGACTGTAGAATAGTTCACGGACCATGGATGCTGATTGTTGCCCGTGGAAAGAGTCCTGCAGTTAAGCTCTCAGGGCCTAATCCATGAGAGATTTTCACGGACCGTGGATAGAACCACGAGTCGTGGTTACCCTTTATGAAAATCAGACCTGAGGGTCAACAAAATCTCAAGATCCACGACTCGTGGAAATTTCCACGGATCGTGGACCACCCTCAGGAAAACGTTCCAGTAGCTCAGGAAATTCTTCCCAGGAACCATGACAGGGTTCCACAGGCCGTGAAAGCATCCACAGACCGTAGTTCCCACCCGTGGAACCCAAATCGCAAATTTTTCAGCAGTTTTTAATTTAAATCTTCAGGGGTATTTTAGACTTTTTCATTTTATTTTAGTTATTTTAGATGAGAATATAAAACATCCTAGGCTTATTTTATAAATCTAAACCCCAAATAAATTAGTTTTCCCCCCATTCTCTCTCTCAAGTCTCAAAAGAAAGACAAAGGAGCATTCTTCCCCAAATTTCAGATCTAGGGCTTCTTCCTCCAAGCTTCCATTTTAGATTTATCTTTAGGGATTATCTTCCACCAGTTATGTGGTTATTCAATAAGGGTTTAGTTCGCCCTTATGCCCAAAACTTCAGATTTTCACAGTTATTGATTTTTGAAACTAGGGTTCTTACCCCTTTTAGCAGATTGTTATAGAAATCCATTCTTATGGTTCATATATGATTTTCATCCTGTTTTAATGAAGTATACATTGGTTTTACTGAATTGCATGGATTTTTACAAGGTTTTGCAAAATCATGGGCTTTGCCCTAAATTTTAGTATTTTCTAAGGTATTAGCTTTCTTCAAGATTTAACTTAGACTACTAGTTTTGAGTTAGAAACAAGAATTCAGCCAGTTTTCAGTTTACTATAGTATTTTAGAAGAGTAATATTTTCAGACCAGTTTAGTTCTGTCTCAGAAATTCAGAACTTCAGTTTTAAATGAGCTATTAGTATTCACTTTGAGAGTAGTATTTAGCACCGAGTTATACTAGGGTTCAGTGTACCCTCAAGTCCCAGAACTACGTGCCACCATACGTTATTTAGCCCCTCAGTTGGACCTCAAAACTCGTGATCACATCAGCCATGCCTTTATACCCTGACAAGGTATATTGGGTCCTCTCGATGGGGCGTATACATCGGACTCCACATTTAGCTCACATGATTTATGTCGGTTAACAGACTCTCCCACAATATTAGTTTCAGTAAAGTACCTCTGGCCCTGAGTTTATGTTTATTTTCAGTTTTCAGTACGTTTTCAGATTATTCTTTCATTTCAGTTCTTTTATGCATGACTATGTTTTGTGCCTATGTACTATAGTTCAGTTCAGTTTAAATAGATATCAGTATTTTAGCATGTTTACATATTCAGTCCAGATTTACATATCTCTCATGCTCAATACATTTGAAGTACTAACGCGTACTCTATGTGCTGCATCCTATCATGATGCAGGTTCAGGTTCTCAGATTCAACCGCGCGATTAGCTTGTAGCAGTACCACCTCAGCAATAGTCAGTGGTGAGTCCAAATCATCCGAGGACGTGTCTTTTATGCTTGTTTTTGAATTAGTTAGTTACTTCCATTTTCAGTATTTTGAAGTTAGCTGAGGGCTTGTCCCAGTAGCTCATCAGTATTAGAGGCTTTCAGACATAGAGTCAGACTCAGTTGATTTAGTTTGTTTATTTCTCAGGCAGTTATCTTATCTCAGATATTTTCAGTTGACACTTCTTTAGTTAATATGATTAATTCAGTTATGCTTCCGCTTAAGTTAGAATTATTTCAGAATGCTTATTGTATGCCATATTCAGAGTTAGCTTGGGATCACTAATGATCCTAGGTCCCGTGTTACGTCTAGGGGCTAGCCTCGAGGCGTGACATCGACTCTCTCTCAGCTTAACCCCGGGGCAAGTCTTAAAAATCCCTGATAATGTATAAAAATAATTAAATAGTACAAGTATAATAATATACAGATATGTAGCTGAAGCTGAAATCATGAAACATAAAAAAGCAACACATGAAATACACTGAATATGAATCTATGCTCACGAGACACATTACATATTTTTCCATGTCTTACTACGTCTTCAAGAGTGAGGATTATTTACCCACAATCTTACTTGGGTCACTTACAACTCTAGCATTTACCTTCAATCGAACCCAATTGGGCCTGACGAAGTATGCTCCTAGGAAGATATGATAAAGAGTAACTTTAAAAATCACCAACTAAGATGAACTTAATGACGCCTCCATAACAACACTTTGTCTAATTATAATTCGTACAAACACTTTTTATATCAATTGTATAATTCGGCATACAAATACAATAACAAATGAGTAATCTCAGCATACAAATACAAATTCATAAAATCTCGACATACAAATACAAATTCATATTGTATATTTTCTAAAATCTCGGTATATAAATATAAATACAGGCATACAAATACAAATACAATTGAGTGTTGATTGAGAAAAAAACATGCAAATACAAATATCAGTAATTTTAAACCCTCTGGTGCGAATAATAGTTGAACTGAACTGTTGGTATAGAGCGTAATTAGACATAGATGTTTGGTATGTTATGCAATTTTTCCTATGATAAAGTGAAGTAAATGTCCAATCAATCGTTACATCTATAGTAATTATCTATTTAAGCAAAATTACGCTAAAGGACTCATGTAGTCATTATTTTAGAAACTTGAAAAAATTACCTAATTTAAATCATGCTTGCCTACGCACACGAACTGATGGGTTATTTGGTACGCAGGATAAGGTGGGATATCCCAAGACTAAGTTTGGTATTAGATTTATACCATGTTTGGTCGATCGTATAAATTTATCCCGGGATTAATTTATACCATCAACCAAACATGGTATAAATCTAATACCAACCTTAGTCTTGGGATATCCCACCTTATTCCATTCAACATGAGATTATTTTATCCCACCTTTCATATGGGATAAGTTAATCCAAGGATTATA
Organism: Jaltomata sinuosa; assembly: GCA_003996215.1. Classification (NCBI taxonomy): domain Eukaryota; kingdom Viridiplantae; phylum Streptophyta; class Magnoliopsida; order Solanales; family Solanaceae; genus Jaltomata; species Jaltomata sinuosa. Next base: position 5,711 of record QJPP01000482.1, on the reverse strand, counting down.
ATCTCAGAACTATATTCCCCGGATAATTTAGTCAACGTACCAAACGACCCCTAAATGGTCTAAAATACATACATACAATACAAATCATATGCTTTTTAGGAAAGGCAAGTAATCTAAGAGTTTAAGCCTCACTTGCCTTATAATCAGCATAGAAATCTCTCTTAAAGTGCCAAATTCTCGTCAAACAACCTCCATTAGTCGCACTCTATTAAATAACATAAATAACAAATCCAATTTAGTCTAGGAAAGCTAATACCATCACTTTAGGACACTTCAGGGTCAAAGTCACCTCTTGATCAACTCGAACCTGCCCCCTGGGTCAACTGTACAAAATCTGAAATTGATTACATGGGCACCCTACCCATAAGCCACTGAGTCTAAATATCTAATCAAGTTTCTCTAATCAAGATTTTGGCTCGGTATTTTAGTTTTAAAATCTCATCATTATTTACTTCTAGTATTATAATCTCTACATTATTATTATAATCCTAATATAACTTATTCACAAATTTACCAGATGGACATTAAGATAAAACTAAATTAGCTCCATAAATTCATCACCTCTTTACTATTATGGTTAGTGTGTCTTTAAAGTTATCACAAGCCTCCTTATTTACTTCTGATATTATAATCTCTCCATTATTATAATCCTAAAATAACTTGTTCACAAATACACCTCGATATGAGATATGAAAGTACACCTCGATATGAGATACTAAAATAAAAGTGAATTTGTTTTAGCATATTGACAAGTAAAAGAGAACAGAGAGAGTACTAAATTAGATGAAAATGGAGACCAAAATTTTATACATCATGCATGATGCATAAGAACTTGGAAAGAAGGAGAAACTTTGGATATTATTAGGTTGTTTATTTATACACGATTACATCAAAAATCAAAGATGCAACTCAACATACTTAAAGTACTAGAGTTAACTCGATCGAACAATCAAGCTGTTGGGGTTATGGGTCTTTTTCCCTTCCTATGTGGATAAATAAAGCTCAATTTGGACCAACCCACTTTTGCAGGCCCAATTCTATGGGGCATATATATAGACCTTTTTTAGGTCTTATTTCATAATCCACATAATATTTTTCAGCAGCCACACATAGAGAGAGAGCAGATTTTCGCACCCAATTTCAGCCCTAAATTGCCAACTTCAAATTGCGATTCCCGCTTCGTTTCTTATCCGATTGATCTGATTTTTGGACAGCTTGTTCCTCTCATCTCAATCTTTGATTAGAAACTGACAGAGTTGGATTTGGTATCCCGTAGCTCCAGTTTTGCATCCGTGAACAGTAGCTGCGTTTTTCGGTGCTTTTGCTCCTTTTATTCTCTTGTTTTTGGTGTTGTGATTTATGTAGTGTTGCTCGTTTGTTGGCACTTCTTTGGTGGCCATTTTGGAGAACATTATTGTAACTCTTGGTGATTATAGTGGAGGTTTTGGTCCCGTGGTTTTTACTCTTCACACCGAAGGGGTTTTCCACGTAAATCTTGGTGTCTCGTGTGATTGGTTTATTTTGACTTGTCGTATTTCTTTTGGTTGATATACTTGCTGCCTTATTACCATTGTGCTTGGTTTGTTTGTCTTCTCTTGGTTCAAATTGAAAGGGAAAGTTTAGACTTGGGTATTCTTCCGCTGCTACCCTGTTGTGCATTCTTTGTTAGTGCCTTGCCTTTCCCAACAAAGTGGTATCAGAGCATTGGTTGTTGTTGATAGTCAATTTGAATGATGGAGGCAAATATGAGCAAGATGGTGTGTTTGAATGGTAGTAATTATCATACTTGGAAAGGCAAGATGAAAGATCTTCTATTTGTCAAGAAGATGCACTTACCTGTGTTTGCTTCTAACAAACCTGAATCTATGAATGATGAGGATTGGGAATTTGAGCATCTGCAGGTTTGTGGCTATATCAGACAATGGGTTGAAGATAATGTTAGAAATCATATTGTGAATGAGACACATGCCAGAAGTTTGTGGGATAAGCTTGAGACACTTTATGCTTCGAAGACTGGCAACAACAAGTTGTTCCTGCTGAAACAATTGATAAATATCAGGTACAAAGAGGGTAGTCCTATTTCTGATCATATAAATGATTTTCAGGGTGTCCTTGACCAGCTGTCCGGAATGGTGTAAAGTTTGATGAAGAAATTCAGGGACTTTGGCTTCTCAATACTCTGCCAGACTCTTGGGAGACTCTTCGAGTTTCTTTGACTAATTCTGCTCCCAGTGGTGTTGTAACTATGGAATATGCTAAGAGTGGTGTCTTGAATGAAGAGATGAGAAGAAGATCACAGGCCTCATCTTCTTCAGCTTCACACTCCGATGTTTTGGTTACTGAAGATAGGGGGAGAAATAAGTTCAGAGGTCAGAATGATAGAGGTACAAGTAGAAGCAAGTCAAAGTCCAGATACAAGAATGTTACATGTGACTATTGCCACAAGAATGGACATATCATGAAATATTGTCACAAGCACAAGAGAGATATGAGACGACAAAAGAAAGAAGGCGATAATGAGAATCGTGTTGCTGTTGTTGCTAATGATGATCTTCTTGTTGCTTGTGGTGAGAATGCCATTAATCTTGTTCGTGATGAGTCTAGCTGGTTTGTGGATTCTGGTGCTACTTCTCACGTCACGCCCAAGAAAGAATTATTTTCTTCTTATACTCCAGGTAATTTTGGGATGTTGAAGATGGGTAATAATGATGAAGTTGAAGTTCTTGGCATTGGAACAGTTTGCTTAGAAAGTAACAATGGTTCGAGATTAGTTCTCAACAATGTCAAGCATGCTCCAGATGTTCGCCTGAATTTGATCTCTGTGGGGAACCTTGATGATGAGGGTTATGTTAACACCCTTGGTGCTGGCCAGTGGAAGCTTACTAGAGGTTCCATGGTTGTGGCTCGTGGTGACAAGTTGTCTAACTTGTACGTATTTCAGGGCTCCATCTCTAGAGGCTTAGTAAACTTGGTGGAGAATAATACTTCATCAGAATTATGGCATAGAAGGCTAAGTCATATGAGTGAGAAGGGGATTGACAATTTGGCTAAGAAAAATTTACTTTCTGGAGTGAAACAAGCAAAGTTGAAGAAATGTGTTCATTGCTTAGCCGGTAAACAGAAAAGAGTTTCCTTTCAGAGTCATCCGCCTTCAAGAAAGCTTGATTTGCTGGAGTTGGTACATTCTGATTTGTGTGGTCCTTTTTAAGGTAAGGTCTCATGGTGATGCACTTTACTTTGTGACTTTTATTGATGATCATTCTCGCAAACTCTGGGTATTTCCTTTGAAGTCCAAGGATCAGGTACTTGATGTGTTCAAGGGTTTTCAGGCCTTGGTTGAGAGACAGACAGGGAAGAAATTAAAATGCATCCGCTCAGATAATGGTGGTGAGTATATTGGTCCTTTTGATAAATATTGTAGAGTGAAGGGTATTCGGCATCAGAAAACTCCTCCAAAGACTCCTCAGTTAAATGGTTGAGCAGAGAGGATGAACAGAACTCTAGTTGAGAGAGTTAGATGTATGCTTTCAGATGCTAAGCTGCCAGATTCCTTTTGGGCAGAAGCACTTAATACTGCTGCTTATGTTATCAATTTATCTCCTGCTGTTGCTTTGAATAGTGATGTCCCTGACAGAGTTTGGTCTGGTAAGAATGTTTCTTATGATCATCTTAGAGTCTTTGGGTGTAAAGCTTTTTGTTCATGTTCCTAAGGATGAAAGGTCAAAGCTGGATGTTAAAACTAGACAGTGTATCTTCATTGGTTATGGTCAAGATGAATTTGGCTATCGTTTCTATGATCCAGTTGAGAAGAAACTTGTTAGAAGCCGTGATGTTGTGTTTTTTGAAGACCAAACAATTGAAGATTTTGACAAAACTGAGAAGGTTGATTCTCAGAGTAGTGAGAGCCTAGTTGATATTGATCCAGTTCCTTTGACTACTGCACCTAAAGAAAATCTTCATAATAATGAAAATCAAGTTGATAATGAAGATGATGATCATGTTCAGAATGACCAGGATGTTGTTGACGCTCCAGTGCAAGAGGATGTGGTTGGCCAGCAACCAGCTGCTATTGATGCTCCAGAGAGTTCTCTCAGAAGATCTACTAGAGAGAAACTATCTTCATCTCGTTATTCTCCCAATGAGTATGTACTCTTGACTGATGGGGGAGAACCTGAGAGTCTTGATGAAGCCATGGATAGTGAAGAAAAAGAAAGATGGTTTGATGCTATGGAAGATGAGATTAAATCCTTACATGATAATCATACTTTTGATTTGGTTAAGTTACCTAAAGACAGAAAAGCTTTAAAACACAGGTGGGTTTTCAGGGTGAAACATGAAGATGACAATCCAGTTCCACGGTACAAAGCTAGATTAGTTGTGAAGGGTTTTAACCAGAAAAAGGGAGTTGATTTTGATGAGATATTCTCTCCAGTTGTGAAGATGTCATCCATTCGTGTTGTTCTAGGCTTAGCCGCAAGTCTAGATTTAGAGATTGAACAAATGGATGTTAAAACTGCTTTTCTCCATGGTGACTTAGATGAAAAAATTTATATGGAGCAGCCGGAAGGTTTTGAAGTCAAGGGAAAAGAGAATTATGTTTGCAAATTGAAGAAGAGCTTGTATGGCTTGAAACAAGCTCCTAGACAGTGGGACATGAAGTTTGGTTCTTTTATGAGTCAGCAGGGCTTCAAGAAGACTTCTTCAGATCATTGTGTTTTTGTGCAAAAATTCTCTGATGGTGACTTTATTATTGTGTTGCTTTATGTTGATGACATGCTTTTTGTTGGTTATAATGCTTGCAGGATTCAAAAGTTGAAGCAAGAGTTGAGTAAGTCTTTTGCTATGAAAGACTTAGGACCAGTAAGGCAGATTCTTGGCATGCAGATTGTCCGTGACAGAAAGGCCAAGAAGTTGTGGTTATCACAGGAGAAGTACATTCAGAAAGTACTTCGAAGGTTCAACATGAATAATGTTAAGGTTGTCAGTACACCTTTAGCTATGCACTTCAAGTTGAGCACGAAAGAGTGCCTTCCAGTGATGATGAGAAGGAAGATATGAAGAAAGTTCCTTATGCTTCAGCTGTTGGTAGTTTAATGTATGCAATGATTTGTATAAGACCAGATATTGCTCATGCTGTTGGTATTGTTAGCCGTTTTCTTTCTAATCCGGGAAGAGAACATTGGAATGCTGTGAAGTGGATCATGAGATATCTTTGTGGCACTTCTAGTCTGAGTTTGTGTTTTGGTACAGGAAAGCCTATTCTTTATGGTTATACTGATTCAGACATGGATGGTGATGTTGATACTCGCAAGTCTACTTCAGGGTACTTGGTTACTTTTGCAGGGGGAGCTGTGTCTTGGCAATCTAGGTTGCAAAAATGTGTTGCTCTATCTACTACAGAAGCTGAGCTTATTGCTGCCGTTGAAGCTTGTAAAGAGTTGCTCTGGATGAAGAGATTCTTGGGGGAACTTGGTTGTGCTCAAAAGAGGTATGTGCTTTATTGCGACAGTCAAAGTGCTATACATCTTGGCAAGAATTCTACATTCCATGGTCGGTCTAAACACATTGATGTGAGATACCATTGGATTCGAGATGTGTTGGATTCTAAGTTGCTTGAACTTGAGAAGATTCATACGGCTGATAATGGTTCCGATATGATGACTAAAGCTTTGCCAAGATGGAAATTTGAAGATTGTTGCATGATCGCCGGG